>JAOYMR010000017.1:19987485-20004680 GCA_025802075.1 Tenebrosternarchus preto | reverse complement strand
GAAGAAGAAGAAGAAGAAAATAGGAAGAGGAACAATCTATAGTTCAGTCTGCAGAAGGTTGGTTAGTTCAACCAGCAGGTTAGTTCATAGAAACTGAACCATGTTCACAGTCCATTCCATGCAGACACTTACTTTTGGAAAAAAAAACATTGCTAGTCTTTAATTCCCTTGCACTTCACCTTCTAGTAATTTCTAAAACCACTCTATACAACAACTCATCTGCTAGTGAACAAGCCTTGCCTTAGCCTTTCATTAACCCTTTATTAACTCACAGTAGGTGCATCAGAGCTGGGGAAATGCTAACATTTAAAGAGCACATGTACCTGTTCTCTCTGTGTTAACAGGGCTTGGAAACACCGACATGCAGTATGTGGAATACAAAGTGCTGTTTGGCCTCCAGTCAAAAGAGGGCAATGTGCCTTGAATACTCCATACCTGCTCTGCCACCATCTGGGCAATTTCCTCATAGGTTTTCCCTGCTGCTGTCAGAGCATCAGTGAGAGTGGCCTCCCCTGGGGAAAGTACCACAACCACATACTCAAAGTCCAGAACCACAAACTTAAAAGCAAATACTGCCACACCTGTAATTATGGTTAAAATAAAACCACAAACGCATCATAAACATGCAAATATTTCTGTGGAAACATCTAGAATCCTGCACCTTCATATCCACTGCTGTTGAACACTGATGACAGGTTTTGGAAAGCTTTGCCAATCCTCTGATATTCCTTTGGCAGGGCTTTGAGAGAAAATATAAACATTTGTTCATAATTGTACTGGAAATATAACTATTGTGAGTTTGGAAATTGCTATTCCAAATACACAAGCATTTCACTTCTGGAATACTTTCAAATGTTTCATATTTTAGCATAAATCACAAGAGCGTCTTCCTAGTAAGAGTTTTTGTCTGTGATAACGTAATGTGCTGGGAGGTTTAGGTGGCCTCAAAGGAATTATGGGTGTTTACTCACGTCCTGTGCACCGTTTCCAGTGCTCCTGTCCCACTGTCAACAGATCCTTCACTCCATCATCCATTGCTTTAGCAAAACGATTGAACTGCTCACACTTCTGCTCACTAGGCGCATGCATGCACCACCCACACACACACACACACCCACACCCATACACACACAAACACTGCAAGGCATTACTTTACTACGCTTAAGACCAAAGCTATATGGTTAACAAGAGCTTATGGGGGTGCCTCATTTGTTTCTGAGCTTCGGATTTAAACCCAATATCAGTCTAAATGCTTGGTGACGATGTCACTATGTCATTGGGTCCTCACACTTCCAGAAGGTCCAGGTCAGGCATTCCCTCAGGCTCTATGGTGGAGAAGATCATCACCCCAACTGTCTCATCCTTCTCTGCTTTTCTCTTCCCCGTCTTCCAGTCCTGCACTCACAAGCCGCAGACACAAAATCACCAATAAACACAAAATCACCAATAAACAGGCCAGGAAAGCCCACCTAGCCAAAAGGCCAATCCCTCAAGCTTCCTACCTTCTCGTCTTTGTAGGAGAGGAAGAGCTGGAAGACCTCGCTGTTGGAGACGACCGGGTGTCGGCACATGCGTGACATCCAGGCCTGAAGCCTTTCCATTCGCATCTTAATAAACTCCTCCTCAAAGCGCCCTGAAAGGACACTGCACGGTTAACTTTACTACCACACTAAACAGAACTATTAATTTTATAGCCACATGTTCCTGGTGAAAACATTTCTGGAAAATAGCTTGGGAGGTGTGCGGAATATCTGTGGGGGTTTTCTGGTATTTAAAAGCTATACTGCACACGGATCATTCTGAAGCCCTACAGCAGGACAGTTAGCCTTAAGGAGACTGTAGCACTGATTTGGCTTTTAGTCTTTAAAAAATGCGTTGCTTGCTGTCTGAGTCGGTGAAAGGCAGCTCAGCATGTAAGTGTCCCTACCTGTCACCTGCTTATCAGGTAGGCATGGGATTGGGATGGCTGAACCAAATTTATCCAAAAGTCTCTCATACAGCCAGTCGAAGTGCTTGTATCTGTGATTGACAGGTTTGTTGGTGGTCTGGAAAAAAAAAATACATTAAATGCAATAAAACAAATACATCATGGCAACATTAGGAATCTGTTGACATAATGGAATGTTTTTTTTTTTTCTTCCCTATGTATTAGAACTTACATTGGGTGTGACTTGGTACTCGATGTAGCTTTTGAGCCCGTACATTTTGGATCCCTTTTTGGGGTCTGCTACAACACAGTCCAGCTGTACGTCAGGATACTCCCACACTGGCCCAACCTCCCCTCCCTGTGACCCAAAACACACCCTCAAACACAGCACAGGTGTACAGCAGTTCCAATAAGACATCCTAGCATGTGTTTATGCAGCCATTAAAGGAGGATTAAGTCATTCTTTTCCAATGATTCTTCTTCACATTACGAAACAGTCATTATACTGACACCTAGTGACCTGGATGTATCAGAGTGTCTGTACTAAAATCAATTTTATGCATGGCTGTTTACATGTGGGTGAACCCCACTGTGTTCTCATTTGAAGACTACAAAGAAATCACTTTACATAAAAATGTTCAAGTAATTATAAGTTTCATAAATACTGATGATGGCTTGAAATGTGACTGCTCCTTTAATCATATTTTTTCAAATATCACTATTCAAATACTGCATTAACATATTAGCTATTCAAATACTGCGTGCCAACGTGTATGTGACTCTTACATAGACAGATAGCTTGGTTCCTTTGGCACCCTGTTTGGATAAGAGGTACAACTCTGGGCCTGATTTGGAGAAGCCAGGGAATCTACACGTGGAAGATGAAGCTTTAGCCACAGGAAAACACCATGAAAAAGACTGATAATTTCCAGCTGGGGGAAATGCCACAGATGAGCTGCCCCATGGTAAGAGAAAGGATGATAGCTTGAAAGGAATGTTACTTGTTGAGGGAGATCTTCATGGAGGTCCCATGGGCTCCGCCTCTGTTCAAGGCCCCGCCTTCTCCTGCTTCACCTTCAGTATAGGAGGACTTCCTATCATCCCAGTCATCATCCCATTCGTCGTCTTCTGCACCTTAAAAGACAATTACACACGCATTACACATGTATAAGCACATATTACACACCATTATGCATGAGAACAGGTGTGACTTTGTTAGTCAAGAACACACTGAATGTGAGGAAAACCATAAGCAGAGCTTTTATTAAAACATAATGACACTTTATAGAGCAGGTGCAGGCCATCTCAGATAAAATAAACAGCATATAATGCAAGTCCACTCCAGTCGAGATGTTCAGGAGCTTCTCTTTGCCAAACTGAGCATAAGGTAACAGTCCTGCATGCTCTGTGCCTCTTTATGAGGGCCTGCCTGTCAATGTACAAACCTCATGGGCCCATTTTCTAGTCACACATTAAGGCGTGGCCTAGAACAAAAAGAGTTTCCAATGGTAATTCACTGTTGGTTTTGTAGTTTAATCTAAGACTAGATTTCCTCTGTGTCTGGAAAACTGGCCCCATATCTTTTAAAGGCATTTTTTGGAACAGGCCATAACACAGTTATAGCATATCGATTTAGTCAAGGAACACTTTTGAAAACACATGCTGGTGACATTTATATAAATATTTGATCCATGCAGCATGTTAGAATCATTATACACTCCATAATGAATGCATAGTATACCTGTGTAATCGATTAAGTATGGATAAGGATAAATGTCTTTGGAAAGAGAGGGGAGAAATTACTTATTACTCCAAAGAAACATTTAATGAAAGCCTATACAATGTTAATGCATGTGAATTTATAAATGTCTTTATTCTGTTCTGACCCTCATGTATTTGGAAGCGTTTTAACACTACATACTACTTCAGAGCAACAGGAGCAAAGAACCTGGCACCCTTTAAAAGCAGACTTCATTCTTCAAATGAGCATGGTTTGCTACATATAGACGACACTTTATAATGTCAGTGAAATGGATCAATAAAAAAAATCAATACAAAGTGTTTAGGATACAGTATACAGACCTTCAGGTATTTTAAACGCAATGTAATACAGAAACCTATCCAGAATTTGTCACATTGATAAAATAAGTAAAACTCCTCACGTAATCCAAGTGGTTATGCAACATTCCGGCCAACCTGGATATCATCGCAAAGGCCTGCAAGGGAGAAAGTCCATGGAGTTTACCTGGACCCTGGTAGGCCTGTGGATGACCCTGTGCAGTGGAGCCCCAGACACTGCTGTTAGTCTTGCCCGTCTCTGTGCCCTCAGGCTGGGCAGCCCAGTTATTGGAGAACCCTCCGGAAGCATTGGTGTCGAACACAGCCCAAGGGTCATTGCCGTTACTCTGTGGGGGGGAAAGTCAAGGGTCATTACCGTTACTCTGGAGGGGGGAAAGTCAAGGGTCATTACCGTTACTCTTTGGGGGGAAAGTCAAGGGTCATTACCGTTACTCTGTGGGGGGGAAAGTCAAGGGTCATTACCGTTACTCTGTGGGGGGAAAGTCAAGGGTCATTACCGTTACTCTTTGGGGGGAAAGTCAAGGGTCATTACCGTTACTCTGTGGGGGGAAAGTCAAGGGTCATTGCCGTTACTCTGTGGGCAAAGTCAAGCATGTGCTGAGGAGATGACAACGTGGGCATCCGAAGAGAAGGCTAAACCAGCGCTGCGGTTCTGCTCTTCCAAAACCATGAGTCCATACACAACGTGGGAAAGTGGCGATCAGAAACCAGTGCTCAACACAGGATTTTCTCTAGTGCTTCGCTATATAGACAAAAACATCAGAATTGTGTTCATCACATGCCGTAGTTAGAAAATGATTTAGGTCTGTTGGATCATACCGTGATACAGCGGAAGACCCACAAAACACTGATCTACAGTGTTTGAGATCAGCAAGGATGGTCATAGTACACAATATAAA
This sequence comes from Tenebrosternarchus preto, assembly GCA_025802075.1. NCBI lineage: Eukaryota > Metazoa > Chordata > Actinopteri > Gymnotiformes > Apteronotidae > Tenebrosternarchus > Tenebrosternarchus preto. The sequence goes on along the minus strand of JAOYMR010000017.1, from coordinate 19,999,775 downwards.
CATATCAGGGATTTCTTAGAGGATTCACTGCAGGCCTCTGTGACATGAACACCAGAAAGTCCAGTTTGGTGACTGACAAACTAAAACAAGAATATTGCTTTACTTTTAATATCCACCGATGAACATTCTGTGCCAAAGGCATTTTGAAATACACGCCGTTTCCATACTGTGTACTAACCAACATAGTTTGCCAGATCAAACTAAACCTGTACATATATGGACAAACAGCAAATGGTCTGCAGTTTCAGTTTTCTGATAGTCTCAAAACATCTGTCCTCATGTGCTCTCTTGCTAGCTGCATTGCTTCACGTGTAGCGCTGGGGTCAGGGAATGTGCTCTGAACCTCTCACACAACACCACAAGGAAAAGACTGACAGAACGCACGGCTTATGTGTGATGGTTCCAAATGCACAGAATTGGCAGCCAAGTCATTACTTTCTCTTCAATAAAATTTCTAAGCTTCCTGTGAGGAACAGACAACATCCCACTCAAATCAATACCCGACTTTAAAAACCTACAGCCTGAAAGTGTCTATTTTGAGATGGTGCTCTGTTCAGTAGCCTTGTGCTTAAGTGTAGGGAGTGAACACAATGAAGCCATTGAGAGAGACAGACCAGCTGACTCCCTTTCTGTTCGAATAGGGAGGTCCAAATGGACACACACTTTCTCGGTTCAGTTTGGCCTTGTGAATGTGTGTGTGTGTGTGTGTGTGTGTGTGATGTGAGTGTATGATGACACACACATGGACAGACAGCATCAATGGACCTCTGGCCTTGAGTGCCCAAATGCAAAGGTAATTTTCTACACAATAACACATGCAAGAATGGGAGCTCTGTCACTTTTCTCTGCACTTCTCATTAAGCAACCAGAGGAGAGCATGCCATAGAACAGATCTTGTGCATGCTGAGAATATGTATGATGCATATGTGTGTGTGTGTGTGTGTGTGTGTGTGTGTGCATGCGTGCATGTCTGCGTGGGTGAGCATGTGTATATCCGTGCATGTTTTCAGGCCAGAAATGTCAGCGCAGGTCAGTGTGTACAAACAACTGAGTACAGAAATGCCAGTAACATAACAGAAATCTGTCCAATGTAATTCTATCAAGAAAGCATTATACCATTATACCTCAGAAAACACAGAGAACATTGATTTGCAGTGTTTGAGATCAGTAAAGATGGAAGTGTGGTCCATGAAAAATCTCTGCGAATGAATGATAAAATAGTTATCTCTTTGTTTAGATATGACAACGACACCGAGATTGGTGCAAGCAGTGATGGAATCATATTGTATACATAGTGCTCATCAAGTTGAATTTGGAGGTGTTGCGTGTACAGCCACAGGGCTGCTCGTTCCTGTTCTAGCGTGTGGAGATTGTGGAAGTGGCAGTACATGGAAGTGGAGAAGGGCTTGGAGTGGAAGGTAGGAGGGGCTTGGCGTTGAGAGACGGCAGTTAGGAGGGTCTCCATGCATAGCCCCCGGCCTCGTGAAGCATGGCACACTGGTTTACCTCATCGGGGGAAGTGGAAGAGAGGGTCGGGGTGGCTGGAGTGACTGGAGTGACTGGGGTGACTGGGGTGACTGGGGTATCCACCTGAACTACTTCCACCTTGAAGGAGAAAGTTGACATCATCACAGAGTACGTGTGAGGAAAGGGTTACCCCGGCAACCTAGACAAGGGTTCTCATGCAGAGCGCCAATATTGATGATGCTATGGTAAACCTAACCATGGACAAACATCTATTCAATCTGGCACTTCTAAACAAATACAATGGACACTTATCCACAGAACCGGAATAAAAGAACCACAGCACTTCCAAGCAAGGTCAGATAAAGCCTCGCACATCATAATCACAGAGCACCACGTAACGCCATAGGTTACACCAAACCTCTTACTGCGTCCCTGCCACATAGTGGATTTAACGATAACATTTGTACAATCAGTAAAAAAAAAAAAAAACAATTAGACGGAGGTAACAAGCAATAGACCGACATGATGGAGACCACGTGGTGATCTTTCCTTCCGTGGCTTCCAACATTGTCTAAAAGAGTCAACCTAGTAATCAACCTTGGACTGACTACGAGATGAACCATACTCTAGTACAGTAACTTTAGCTTCTTCAAAAAAATTATAGCCACAATTAGAGCTTTCTTGAAATTGACTGTAACAGAAAAGAAAAAAAAAATGCAAATCACATCCTGAAAAATGCATCTGTTGTCACTTCTATATCTGACATAAACCTCTGAAGGCAAGAACTTCTGCAATTTCTCTCAATGCATCACTGCTAAATTTCCCCGTAGCAAATTCATTACTCAAATTCTTGATAAGTTCTTAGCATACACCGTCACATGAATGTGTCCCTTACGCTACATGAACTCACTTCAGTATGATGATAATCTTTTTTTTGTTGTTGTTGATGGAACTTTGAAATAAATAAATTCTATTGTCTAAGGGTTACATAGTAAACAAAGATTCTTTTGCTTACAGCGTAGAGCATAAAATGTCTATGTAGAAGGACACAGAATATTAAGATCTCTTAGGATTACTAGGATCTTATTTTTACATAGTGTTTTAAAACTAAAACCGAATATATGTGGCCATTTTTCATATATTATTTGTTTATTCATTGACCATATTGGGTTAATCAACAAGACAATGAATAAATATGTGAGATGCCTAATACTTGTGAACTACTTCTCCAGTCTGTAAAGACACTTGTACATAATAACACTTGTACATAATAACAAACTCCTTTTAATGTACAAAGACTCTTCCATCATGTGGGTTTGGGGCACTTACAAAATTCATGTAAAACATTTTCAGTTCACATGCAATTTTAATTTTACCTATTTGATCATGGCTAAAAAGTTGCATGTAAGGTCTTAAGTTGGCAAACAAATAATATTTTAATAATTTCAATATAAAAGCACTTGGTTTTACATATTTTCTAGTTTAAAAACTGCTGAGATCAGTTCCACACATAAATAACATTTTTCCAGTGCAAGCCCTGTCCTGAATTTTGAAATATCTTCCAAGAGCATGAAGAGAAATTGCAACAGATAAACGATGTCAAAATGATGACACGCCAAAACAACAACCGATTAGTCGTGCAATCGTTAGAGCCTGTCGCATGTCAAAGACAGCTCAGTTTCCTTCAGTCAACAATGCAAGCCAAACCAGGCCTCCTTGTTTAATACAAAACAAGGGCTCTATTGAAATTACCACTTCTCACAATGTCATAACAATAGTCCAAGTTACTCCCACCCACTCAAATCCGCATTATAATTTCATTTCCATAACCTTTCCTGTGAACAGCGATGACATTTTTAACTGTTTTAGTGGAAGCCTTTTTTTCATTACCGCAGCTGCCTACGTTCACATTTTCACAACACTCTGAGTAAAGACTTGGTATTGGAATCTCCCTTCCTCTCCCACTGACTCACTTCCTTGGAAGAAGCTGAAGTAAGTGAGAAACAGTTATAGGACAGGAAAAAAAACCCAACGAAAACACAATGTGCCTGTTCGGCTCATTGGTCTCTCTTATCCTGGGCTGCTAAGAAAGACAAGGCCGGGATGCGGTGGGCGGGCTTTAAAGCAGGGGGCGGGATCATGGGCGGTGCCTGTCATCACTCACCTGGCTCTGGGTACTGCTGGCTGGGGTCGGGGCATGAGTGTCAAAGAAGGTGAGGTCCAGCGGAGCTGCATTTCCTGCTGCCGCAAATGGTTGTGGCTTACCGAACTGTGGAGATACAAGAGACGACATTCACATGCTGTGGAATAGCAAGCATGCATAAATAGGGGCAGGGTTTGCCCTGAACTCAAATCCTGCTGTGCGTTTAGGTGAGAATGCAACAAGCAATGATAAAGGTCTAAATAAAATTTCTTCAACAACTGCTCAGTTTATAGCGAGGAGATCTGCATTCGATTTCAAAAAAAGTACACAACATTTCACTGTTTGGCCTGTACAGATGTGTGATGAGGAAAGAGAGAGATCAAGTGTGTGCGTGTATTTGTGCGTGTGTGTGTGTGTGTGTGTGTGTGTGTGTACGTGTGTGTGTGTGTGTGTGCACGCAGCTGTGAGGAAGAGGGAACAGGAGCCAAGCTTTCATGGTAACATGGTGCACAAACAAGCTTCGCTGTTCCAGTGTGTTTATACTGAGACTGTTGTTTACAAGGACTCTTGTACAAATCCTACACGACCCCACACATCTTTGCATAAGGAGACCTCTAAACATGCACAGACACACAAAGACAAGGTTTTGTACATGACATTCTTTTATGAACGCCAATTTAAAACATAAAAACCTTTCCTTGCTGAAAGGGTTTGACAGGTTTCTGTCCTTATATTTCAACATGCCAGTGTAATTAGTACTAAAAAAAAAAGAAAAGAATCATTCCCCATTTTGATTATGTTCCCTGCATGTTCCCCAGTACACCACCACTGTGATGTCTGCCATTCATTTCCATGGCAACACTGCAGTTTCAAAGCCAGACACTGCATTTTTCTATTACACCTTAGTGATGGATATGTTTTGGATTTACATCAGATGAGCTAAAATCATTTCATATGTGGTGAATGTGAGCAATGTAAGATAATGTGTGATACTACCACACTCTGAAACCCATAACTGCCTAAGCTGGTATCACCAATACCATGGAGATACCATCCTTTTGTCTGCCTACATAATAATGTATTCAAAATCTTTATGTTTCAAATATCTTTGCTTTTAATTGATATATATTTCTGAACTATTCTGAATAGTCATTTTCTGAATAGTCCTAATCGTACCCACCCTAATCTGTCATAAATTCTATAGTCCAAAATAATTATCTATACTTCAAATGAATCATCTCAAGCTGAGACATCCACCCACCCACCCATCCATCCATCCATCCATCCATCCATCCATCCATCCACCCACCCACCCACCCACATCTGGGTCATAAGGGGAGAAAAGGCATACTGATGCCACACAGAGGAAGTTTCTGTCCTCTTCAGGAAACATCACACACACCGCCACACAAATCATGTATATTCATGATGGATGGATGGATGGATGGATCTGTCTATCTGTGTGTGTACGTACATGCACAACCTTTGACCCTGGGCATGCCTCAACCATACTCACTATTCTCTCAACCTTACCTCCACATAGTCTTCTGGCACCAGGCCGATTTCTCCTCTGGAGTTCTGCGCTTCTAGCCAACCACCTCCTATGTTCTGAGAAAATAAGGAAAGGGTTCAAGTTCACACACACACACACACAAAAAACAGTCTTACTGATATTAACGAGGCACATCCATGCCCCCTCACACAAAACAAACATACGCACGCAGACAATGAACAGGACCAATGACGACGGAGGTAATCAGGTGTACCTGGTTGGTGATTGTGATCGTCTCCCCCTCTTTCACAGACAGCTCGTTGTTTCCAGGTTCTGCTGTGAAGTCATATAAAACCTGTGCCTGTGCGAGGTGAGCACACAGTGAACAGCATAGTTAGCCATGCAGAGTTAAAAACACACGTCGGCAAGTGCGGGCACGCATGCTTGTACTTAAAACCACTAATATAAGATAATATTCTCTTAACATTCTTTTGTGTTGATAAAGATGGAAGAACTGGTCTGACTTGGTCTGTTCACAAACATGTAAAAGAAATTATCTTGAGGTTTTCTTTCGTTTTTTTTTTAGATCTATTTTTGATCTGCTGAAGACATTCAAATTTCGGCAGGAAAATGAGGGTGTTTCATATGTGCAGATAAATATCAGTAACCACAAACAAAAGCATATATGAATTACATAGCAAAAAAAATAAAATAAAAAACATTAATCTTTACAAAGTACCCATTATTCCAACACATTCACAAACAGACCAACAGAGCCACACACACAGCAGCCTATGTAAAGGGGCTTTATTTAGGAGTCCTACTCTGGCTACAGGCTTTCTTTATACCCACAGGGAAGGTCTGAGTGTTGCTTGTGTGTGTGCCTGTATGACTTATTCAGTGTGACTACCTCAACCATTTCATTTTATGACAGTGTTAGAACATCTGTTTCTGGTGTTTTAATGAGTCACATCAATTTGGTAATGTCACAAATGTAAAGAACGTGTTAACTAAATTAGCCATAAGAGGTCTGCTGACCTGAATTCCATAGACAAAACCACAGATTAGTCAGGGCATAAGCCTCCAGCACTGCAAATAAAAGTACCGTAGCTGGAAACCAATTTTGACAGAGGTCTATCAATAAAGCCGACACATTATACGCCTTAATAAAAAGGGACATTTGAAGGAACCTGCTAATAGGAGCAGTTCCCACTAGGGTACTATATGACCTCCTAGCAGTTACCTGAGAAAAGCTGTGACGAAAGTGTTCAAGTTAATTAAATAGCACAGCGACGTTTCTAAGTTCTACGTGTATAATGGCAGTGCATACAACACTATAGCCGATTACGTCTGCAAGTCCATAAAAACTACATATCCCATTATGCACTGCGCGATGTTATGACCTGTACTGGAAGGGTAGTGAAATGTCACAAGACTCTCTTAATGATATATTTTTTCCATGTTTACAGGAAAACAGCGATACACTCTTTAAATGTCAGAATCACACACCGCTATGTTAGACAAATGTAACAAACTTTAATATGTCAATCACGAAATCAGTAACCTTCTAAATAAGCGATAATAAATATTGGCGCCTGCTTGGAACTGTATAGCAAGACTTGCCAGTGCTTTCTAGACAAATTAGCTCAAAACGCATTAATTACAGAACAAACGTCAAAAATAATTCTCACCTTTAATGCCATTACGACTGCATTAATCGATCATAACAGAACTTGTGGTTAGTTTAGTGATAACGATTCCTTATCCAGACATTTCTCCGCCTCAGAACTCCGCGAAAACAATCCTTCTTAGGAGGGCAGCTGAACCAGCTAATTTTAATACATTACGAAAAACAACTTGCCGTTTAGTCCTCACACCAACAAAGTCAAAAGAAGTATCAATTGCACAAATTAATTCTATACTGAAGGTCCGTCCTAGCCGACGTTCGTCGTTCCAACCTCTTTAGCGGATCAACTTTGCGTAGCAATGTATCCCGCACTGGAACAGCTAAACCGGAAACTATAGCTGCGCCCTGCAAGACGTACTTTGACCAGTTGGTGTGTAGTGTGCAGACTTATAATAATAATAATAATAATAATAATAATAATAATAATAATGTGTTTTATTTTATGCGTTTATTCGATTATGCTAATTGCACCGAAACAATGCTGCAGCGAAACAATACTGTTAATAACTATTGTTTACTATTACTAATACTATTATTGTACACTGTTTGTGCATTCATTTCTGCATGTATTTTAAAGTGTGATGGCTAATATCTATCAATAAATGAGTATCTGTGGTTTGTTCTGTTATATGGCTTACATAACTGTACAGTTTTCCATTAAATTATATTGCGTGTCTTTTTTGACGTCAGATTTCCTTCAGTTTCAGTTAAATGAGCATTATCGCTTAATAACGTTGTTAGAGTTGGAACTTATTGAAATGTCAAGAGTGGAAGCCTCTACAGAAGTTATTCTACCGTCCGAAGTTTGGTGGACGTGGTGAGTTCAGAAAGTAGTCTTTTTTATATGTATGGTTTGAGAGAGTCCTCTAGTGGTAATGAATTGTAAGGACAACGGATTTATAACTAATCGAAACCAGGACCTACGCAATTACACAAACCTCCACCGGCGTTGCGAACTTTGCCAGGCAAAGGCATAACTAATTGGTGCCTGAGTACTGACTCACACAATGCAAACGATGAATATGTCTCACTGACTATATCACACTTTACCATTTAAATGTTTCACAAATGTTCTGCGACAAAAACCAAAAAAACGCCTTAAGATGACGTAACACGATTGCTTTAAAGCGACAAGCTGATGTTGGTCGTGCTGTTAACGGTGTCAACGACTTGTCTGAAAGGGTTTTCAGTGTTAACTAAAACAAAAAGTGTTGTTTTTGCCTTACATTAATCTGCTGTGTATTTTGTGAATGCAGACGTGTACAGTTCTAACACACAATCTTCTGTGCCCTGTCTGCCTTTATCCTGCATTTATTTCTAGAAATACTGGTCGTGATCTCCAACACGCCAGATATTAATCTGTCCATATGTTTTTTTCTCATGTATTACTCATGAGTCAATCTGTTAAAGTCTCAATGAAACTAAAACCTGGGTAAAAAGAAGGGAGGAGAAGGGAGGTGACTGAAGCCCGACGGTAAGAGGAAGAACATACAAAAGATCACTGTGCATAACTCCACTCCAGAGAGGTACAGAGTCTTGTCGAATACACACACACACAGAGACAGAGAGAGAAATTCACTTTTAGGGAGTATTATGAGCTTTTTCTCTGTTCTTGTACTCCTGTTTGTGGTCTGTGCACCAGGGGTGGATGTGGACCCAATGATGCCCTTCTCCGAGTCCCTGGACCAGCGGGGCAGTGTCATGCTCAGCTGGGGCTTCGACACCCTGAAGGACACTATCCTGTTTGAAGTGAGGGCCAACACCACTGGCTGGGTTGGCTTTGGGTTTAGCCCCAACGGGGGCATGGAAGGAGCTGACATAGTTATTGGAGGAGTGAACACCAAAGGACTATATTTTACGGTAAATATGCAAATGCAATATGTTGGTTAACTTTTTAATAACTAAATTAAAATCCTACAGTTTAATTCTAAGGCGTGTTATGAAAGTTATGTAGTTAAAAGTGTGATAAAGAGTGAGAGTTGGATAAGATGATGTACCTGGAACTGTAATCACCTGGACAAACTTTACAAATGATGTATAAAAGTATTTGATTGGAACAATAAGGGTCAGGTGATTGCCCACTTCCTGTGATTTGTGTGATGTACACGTAGAGCCAAATGGTATCTATAGATTTAACTACTGAAGCTCTCATACAGAGACCACTGTAACACAATATAGAGACTAGTGTACCCAGCATTCCCTGATGAAGAAATGACAGAGCAGCTCATGATAAATGCTCTGTGCTTTTGTTAAGGACAGGCATGGCGTGGACAAGTCTCTGCCTCCTTTGGATCCACAGCAGGACTATAAACTTCTCTCTCTGACTGAGGCAGATGGACAAACCGTGATGAAGTTTGAGCGCTCCATCGGGGCCTGTGATGAATATGACCTCCCTATCACTGTGAGCAAATTATGGAACATTTGCTTTGTCATTTTCTATCACATTTGCAGCATTATGGAAGACAGCAATTATTGTTTTACACTGGTAATAACAGGCAAAGCCAGGAACCACCAAACCCTATTGTGGCCTACAGGTGTCACCTTTCGTGTGCTTTATAACACGGCTCATTGAACACTGAAGCCTGTTGTCTCCTTTTGTGTTTTGACAGGCATCCCAGTGGAGTACAGTAGCTGTTTTGGATTTATTATTAGTTTTTAGTTCCATGGCATTTATACTGTCAGGTGTTAAATTGCAGTGTGACCAGAAATTAAATCTAAGGTCTTTATTTGACCTAAGATGCTCAAAACATGAGAACTTCCTGAGACCGTGAACGGTGTACTGAGTTCATTCTCTCTTGATTGCTCCCAAGGAAGCATCAATAAAGCTGATCTACGCTTATGGTGAGAACGATGACATCGGTTACCACAGAAAACAGCGGGGCACAAAGGAAGTGAACCTGCTGAAGTACATGCCACGAGCCAAGCTTTCAGACAGCAGTTACTTTGACCTGACTGTGACCAACGTAAGGACGATTCATTCTGACGTGTGTCACTTACCTGGACCTTACATGCTCTCCTGCAATAGTTCTCTTCGGTGTAGGCCTACGCTCAGCATTTTCATTAATGATTTGTTAGAGAAGAGTAACGTGTCAGTGATTGTCCAAATCGGATTCAGACCACAGGACTGGTGGCTGGATTTTTCTAGGAGTGAAAGTGCCAGTGGTAAAATCTCCAGCAACACTGCTGTGTCTCCTAGTACTCAAACCAGTCCGACACCCACTACCACCGCCACTGTAGTATCACTGCTTTGTGGAGAATGTTCACCATAATATCTGGTCAGAAGTAGTAGGGTATCTAGAAACAGACCCCAGTGATGAAAAGGCTGACACGGTAAAAGCTGGGTATGAGTACGTCGACATTCAAATCTAATCTGAAAATTTATTTTGATCGCTTCCAACCTTTCTAAAGCCTTGCATGCCCTTTTTTTTTTACTGTTGTCTCTCCTGTATAATATTAATATAATACTAATGTAAATAAACATTGATAAAATAGAAAAGTAAGAAGAACTACAGTCACCACAGTTAAGACCTAGAGGTGGAGGACCTTAAAGGTGGGGCAAAGTAGACATGACCTGTACCATAAGATGAAGCTTTGTGGAGACATTTGTACAGACAAAAGATAAAGGAAGAAAAAAACAGCCAAAATCAAAGGAAGTGAACATCAAACGTTACACTTGTCATAAATAGCTTTGATTATTTTATTCTTGAGTGGCCTAAGACTTTTACACAGTACTGAAAGGAATAATATGGTAATTTTCATATAACAATAACCAGCACTGTAGTTGCAATATGTTAAAATGTGTTAAACTTTTTTTTTTTTTTTTTTTTAAAACCTTCCAATGCAGTTTACTATACCTGCCCAAAACACACACTACCACTGCAAGATTATGAGACTCCCAGCATTCGAACAGAAATATCACATCTACCGTGTAAGTAGCTTTGTTACAACTATGCCACTGCATTTCAACTGGCTTCATATAAACTAATCGTACCACATTGCTACTGTCCTGTAATCGTTTAATGTGCAATCGTTTACTACTTCCAGGTGGAACCGCTGTTAGACAATCCAGACCTGGTGCATCACCTTCTGCTGTACCGGTGCCCACCGACTGTGACTACACTGTCTGAGTATGCATGCTACATGAGGGAGAAACTCACTGAGTGCTACCAGGCCGTGGCTGCGTGGGGGGTCGGGGGAGGGGTGAGTACCCTCAAATTCTGGGGTCATGTTAAGGTTACAGTCTCTCATTAGCACTTTTTGCAAGTTCAGACTGAGAACAAGGTGAAGAGTTTCTGTCTTACTGGGACAAATGCACTTCCTCTGCTTGCCACTAGGGGACATGCATGTGCTAGTAAAGGTTTTTCCCCAAAGCTAGGCTTCACTTTTGCTCTGTCGCAGGTCCAACCATGCCTGAACCAAGAACTCAATATCTCTGAATAGCTGTATGTGTACGGCAACTTCTGAGAGCAGTGTTGGTTGGACAGGCCCCCAAGGACCTGGCTGGGAAACCTGTTCATGCTTTGAGTTTGTCCCATCCTCAGGCCTTTGAACTTCCTGGAGTGGCTGGCATTCCCATCGGGGAAGATGGAGGGAAAATTCTGTATAGACTCGAGTTGCACTACAACAACCAGTATGAGACTCCAGGTAATTTAAACCCATAACTCAAACAAAGCCTTCTTTAATTCCCTTAAGGGAATTATACCATTGAAGTTAATATGATACCATTAAATTAGTTTTAATGGTGCGTGTGAAAGCGTGTAATGGGTATTTCCTGTGTGCAGGTCTTGTTGACAACTCAGGCTTCCGGTTATATTACACTTCTCAGCTGCGTCAGTACGATGCTGCTGTTTTGCAGACCGGACTAGCAGTTGCTTTTGGATACGCAATCCCACCCAACGCGTCTGCCTTTGTCTCCTATGGCTTGTGTGACACCAGATATACTCCACAGGTAGAGTGGGAGCTTCACTCATTTAATAACTCCACAGCCAGACTTCTTAGAGCAAACTGATAAAGCTAGTAAACATTTGCTTTAACCTAAAACATTGTGTTATTAGAACACAGACTGTGCAGGCTTAAATGTAGGCTGAACAGACTGGAAGGTGAGGTGCAGTGTGACTGAGAGGTTGTGGGAGGTGTCTGGGGCTGTATGGATCTGTTACACACCCTGTTCTCTTCAGGTGCTCTCTGAGCCCATAGACGACCTGCAGGTGTTCTCAGTCATCCTGCACACACACCTGGCTGGAAGGAAGGTACGAGTTGGCCATTTCAGGTAGGTACAAAATATACAAAAAGGTATAACGTTCAGATTACTATCTGATAGAACTACAATACTTCCATCCCAGTCCCCCCCCCCTCCCCCGACTTGCCTAAGCAACACTGATTGTATATCCGGAGATTAAAAAAATGATGTGAGGTCAGCACATTACATGAGATCAGCACATTACATGAGATCAGCACATTACATGAGATCAGCACATTACATGAGATCAGCACATTACATG
>JAOYMR010000017.1:19965930-19987385 GCA_025802075.1 Tenebrosternarchus preto | reverse complement strand
ACATGAGATCAGCACATTACATGAGATCAGCACATTACATGAGATCAGCACATTACATGAGATCAGCACATTACATGAGATTACATGTGATGTTCTCCTTGGGAGATCAGAGCACAGCATGTCTGCTGTTATACCTCAAAAGAGCTAAAAAGCAACATGTAGAGAATGTATAACACACAGATTACTGCCAACTGTTGTCATGTCTTTTTAAATGTTATCCTTTTGTGTTCTTTAGAGATGGAAAGCAGATTGATTTCTTAATTATGAATGAACACTACAATTTTGAATATCAGCAAGCCGTAAACCTGGGGAAAACTAAGACGGTTAAGATAGTAGGTGTCAAGTTATGGAAGAAAATCATTGTTGTTGCCTTGGTCTAATGTCTGCAAATTCATAGGAATTTGTACAATTTAACTTGTATGAAAGTTATTCATTACTTCTTTTAACTTTGATGTATTTTGCCCCTACATGCTAAAACATTCCTTTATATTTTCAATGCCCAACATTACATTACAAATATCTTGATGACCAAGTGAAAAACAAAATATTTAAATGACTGCAAAGTGTAAAAATGTTATTTGCATGATTATTTATTTGTCTCCCCCCCCCCCCCCCCCTTCACAGGGTGACAAACTCCTGGTGGAGTGCACTTATAACACCAGTAATCGATCAGGACTTACTTGGGTTGGTCAAATCAGACAAAACCTTTTCTGAAAGTCTGTGTGAACAAATGTAAAATGGACAGTAGAAATGACTAAGCCATTGAAATTAAGTTTTATTTCCAACTTTGGACAGATTTAGTCAAAACATTAGTGGACTTTACAGTTGCTTTTTTCTCAACTTAAGATTCTCACAAACTCAGGCAAATGTTATTCTTCATTTTTCCACCAGGTGGGGCTTTCCACTATGAATGAGATGTGCCTGGCCTTTCTGTACTACTACCCAGCTGTGAATCTCAGTAATTGCGTTAGTTTCCCGGACCAAAAAGCGCTACTAAGCCAGATGGGTGCAAATAGTGAAATGTAAACACAGTGAACATCGCCGACTCTGTCCGTCCCATTGTGTTTAATCATTAGTTCTTCTTAAAGAGCTCTTCTGACGGTTTTCTCTTTACGTTGCAGAGACTGGTTGCAAATGATGTCTGCCGAGACCTGGAATGAAACATCAATCCAGGACTATCAGCAAACACTAAAGACGATTCGACAGTATTCAATAGTTGTAAATGCTGCGGTAAGTTTCAGATAATGGTGTCAGTCTTCAGTCAGTCTGAACTACATTTCCCAGAGCAGAGGAAAAATGGACAAGAATGTATTCGTTAGTGTTTATTTAATCTGCCAAGCCCATTAAGTCTCCTTTCCAAGAACATTTCCACTCTTCGTGTCTACAGTATGCAGTATGAACATTTGCCACAATCTGCGTTACTAAATACCTTTGGGAGACTGCGACATTCCTGCAGTTCTTCACTGGTAATTTAATACGTAACCCAGGGCCATGTGTAATCCCAATTCTATTTCCCTCACGCCCACCCCTACCCTTTCCCACGCATGACTGAAGGACAACGCAACATACAACGCCGTGAATATACCGGAGCTCAAAGCCACTCCTTCTGTGAGCTGTAAAAGGAACCGTTCGGAGATGTCAAGGCTGGATGTGAGTTTACAGCTGCTCCTCTTCCTGACAGTGGTATTCACACTTGCATAGCTCTTTCTCCAGAGCCCAGCAAAAAGCAGGACCTGCCGAGCGTACAGGGATTTTCTGCATTCAGTCCACCACAGCAGAGCAACTCAAGAGGAATCGGCGGGCTGCCAGGTGGCCTACATTCTTATTCTGTCCCACCATGCCTGAATCCAGCCAATAAGAATAATAATTACCTGTTATAAACACAATGAACATAAGATAAAGCAAAATTGTGGAGTGTCATTCATTAAACCTGTGTTTCTGACAGGTTTCGTCAGATGTGTCAGCTGCGAGTTTGGTTATCAATGTTCTCAGTTGATTAAATTAAAAATTAAATTGAAAAATTCAGTCGTAAGTTTTAGTTCAGATTTATATTTATTCCATATTTTGTTGTTCCTCTCTTTCCTGCATGGATAATCTAATTAACAGTAATAAATATCAATAAATGTAGCTGCGAACGAATGTTTGGAGCCCATGGGGCACAAAAGACCCACAAGGCATCTGAGCCAGACCACAATCTGCTGAATATCAAACCCACTTACAAACGTGTAGTTCGCTGGTCTGCTTTTATTACTACGTCTCGTTGCTTTTAACACATGCATGTGAGGCCTAATTAAGCCTTTCTGCTTATACTGAATGTAATCGGTGGAGTGAGTGTGTCTCAACAGGCCTCCAGGTTATAACTGATGAGAAGAAACACTTCACAAAGATGTTGGTCACGTTTTCTACACACTGACCTTTTGACCTTTAAACGACATGCTGTATTTTGAAAGAAATAAGTCTAAATATTGGACAGATGGTGCAGTTTTTGACATTGCAGAGTTATTCAGCCTCAAGAACCGAATCACATGGCATCCATTACTTGTGTGTAGCATGGATGAAAATGGTAAATATGTGGCACTTTTAATGATTTTGGATGTCTGGACACTGTAGCGCCCCTTAAAGGCTTAAATTTGCACTTCACTTGGCAAACCTCACTAGAACATCAGCCTATGCAATTGAGTCAATGGAGGAGCTGATCCCTTGCATGGTTAATAAGTTATAGAAATATAGGCCCTATATGTAATATAGGTCATATATGTGATATAGGCCCTGTGTGTAATATAGGTCATATATGGCAAGAGCACAAGGATTACTGGTATATGTGACAACTTTTTTGATAATTATTTACCTAGAGTTGCCAAAGATTAAGGCAGTACCAATATTTCAAAGATTGGGGCAATTTCCTAGGAATCGTTTGAAAAGTTAAGTTTAACAATTCATTATTATATAAAAAAAAAAACTATGCATTTTTGAACAGCACTTGTAAAAAATGCAAGAAATGATGTGCATCCAATGATTTTCTCATAGGTCAACGTTTGAAGAAGTCATACTTGATTTTCATAAATGGCACCACCTAGTGGCAAAAAGATTTCTCATGTTGCGTAAAACTGGATAAAGAATTCATGCCTTACCTTTCCTATCTTCTGCCTCTCAACCAATCGCCGTCAGGGGAGCTTCTTAGACTTATTAATCTCAGATCCAGGACCAGAATGCGAGTTTCCTTCTGGGATAACACTCTTAAATACGCTTACACCCCTGATACGGCGAATATACGTACATTTATTTAAGATAAACCTAACCCTGAGCTTCCACATAAAACAAAACCGATTGGCCAGCATAAAAGGCAGTGAAAAAGAAAAGAAACTGAAAAGGGGAAAGAGTCCGTGTGTATATATATATTCCTTGATATATATATTTTTTTACCACAATGCCAAGCGCCTCAAAGAATTTAGACTCTTCTGAATGTAACAACAACAAAAAAAGTAGTTGGAGTTTAATGGCTCAAGAGGCTTTTTGTTGGGCTTGAGCCAAGGAATGCAGTGGATTATTGTCTCTAGGACGTACCGTGTGGCTCTTGCGCCACCATCAGGCCAATGAGGGTCCTTTTGCTTGCCTGAGTCATTTCACACATTGAGCACTTTTGTGCCACGTATGGTATTTCTGGGCTTTACGGTCATGGCTGCATGTTACGTTTTAGCCGGAAACCCCGAACAATTTCAATAAACGTTTCCTAAAAGTTTTTTTTTTTATTGAAAGGGTAAGATAATTGGGTGAGTTTGAAGCGTGGAAGTATTTGCGAAAGATAATTTCTCAGATTAGGCGTCATACGAGATGCTTCTGATGTTGTTTAAATAACGTGACGTAGTATTGTTTTTGTTTTAGGTTGCATTACGTAGCAACAATGTGAATGTCACAAAAAATAGAAAAGTCACGTGCGCAGTTCGTTCAGTTTCAGTCCCGGAAATGTCATATCTGAGCCTGCGTTATCTAACGCGAAACATTTTTATTTTGAGCCGCATGGGTTTCCTGAATTGACAAAGGACAGCATGGCGCACACTTCGGTACCTCCACCAAACTTCTCCTGGATAGAACCTCAAAAACTAGCTGGATTAGCCTGGCCCTCCAAGAAACAGCATTATAATTTCTTAATCGATAATGGAATTAAACATCTTGTGTGTTTATGTGAATCAAAACCTCCACAATATGACAGCATTCCGGAACTGACACTTCATCATCTTAGCATAGTGGACTTCACGCCACCTAGTTTGGCTCAGATTCAGAGATTTTTATCCATTGTTGAAGACGCCAATTCCAATGGACAGGTAAGATTTTTTTTTTTACGATTACACCAAGATGTGAAGTGTACTTCAGAAATACAGCCAACACCGGTCGATAACACAGCAAAGACGTTAAAATAGATAATTTAAATAATAAATCTAAAGTTGGTTGCCTTAATTATTCTGTGGATAAACTCATTCCCCCCCTTAGGGTGTTGGGGTTCACTGCATGAAGGGACACGGTAGAACAGGTACCATGCTCGCCTGCTACCTGGTGAAGAAGAGAAATCTCACAGGACAGGAGGCGATAAAGAAGATTCGAGAACTTCGTCCAGGTTCCATAGAAACAAATGACCAAGAGCAAACAGTGCTGAAGTTTCAGCAGTTACTGCACGAGAAGAACAGCGAACACTAAGACACAATAGCCAAAGATATTGTGAACAAAATCGTTGCATTCTCTCTCTTTTTTTTTTTTTTTAAATAAAGAGTGATCAAATTTCAGTGTCATATAATGTACATTCGTTTTTAAATAAGGATCACGTTGCTGCTTCTCTATCAAACCCAAGTACATTATGGCAAGATGGTAATTACGTTATGGTCCTAAATAATCCCCTGGTACCATCCCCATATTATCTGTCCTTTCAGGAGTTGAACTAGGTCTGTAAAGGACCCATCTCTATATGAGGGGAATCCCTTCAGCACTGAGGCTGAGAAACACTCATTAAAAGTGATCATACAAAGTACACATTGTTCTGTAAGATGTTCACACACCCATGTGAAGGTTGGGATAGCCAAGGGTGCGTCTTCAAACAAGTGCTGACATGAATCTGTATAAACAGCTCTTATGGTTTTTAACCCATGTCAGTAATTTTTCATATAATAAGTCTTTCTGGTAACCTACGGCATCATAAAAACTTCAACAAGCATTCTTAGTTTGTTAGGTATACGTTACAAATGTTTTATGAAGTCCTGAAGTGGAGATCTTAAAGTGTAAGCATTATTACAAATGAGTTGTTTAATGGCCACATCACTTGGGATGAAGGTTTGGTGTCAGATGAACCAGAGTCCTCCACCAAGGGTGTCTTCAGTACAGAAAACCAAATGACAATACTAATTATGGATATTGGTGAGCGTGAGTGCAACTATGATGCGGGCTGCAGCTTTTTAGTTGAGTGGCAATCAAAGAAAATCAACCTTAAAGAAAGTACATATATATATATATATTTTTTTTTGTAAAATCTGCATTTATTTATGATTTACAAAAGCCTAACATGTAACAACCATTAAAATGAATCAAATAAATTCTTCTTTAACCTAAAATGGAAAACATGACTGTGTATACGTCAGTTGTAAAGCAGACAAAAGGATATCGACACTATAGCCTTTACGCATCATTTCAATTTACAAAGTTTGTGAACTCTGAAAAAATATTTACACAAACACCAGCAAGTCTAGACATCTTCAATGCAGAGATCGTCTCCAATACTGTACTCAAGGGAAATCTGAATTCCTAACAGGTATAATATAGCAGGCTTTTCTCTCAAAGGAAAAAATGGAACAAATTTTCTGATGTGCCCAATTTCTGCCGATAAATTTCCAAAACGCTCCAGAGGTTTATAAATAGAAAATAATTATGTAACCGTCATATAAGGTTAAACCAAATAAATACCTGCTAAGCCAAAGCAAGGGCTTGAGTCTTTCATTTGACCTGTTCACTAAAACATTTCTCTGGTTTAACATGTGCTACCATCAAACTGCTGGTTACTGTGTCAGCTGGTCAGTGTGTTGCTTACCTATGCAAACATCCATTCAGATCAATCAACTCCAATTCATAATAATAATAATAATAATAATAATAATAATAATAAACTTCAAGGTGGGAAAATAGAAAACTCTACATATTATAAAACTGAAACTCTTCTTCCCCTGGAATGATAAACTTGCAAACAGTCAAAATAAACATCACCATCTGGGTTTGAAAGCCAAAGGAAGACGGACATTTCGAAATCATGCTAACAAGATTATGTGCACGCTCTCCAAGCACAAAAACATGTTTACATAGACACACCAGACGAGACCAAAGTGAGACAGTGTATGTGGACTTACAGGAGCCAGCAGTGGTACATCCATTTCCAGTCCGTTTGAACAGATGCAGACTTCACCCATGAGTTACAGACCAACAACATACTGTGACCAACTTATTCTCTTATGTTTTCTGTACTGGGAGACTAAGTTAGAATATTTGTCTGTTCTAATTCAGCACATTTTCAGGAGGGGAAAAAAAGTATGTCGGAGTATGATAGAACTTAAAACACCACAATAAGATACCCCACCTTACTGAGTGATATAAAAAAAACAACCCAATAAAATAATGTGAGAATGCATCATTTTTCAGAATACCATTTCACAAACAAAATATGCATTTTCAAATTTGTCATTAATATAATTAAAACCATTTTTACAGTGCTTTATTACAACACATCTTTGATACCTTTGAGGGAAATCACGCACCATTATCTCTCTTATTGCCACGATGCTTCTAAATTCTACTTACTGGTCCAGTTATTCAATACAATTCGAAAGGAGCCTGGAGCTCAGTGGGAAGTTCTCCCAGGGTCCTCTTCTTCCAGTGCTGGGTCTGCCAATGGCGCTCAGTCCTGCTAAGGCTCCTGTCTTACTGCTTAGTGTTCAGTTCGTTCTCCAGCTCCATGAGCTTCCTGGAGGCCTTGACTTTGTTGGACACCTCCTTTCCCTGGGAGAAGAGTCTCTGGCGCTCTTTGAATGTGAGATTCTCAGGGGCTCCGCCTAGCGAATTCTCTTGGTCCTGACCACTGTAACAAAACAAATCCTTTCAAAATGTGGCTGTGGACTACAATAATGAGCCCAAAAGCTCACAAGTTTGAAGATTCTGACATTTCTACAAGGCCTGAAGTGTTCAGTTACAGCACACTGCCATAAGAGATTTCTCTACAAAAAGGATAATTTGATACCCCGAGCTTCAGTTTCTAATACTTTACGCCTCTGTGGCTGCACTCTGAGGCCTAAAGCTCCGTCGAGATACTTACCCTTTTGTCCATTTCTCTCGTGGGTCCTTAAAAACTTCTCCTGATCCTACAACTCCTGATGTGTTTCCAGTGTACGAATTAAATCCTGTTTTGGTTTTAGCAAATGGTGACAAACAGAATGCACAGTAAAATTTTTAGCGCTAATAAATATACACACATATATATATATATATATTGTTTAAGTGAATGGCAAATCCAACCCATTACTGCATTACAAAAGCTGCTAGGTTCTTACTGTTAAGCCACATGCCCGTTGGAAATCGGACACCTTTGCTACAGTACATGATACTGAGCAGAGCTTGAATTGCAATATTACACTATGCTGTATTAAAATGCAGCGTTTCCCCAACCCAGTCCTAGGGACCCACCAGACAAGTCCAGATTTTTGCACTAATACGTTGGGACAGAACAGAAGCGGGGAAGTGTCTGGTCAGCCCAGAGGACCGGGTTGGGAAACACTGATTCAACGTATACTACATTGCAGTAGTATACAATAACTGTTCAACACAATCCTAATAAAAACGTCATCTCAGTCAGTCTCAACTGTAACCCAGCAACCTTTAGTAATGTCTCATCAAGTTTCCTTTACCAAAGACCAAAAACTGAAGAGCTGGAAAAAGCACTACGGGTTAGTCTGGAAGCATTCCAGAGAACACCTGAAGCCTATGAAGGAGCAGTCATGGGTGGAGGTCACCCGCCAGCCTGCGCCTGTTTTGCTATCACGGCCGCGTGGGCTCCTGTGCACCCATGGACCTAGAAGTGGACTAAAACATCCAGCGGCTCTTATCTACTGGCCCCTTTGTTCAGTCTAAAGCTGGGCCCAAGCTGCACAGAGAAGTCCCAGCAGCCTTTGCTTAAACACTATTGGCTGTTCTCCCAAGCTTTGCTCTGCTGGTTTGGTGTTACCCAGAGGGAGAGTCGACACCCCTGGAGCCTGCGCTGACCTCCACGCATTACTTGCCCGAGGCTCCATCCTGAAGGCTCACGCGTGTCCGTGCGTGGATTCCTCAGGAAGGCTCACGTGTATGTGCGCACGGGTTCCTGAGGAAGGCTCACGTGTGTCTGTGCGTGGGTTTTTGAGGAACAGCTGAATATTCCTCACAATACCCGGGACACGGAGTTCACCAAACGTGTGGTTGGTACACCACCAATCCAAATGCATGTTGAGGATAGATTGTGTTCGTCTGTGTGTGGATAATGAAATGAACTGGGAGGGTGAGGGCAGACACAACCACAACGACACGTGAGAACCAAAAAAGCCTCTCTGCTGGCAGACAAGTGTGTCTGTTTTTAACTGGAGCAGCATCTATGAAGGAACCAAGCCCATCTTGGGTGTGTGAATTGCCATCTTTTAACTCCAGTGTGAGCAGAACAAGCCCTTTGAAGGTTTAACTTTACAGCTGATACATGTTTATTTTAATATGACAAATGACTAAAGTGGATTATTTTTACTTTCTATAAAGGGAAGACTACATCTAAGAACGTTTTCCAGCTCTTCAGCACAGAGGTCTTGGTACCACCAGTGAAGAGATGGACCTTCAAAGGGACAGGGTGGAGCCTTGGGAACTGCAGGGTCACCTGGAGTCCCCAAATACATACACACACCTAAACACCTACACACCTACACACACACACACACACACACAGCGATGACAGATGTTGCAGAAACAGGCAGTCAGTAGGTGAGAATGAAAACTGCAGCACGTCTGAAGGACTGACGCGTCAAAGCAACTCATGACGGCCAATAAAATAACAGATTTTTAAACAAGATTTTTAATGCCCAATATCTTAAAGATCAGGGCTTCAGCTGTGCTGCAGGCAGGAAATCATGACTTGAGAGAGGGAGAGCAGAGCATAGCACAGGCAGAGAACAGCAGCCGTAGATGCACAGCCAGATTAGAGACAACAGTACGAGCCAGGGAGGATAGAGGGGGTGGGCGAGGGGTTGGGAGGTGCCAGCCAAGCTGGGTTCATTACTGCGGTGAGAAAGCAAGGTTAGTGATTTGTCCCTCATTTAGAACGAAGGCCACTCCGATCACAGCAGGCTCCACTGACGGCTATGAGGGGCAGGGAAATGGCTGGCTGTGTGCAGGTTACATGCAAGGTCAGATACACTGGGCATCTTTGTTAGACTGGGTTGCATTGTTGCCGTTTTTGGGCATGACTGTTTAAAATATCTGGGGTCTACCTAGTTATGGGCTGTGTGAATGGACAACTGATATATTTAATATACTTAAGAGCTACAAGATGAACTGCATAATA
Organism: Tenebrosternarchus preto; assembly: GCA_025802075.1. Taxonomy (NCBI): domain Eukaryota; kingdom Metazoa; phylum Chordata; class Actinopteri; order Gymnotiformes; family Apteronotidae; genus Tenebrosternarchus; species Tenebrosternarchus preto. The sequence continues at coordinate 19,977,781 of JAOYMR010000017.1, read as the reverse complement.
CAAAAATCTAAAGAAAAAATAAACACTACAGAAATTAAATAAATAAGAATGACATTCATCAGTTCAGCTAAAGGAAAATTTTTCTGAATGAACCTGTCAATGCGGTTCTGGGCATCTGCACCAAAGTCAAAATTAATAGTCCTCACAAAGTACACGGCAATTTGATGACATCAGTGTTTACACTTCAGCTATGAGGTGTTGAGAGGCAAACGAAACAAACAACATCTTAAAGAAACGCTGCTGTCCTTAAACCAAATGTTCTAAACCACTGATGGCAGTAGTGAGGAACAAAGCCACACCGTTTAACCAGTCATGCCCCAAAACGTGAGCCTCGAGTGACAGGGTCTTTCTCCCTTTGCCAAGTGCGAGGAGAGGCCTGAGGAGGTCTCGTGCTGTGACAAGAAGCCCGTGTCTGGTCCCCAGGGCCCACCCGGGCGAGCTGGTGTTCGCGGAGGCCCGAGTCTAACCCCCAAAAGCAAAAACCACACATAGATGGAGCGGCCGGCGAAACCAACAGTACTCTGGACTAGATTTGGAGTGAATGGTGGATCGTGGGCTCTGCTGATTGCTTTTACACCGTCAGGATGATTGGAGGAAGAGGAAATCTGGGACAGGTGATCGGGAAAACAAAAATAAATCGGATTGGCTACCGAAACGAAGGAGTGGGAGGAAGTAAGAAAACACAGTGATTGGGGGGGAGGGGGGGGAAACGAATCACGCAGGTGACTGGCTAAGAAATCTACGGAATTTATAGAGAGAGGAGGGAGAATGGAGAGGATTGTCTCTCGCTAGAAAATAGAAAAAGGAACGTAAATGGAAAATGAAACGAAACAAAACAAACAAACAAACAAACAAACAAAAACATATACGGCAAGGAAGAGTGGTTGGATGACCTCCTCTTTCCTCGCTGTCTCTACCTTTCGAGTTGGCTGACGGAATGAAGCTGGGTTTGGCGGGAGGGGGAGGGGCTTGCCCTGCCTTGGGCGCAGTACTGTTGGCATTGGCCGCTGCGGGCAGCTGAAATGAGCTGGACAGAAAGACGCCGTCTGAGAGTGGGCGGGGCTTGCGCGCGGTTGGAGGAGGCGGCTGGGGCTTTTGGGCGGGCGGCAGGTCGCCGTACGACTTCCGGGTGGCGGAGAGCTTAACCTGACCTGCTAAGCCTGCGTCCTCCTCCTCCTCGTCATTGTACGAGACAAACTTGGCAGTGTACAGGGTGTCGGGGGAGACGACCTGGGTTTTGAGGTAGGAAGTATTTCTCTGAGGGGGGGTGGGAGGAGGGTTGCTGTTGTTAGTGGTGGGGAGAGTGGCGGGTGATGGAGGCTGGTAATCCCGGGGGAGAGGAGGTCTGTACAGACCGGGCTCGTCTGGCGTCAGCAGCTTGCGATCAACCTCCTCGTGCTGCCGCCGCCTTTCCGCCTCCAGGCGGGTGTAGTACTCCTCCTCCTGTCTCCTCTGAGGGTGGAATAGGGGAAGAGCCAGTTAGAGGCTACCTCAGCCAGCCTGCCAGGCCTCTGCCTGCTCCTCTACCTTCCCCACCAGGTCGCTGATGAGATCCTAACACCTGAAGTGATGTACGATGACAATAGCTTGAGAAAAATATCTCGCAGGCTGTTGGATACAGGTATATACGCTTTACCCGGCAGCTAATTCTGAATCCACCAGGAGTCGCTAGAGAGGTGAGGGAGGCCTGCTTGGTGCTGGAACAAATGGGTTTGGTTCTAAACGGTGTTGGAAGACTGGAGCGAGTCATGTTTACGTCCTTTAGGGTCTGGCTGGCATTTTGGTGGTTTTGGAGTGGAAAAGGCTGCTCTCGTCTCTGTACACGGGTCCTCTGGGTTAGTGTGTAGTGGGGATGTCACCAATGAGAGAATGAGGGGTTGGAATGGCCTCCACACACCAAGGTGGGACATTCCCAGCTGCAGTGGAATGATAATGGTCTCCCAACACAAACGTTGGACTCTATAAAACCAGACAAGTAATTCCCATGCTTTTGTTTTTGGCTGGGGGAGGTTGGGGGGGTGGGGGGTGGTACACATCACAAACACAGGATAGGGAGCATGCTACTGGACATCACAACTGGGCTCTAAATTTCCAGTGGTCTGGAGATGACGCAGACAACTAAACTGAATGGCCACAACACTGAGACGATGTTCTGATCATGCACTTGTGATGGATGAGGTCCGGTCAGACCACTGGGAATTCAATGGCCCAACAACTGAAACTGTGGACACACACAAGTGCTATAACGACACAATTTAATCTTTGACACATTAACACACAGTATTCCGTGTTTTCCATAGTATATTGTAGTATATCCACAGTATATCATAGTATATACTGGCTGAAATATCCAAGCCTGCTGTTTACAACCCTATCTATCCTTAAAACAGTGGACGGTTAGATCACAGCCCAGAGAAACAGTGGTAGGAGTTTCTGTCTCAACCACTTACAGCTTCTGGAGAAAATAACCCATATTAGTCTCAGCTGAAGCCTTGGAAAAGGTCAGTGTTAATATAAATAAATTAAACCATTCTGGTTAAAAAAAAAAAAACACAGACCCTTTACTTCAGGACCGAAAATATCTGAGGGTCTATATCCACACGAAAGGGTGCCTGGAGCAAACTATAATGAGTTTGGCATAAATCAACAGATCAGAGTCCAAATATTATGACATGGGAATTTATGGTTTCAGGGCAGAACTATAAAGGGGAAAAAAAAAAACCCATATGTTGGAGAACTAAGCATCACTGTAAAGTGTATGCTTATCATCATGAAGAGGAAGGTACAGAACTGTGTACAGAACAAAGACATGCAGTCTGAATACCGATCAGTAATTAACAAGCAAAGTCTTTCATTTACTCCAAAACGCCTCTAAGCAAGAATGCAGCATTTATCGTCAACATAATCTAGCGTTATGTTGGAGGGCGTAGGTCCCTGGCACGGGTGGAGGCCGCTCTACCTTCTCGTCGGCTTCTCTCCTGGCCCGCTCTTCTTCTCTCCAGCGTCTCTCCTCCTCCTGCTTGGCCCGCTCCTCCGCCTCACGTTTACGGATCTGCTCCAGCTGCTGCTTACGCCGGCGCTCCTCGTCCTGTAGCTGAGGAGGCGCCCGCACACGCCCACATACACACACACACACACGCACACACGTGAGCTCGCGCACACACCAACGCACAAGGAGTAAGAAACCTGTATCCGTGCATCACATCTCCAACAGGGCTGGAAGTTAATTTAATCCACAACACAAACGGCCATTACAGTTATTGCATTTACACGATTTGTCCCAATAGTGGTGACACAATGAACATGAATTTTATTTGCTAGTTGTGTAATTCTATTACAATGGAGAGAAAATTTGATGGTCCAAATGAGTTCTACAGCAGAATTAATAATAAAAAAAAAATGACTCTCCTATAATTAATAAATGATTGCCATTATATGGCAATAAAAGTGTACTCAACTTATTTTAGTAATGCACATTAGAATCCTAGCATGGATGGATGGATGGGAAAAGTATATAATCTGTACGCCTTGAGTGCACTGCACCCTGAGAACCACACCCACCCTCCAAACCCACACTAGCTCATTCTGATGTGCCAAGTTTAATGTACACACAGTGAAAAAGGCTTGTGGGGGTCATTTTGGCTGTTCTTGGCCACTACTAGGACCCTGTGGCACAACACTGTGCATCCAGGCAGGACGGGCGTCGGGCGCACATGCAGGCAAGCAGCATGCACACGACCACGTGCACACGCACGAGCAAAACAACAACAACAAACAACAACAACAACAACAACGAAAGGCAAATCCAGCCTCCACATGAAGCTTGGAATGGACAGAATGCAAATGCACCCACATTCAGATACGAAGGGAGCTGAAGGGAGGAGAGAGGAGGGTGGTGGTGATGGAGCACAGCAGTACGAACACACAGCCTGTTGGGGATGAGGATTCAGGGGTGGGGTTGGCGTATTTGGCTGGGCGGGGCGGCTCCACGCCGAGGCCTACGCGTGCAGGAGAGGGAGACGGGACGGCAGGACGTGCACCGCCTGGCCCTCCCCTCTCCCTCTCCACCACACCGAACGACAGCTTCGGAAAAAGTGATTTTTTATAAGCTCTCTGTAAATGCAGCAGCATTCAGTTCAATTGAGGGTCCAATCCGTTAATTTGGGAGGGATTAATGTCAGTTATATGTCTAGTTAGATTAGTTGTAGGCTACCTGAGAGTCTGAACTACCGTCTTGGTTCCTATTAACCTTAGTTACTAGTTAATTCTTTGCCACTCGTTCAATGCAGCAGTTTCCCATGAAAAGAGGGAATAATAATAGTGAATATCCCAGAATGTGTGGAAGCTCCGAGATGGTACATAACGCCCTCAAAGGTTTCTGAGAGTGAGCAGAGCGCAGCCCAACCAGGGGAGAGGGAGATAATGAGCAAGACACAGGAGGAGTCAAAACAGGAAGAGAGCATGAACAGCATAAAGAACGTACCAAGTCTAGAACAGAGATTGCTGGGACAGCAGTCTGCTGTGGGGGGGGGGCCGTCAAGAACAAAGGATTGGGGGGGTATTGTGAGCAAGAGAGAGAGAGAGGGGGAAAAGAGAGAGAGAGAGAGAGAGAAAAGAAGAGGGAAAAGAGAAGATAAACGTGAAAATCCAGGCACAGTGCACTAGCGTGCAACACTGTGCTGCCGGTAACATTCCTGGGCAGGATGGGATCGATTAGCGTCAGCGGAAGTGGAGAACGGCTCGCTGGAGAGCCAGCGAGGAATTCCTCCATCATTCCACCACCCTCCGCTGGAGCTAAGGACAGACTTTCCCTTCCCACAAGCAGCAGGGGGGGGGCCGGATCACCCCTCCCCCACCCCCCTCGACTCCCAGCGCTGGCCATGCTAGCTGTTCACACGCGGCCCCTCTCAGTAGACATGCTGGTACTGGGCGGGGGGGCCCCTGGGTGGGGGGGGGCCCTCTTGCCTATTAGCTGCTGCTGCTGGAACCGCTGGGCATTCTGTTACTACGGAGGCTGGAAAGACGCTCTAGTGCTCGTCAGACGTGCACTTAACTGACTAATTTAAGGAGCTGATTAAGTTTTATAAGTTTAACACAAAGAGTTCCTGAAAAAGTGCACAACACATCAGCTTTCAAGAAATCACATGCAGAAATACAGCATCTAGCCGTATTTGCATATTCTGGAGATGTTATGGTTGAATATAACTGGTTAGTGGCCATGTACAGTTTATTTTAGAGTGGACTAACGATGAGGTTGATTCTACATGATAATCCAGTTAATCCGTGATAATCCAGTTAATCCGTTATAATCCAGTTCATCCGTTGGGTGTAGATAATGCAGCTTAAATACGACTTTAACATTGATCAAACTAATGAGGTGTGCCGATTTTGGCGAGGTAGGCTGCAATGAACCAAGCACTGGCGTCGGAGGCTGGCGATTGGCCTTCTGAAGCCCCGCCCCTCGCTCTCGTCAGTGCGGCGGGGATCAGCATGGCAAAGCGATGACACAAGCATGTGGCAGGCGCGCATCGAACATTCACTCTTAACGGTTGAACGCAAAAGCTCCAGTGAAGGAAATTTCCTGACTGAAAAGTGAAGGACCATTTATGAGCTAACCCTGTCAGTGCCGTGTCACGTGGACCTAAGAGGCAGCGTGTCACGTGAATCACCCGTGGGCCTCTGTGCTCATCTAAAAGTGTTATATCTCAGATCAGTCCACCAACCTACCGAACTAACCCAGATCTACCTCCTTGAACCCGGGCCCTTACCTTATTTATTATAGGACTGTTTCTCCCACTTTTCTTGGTCATACCCTAAAGAATATACACGAATAAAACTCCATCTTAAAATTACACATCGCTGTCTTTCTCCAGTGGTGGATGAATTGCTAGGAGAAGCCTGCTAGCGTCTGCTCTCGCGTCTGGCCTGGACTGGTCTGGTCTGGACTGGTCTGGACTGGTCTGGTCTGGTCTGGTCTGGTCTGGACTGGGCTCTCATGGCTAGCTGCCAAGCTCCATTGCTGCTCACCCGTGCTCTTTTTTCAGCCTCCAACCTCTGCATGATCAACATGGTGTCAACGTCTTCGTCATCTTCCTCCTCCTCGTCCTCCTCGCTCTGTTTGGACTCCTGCAGCCGCTTCTGGAACTGCCACTCCAGCATCAGCTTGCGCAGACGGTCGCTCTCTTCGGCCGTGCGCTCGGGCTTGGCTTGCAGCTCCTGGATCTCCTTGTCCAGCAGGTCCACGATGTGCAGCTGCTGCTGTTTCTCCAGCTTCTCGCGGGCGTCCCGCTTCCAGGGGTCGGGGGACAGGCTGTCGCTGGCCGCCAGCTCGTCCTTACTGATGGTGATGTACTGGAGGTCTCGCCTCTCGATGGTACGTGGTTGCTGCTGAGGCTGCATGTCCCGGATCACCGTGTCGTGGGCCGGGGGGCGGGGGACGGCGGCGGGGGGCTTCTCCGGCCGCGGGGGCTGGGCCTGGGGCGGTTGAGGGGGCGGGAGGAAGGGCGGGGTCAGCGGGACCTGCGCGGGGTGTTGAGGAGGGGGCATCTGCTGGTGCTGGGGGGGCGGAGCCATGGGGCCTTGCTGGTTGTTGTGGAGGACGGGCCCGGGGAGGACGGGGTTACGGATCTGGCCGAGCTTCCTCTCCTGTTCCCGCCTCTTCCTCTCGCGTTCCTCCTCCAGCCTCGCCTTTTCCTTCTCATACCAGCGCTGTTGCTCCTCGCGCTTCTTGCGGTCAGCCAGGGCGGCGGCCTGCTGCTGGGCGGAGGTGGGAGGGGGAGGCAGGGGCAGGTCGGTGGGCAGGTCGTAGTCGTAGTGCACTGGGGGCGGCGGCGGCGGCGGCGGGGGCAGGTCGCTGCGGGACGGTTGCGAGACCCCAGCGGGACCCGAGTGGGGAACGATGGGCGTCTTCCAGCGCCCCGGCCCGCTCTTGTGGTTGCCCTGCGGCTTGCACGAGGGAGCGTAGTTGAGGTGCTCCTGGCTGGAGGTGCTGGACTCCACAGAAGAGGAGACCTGGTGGTTCCAGGGCTCGCCGGCGGCCGCACGCTGGAACTCGGCCTCGTGCTGCAGTTGATGAAGGTGCATCATGTCTTCCTGTCGCAGGCGCTCGGCTGGGTAGCCACCCGGAACGTCGCACAGCTCCTCCTGAGAATGCGCCACCCGCTGGCAGGAAACACACACAACGGTTAGAACCGGACACGCTGTGGACCAAGGTGTTACAAGACTCCAGCCTAGGGGCCCCGGAGCCGAGTTCCCCCCCCAGGTGAGCTGGAGAAAAAGGAAAGGCAGTGGAGCTTGTGGATCAGTGACAGAGCAGGGACACACACCTGCATAGCCATGCTGTTGTGGTGGTGCTCAGCCATAGGAGGAAGAGGCTCGGGCTCCCCCTGCCAGGCCTGACCGGGACCCGGGGCCATCCGATCCTGAGATTTAGAGGCTGGGAAAGTAAAGTATTCCCTGGGGTACGTCTGGGTGGGGATCGGGTAAGCCTCCGGACGAGGTGGGGACGGCTCCTCCTGTTGGGCAGAAACGGGAGATCAGGCAGTGATGAGCTGTGATTTGATGAGGAGGAACCAATCAGAGCCCTGCTTGTGAGCCACTGAGGAAATGCCTTGAAATGAAAACAACACGCATTGATGGTCTTTTCATAACATTTAATTTAGTGTGTTAGTATGGCCAGGATGTTTGCTGATTGTGCGTGTGTGTGTGTGTGTGTGTGTGTATTCAAGGAGAAACACAAAGATGATGATCAGTTAATCAGAGAAAGAGGGCATAAACAAAGTCGAATAAATTGCTTCGTCTTTGACGAGCAACAATTCGACTTCATAGCAAAACCGTCCTGTGCGCAAAAACTGTGCGCAAACGTTCGAGATTTATCGTGACGGCGTTCCAACACGTGCAACTATTTCAAAGCTCGTTCCTTCTGCTAGTTTCTGCCAGCTCTAGCTTCCCTCGCGGTCGCTGTCTACTCACATCAGGGCACAGGTTGCCGGTGGAGACGGAGGTGATCTTCCCCGGTGGTCCTGGATACGCAGCCTTTCCTCCTGGGCTCTGCGCCTGATCTAAGTAAAGTAAAAACAAACAAACAAAACAAAACCCCAGTCAGCTGGTCTGCAACGGTCGCTATGGCAACACTGTGCCCCCTCCGCCCCCCCCCATGCCTGTACAGCCACTCACTGGCCACGTTGGGACTGGAGCGGTGATCTGCCCTGTTCTTCAGCAGCCTGTCCTCCCTCTTGGGTTCGGTGTAGGTGTCCCAGGTCCCCTGCGGACTCTCCGGGGAGCCGTTCTGAACAGAGTTGCTGTAGAGCTCGAACCCCTCGCTCTTTGGCCTGGTTTTGCCCTTGTCTGCCCGGCCTCGGTCTGACGCTGCGGGGAGAGGAGAGGGGGCCGCGTGTATCAAACTGCACGGCAGGCAAACCTGGTGCTGTCAAACACTTTGGACAAACGGGATGTGAAACTGATCCTAGATCTGTCCGTAAGACCAACGGGGTGTGCCTACAAAGCAATTAAGAGCGGCAAAGCAGAGATGTGCGTTTGTTAAGACTTCAAACGGCTAACTGCTGCCAGATAAATAAACGTCTTTTAATCTATCTTTTAATCATGCTAGCTTTCCAAATGGCAGGCGCTGCCACTCCCCTTCAGAATCTCACAGCTTCCAGGTCACGACTGTGGGATGGATGGCGTGCTCTTACCACGGGGCATCATGGGAGAGGGCTGGTTGAGCAGCGTGGCCAGCCCGTGGTAAATGGCTCCCTGCTTGGCCACCTCCAGGGTCACTACTGAGCCCGTTCGTGTCATCAGCTCTGCCGCCCTGCAGTGGAAACCAAAATCGTTGAGTTCCTCGTTGTAGTGCCTGGAGGAGCTCCATTTAAAAACCTCATTGCACAAGAGAAACCAACCGTCTGTTTGGCAACGATGAACACATTTACTATTGGCTAATCTAATGCTTCAAAACAACCAATAAAACCACATTTGGAACGACTCCCAACACCAAACGACGCTCATTTTCAGCTTAAACACAGCTATAAAGGGGTCGACAACAGATGCTTTTCATTCCACGTCAATCCTTAATATAATCAAACTCACTGACATCTCAATTACAGGGCTAACACTAGCTGTTACTGATAAACAAGCATATTATACAAATAGTCTGGCACGGAAAACACAGGAAAGCACGGCAGCTCAAGGGCTGCTCGCGCATTCAAAGACTTGCTCGTGTTAACGAGACAGCAGCACAAGTTTAATCCAGGAAAAAAGCTCTGATGATTGCGTAGGGTTACAGAAAGGCTCTGCACTACATCTCTCTTTGTTCCTGGCTAAACTCACCGGCTAGAACGTATCATTTCAAGCAACTGAAATCGCGTTGCCCCTTCCCCCTGAAATCTTTCACCATTTGTTGGTTTTCTGTATCCCCTCAGAGAAGCAGGATATTACACTTGGCTTTAAATCCACGTTCCAATCATCTTTTAAATCTGAAATTCCACTCGAAAACGTTTTTAAGGAGTCTGTCCTGCCCGCTAAATTACCTTTCCTGAGAGAGCCCGACCAGACTTCGCCCGTCCACGCTGAGTAACTGGTCCCCAGCAGCTAGTCGGCCATCCTGAAGAGGGCACACACACACACACACACACACACGTGTATAACACACACATATCAAGCATATTAAGTAAAATGACAAAAATCTACCATTGTCTCGGTGGCGAGCTGGCTTCCAGGCAGTACCAACTCATTCATATCCCAAAAACACCCCCCCCCCCCCCAACTCCAAACTGCTCTCACCATGTCTGCAGCTCCTCCCTTGACAACAGACTTGATGTAAATGCCAAGCTTCTCCTGACCAGCCCCCTAATAACACAGAAAAAGAATTTTGATTAGATGGATAAAAATGAAGGAATTTCCCCACAATGCCATTTGATTACACACTGGGTTCGGATGGGATCCATACGACCAGCACTTGAAAGGCAAAGAACACAGTACAGTAGAGAGAATAGCTGATGGAGAGTTTGGTGGGGGGGGGATCACTATTACTAATGAATAAGGAATGAAAGGATATGAACAAGGTCCTTTCATATGAATCGTATGACTCCAAGCTTTGTATTTCAGCAACTAACTGCATGTTCTTGAAGGAGCGTCAACAGAAAGACCTTAATTATTCAGTCTAAGGGCTGAGGTCACAGACGTCTGGTTCCTCTGCTAGTGTGGTCAGTTCTTCTGAAGTCACAGCATGACGAGGCTCATTCAGTAAGTGGTATATTCATCCTCGTATGAAAGCACATCCATAATTGCAACAAAGTGCCCTTTGAGACTCAGATGAGCGCATTTCCTGGCTCACCCCTCAATCTAACCCATGACTGATAGAGCGCACCAGACATTCACAGCCATCCCATGCTCAAAGGAGGAGGCACGAGGCAAAACTACGACCGACCCATTCGAACTGGGATCTTCAAAGATTCATCGTGTCCAAATGTCCAGTAACGTCCTATGGCAGAGCACTGTGCTTTAAAGGGTCTTGCTCGTCGTAAGTGTAGTTTCAGCTGGCAGAGGAGAGCACCTCAAATCCCCTGCTGCCTGGGCTTTCATTGGAGAAGAATCAGGGAAGGAGTGAGCTTTGAAGGCCGTGTGGAGCAACCAGGTGTCCCATGTCTTCTCGCCTTCACTCAGCTGAACCCTGCTGAGGGCCTAACCCTGCCACGTCTGGCTGAACACCTAGCACCTCGTGCACCTCAACTAAAACCTGAACAAACACAGGTCCCAGAACAGCAGCGAAGCACAGACTCACTCTGGGGAGGTGTGTGGTGAGTGGTCCAGCCCACCATGGTCCAGAGGAGCGGCATGGATGGACCAACCTGCTTGTCTGCCTACTGTCTTGATCTTGTAGACACACCGTGTCTATTTTACTACATAACAGCAGAACAAAGGTACAACAGTAAGAGTCGTCTGCCTCTAGGCTGCGCTGTGAGACTTTCCACACCTCAGTAATACCTTGATGTTCCAAACAAACACGGGGCCTTCCATTAGATATCCTGATCCACATCACCACCCATCAAAGCCGGCGGACTGCACGTCCTGAGCACCTGGGGCAGCATATTACCCCCACCCACTCAGCTGCCCTCCCAGCACCACAGCTGTAGGCCTGTAGAGCATGTGGAGACTTCAACTTTTCTCCCACAAAGAAGTCGGAGCACGTTAGGAGAAGGCTCCATGAAAGCATGGGAAATAGGTTGGTTTCGATCTGGAGCTGCTCCAAACACACTTGAGGAAGACCGAATCCAGCCTGACTGGTTAGTCAACACGTCAGCTGCCTGGAGGCTCGGAGCTTAAATTGCCTCTATGAGAGGACGAACTGCTGCTCCCTGTCTGAAAGAGCAAATCCGCAGCAGATCGTTGTGTTTTGGTTCAGCTAAGAGGTCGGTTGAGGGTCCGCGCCGATAGCAACCGTCCACAAACGGGTGTAGTATTGGTGAGAGAGAATGGTGAGGTGGAACATGTGGGCTCAGGAATAGAATCCGCCTGGGAAACGCACGCAGCTTCTCCCAGTAATAGAGCCCACAAATATCTGCCCACACACGGTACTCACTATTACTGGAATACATTTCATACCACAACACACTTCACAGGAATACCACACTCGACACACGGCCAAAAAAAAAAACATGATCTAAACTGAAGTTATTGTATCAATAAAATAATATTATGATGCTACAAAAATAATGTATTTAATATCTATTAATTTTCTGACACAGCATGTGTTTAATATAACATTCTGCACCAAAGGCTACATGTACAACAGTAGTATTGATGCACAACAACAGTTAATATATCTGGCAAGGTAATATGAAGTTAAGTTGGT
>JAOYMR010000017.1:19931704-19943549 GCA_025802075.1 Tenebrosternarchus preto | reverse complement strand
AACTGATGTACAAGCTCAGCTTTTCCAAACATTTTAAGACATTTTTGTACAGTGTGTGTGTGTGTGTGTGTGTGTGTCGGTCCATCGCACCTGGGCTCAGCTCGACCAGGTAGGGCAGTTTCTCAGGGGGTAGGGCTCCATGCAGGGAGCCCATGCGGTCATCCGGTTTGCGGCCCTTCTTAGGGGCGTAGTCCGGGGGCCTCTTCTTCAGCTGGAACACTAATGCCTCTGTAAGAAGACAAGAGCACATTAAGGGTGCAGCACAACCTTTTGCCAGCAGATGGCGCTAACTACATAACCAAAGGACACTGAGATCTTAATAAAATTCAGTCCTTTAATTCGTGATCATCTAGAAAGCAAAACTGCTTTATCTTCTATTCGCGCCACAATCTAGCTCATGTGAAACGGGAATCTAAAAGCGGTGTGTGCACTTTTAATGGAAGGTGTTTATCGAGATCAGAAGGAACACTGGTGTGTGGAGTGAGACCTTTGTCGCTGGTCCAGTCTCTGAAGATCTGCAGAGGGCACTCCGTGTCATCCAGTATGTTCTCCCTCACAGGCTTATCGTCGGAATGCACCACCTGCGCAAGACACAGCATCCATCAGGTGGAATCAGGAGCACCACTAATTTCGAGGCGGGGCAACGCCTGTGGCCGCTTCCCGCCCCCCCTGCGCCGGGACTCCACCCCCTGTCCCACCCCCGGTACCACAGCAGACGCGCTTGGACACACACACACACACACACACACACACACAGCTCACTTGTGGAGCCCCCAGCCTACGTAAAACAGAAGGCGCTAGCAAAGCAGATGCTTTTCCTCCATCGGGAGCCGCAAGTTCACTCAGGCTTTATTGATGCGCTATATATTTAATTAAAAGGCCAAGTGTGGGTGGGGTGTGAGCTGAAGTGGGTGGAGAGGGAGTGGAGCTACATGTGGCTCTGACGGTCTCTTAATGTGATTGGTTGAGAAGGAAGGAGCTGGGGGTGGAGGAGAGTGGGAGTGTGCAGGGTTTGGCACCAGCAGCGTTTGTCATGCACCGACAGCAGATCACAGACGGGCATCTTTCTGTCTCCTCGAACCATCTCCCCCTCCCTCTTTCCGTCTTGCCCAGTTGCCCTGTAGCTTCCCACACATGCTGGCCAGCCAAGAACCAAACAACTCAATGACTGGGCACCATGGAAACGTCACATTGTGGCTTTAATCCAGCACACTCGGGCGGTCGGAAATACGAAAGGTTTCCCTGGTAGGGGAGAGCAAAGCAGAATCCATTTGAAAATGATGCTAAAGCTACAGCCATACGCAAAGCAGGGAGTCTGGCTAGCACACGCATGCTTTAAAAAAATGACTAGCGCTTCCCCCCCGTTGAGATTGTTAAATAAAAAAAGAAAAATCTCTGATAAATGTGTGAGCGAAGCGTGACTGTGAGCAGGGACTCTCAATAGCATCTGTGTACCAAATTCTCCGCATAACAATGAACAACAGGCAAACACGAGCATAGTTGTTCAACTGGGAGGCGGGGCTTCAGTGTAAGATGCGGCTATAGGCGCTGCGGGCCAGGCAGTGGGCGTGGCTCTCACCTGGACGATGCAGTACTCTCTGGGATTCTCCTTGTCCAGGCCGTACTTCTCCAGGGCCTCAGCCACGGCAAAGTCGGCTGTGTCTGTCGTGGAGAGTAGGATGGTCTTATAGGGAATGTTAGGTTTCAGACTGTCTGCATAGATCCTCAGTGTCCCCCCTGAGACAAGGAGAGAGAGAGAGAGAGAGAGAGAGAGAGAGAGAGAGAGAGAGAGGAGCAAAATCACAGCGTCATGGTCACCGTAAAGAATTCAGAGCTCCGTCCCTCACTCACACCCGACTAAGTGCATCCTCTCTGCTGATAACCACCCTGTGCTCTCAGCACCCTGACACCCCACCTTCTACACTCCCCGGCCCACGCCCGACCCCCCGGCCCAGCAGAGGAGAGAACCTCCACGGTCATCCCACCAATCACGCAAGACACCAAATCTGGATGCTTTGGCTGAGCTGGCCTCGACTGAAAGAACAAATTCTGCGATCTGCTCCAAGTCCCTGTGCTCACAGAGCTCTAGAATAAGGCTGATCTGCAGGTCTGTGCAGCAGAGCACTTCCTGGTGTCCCGTCTTTGGCAGGAACAAAGAAGTCATGTAGAACAACACGACCTGCAAGAAGCTGCCGGCTGTCTGGAACACACGCCACTGGGTCAAAGGTCACCAGGAACAGTCGGAGAGAATCTCTTTTTAAGAAATCACAAAGGCAGATCACAGCACATGCCTACAATATCACTTTGTAGAGCGGAGGGTTAGGGTGGTACTGTGCGGGTACCCGAGTTAGGCGTTCGGGACTGTGTGCGCGAGTACCCGAGTCAGGCGTGCGGGACTGTGTGCGCGAGTACCCGAGTCAGGCGTGCGGGACTGTGTGCGAGTACCCGAGTCAGGCGTGCGGGACTGTGTGCGAGTACCTGAGTCAGGCCGCCCATCACTACTACGGAAGTCTTGCATCCTCTTCTCCAGCTTCTGCTGACGTCTTCTCTTCATCACAACCTCAGGGTTGGAGATGGTGCGGGTGAAGCTGGTCTCCGGCATGTCCTTATACACCTCCGCCGCCAGCCGTGAGTTCTCACTAACGGTTCACACACACACACACACACACACACACACACACGCAGCTGCGGTCACTGACGGAACAACCCAGCCTATAACGGCCGTTACAGAGACAGGGGTCTCGGCGCTGTAATATGAAATTCTACACACTAGTGTAAGCAGCATGGACTCGAAAAGTCCACAGTGAATCAGTCTTGGCCCAGGTTAGTAAAGCACCCAGCACACCTATGAGTACACTGTGGCCTTCCTGTGTGCCTCAGTAGTGTGATACAGCTGCTGGTCCAGCCCAAAAATACTCCAGTGGCAATGTAGCATCTGATCATTAAACCAGCACTACTACTGTGGCATGTCCCAGTATGGCACTGGATATCTACAGACTGGCACAGAGTCATTTTCAACCCTGATCTAACATTGTTAAGGGCTTTAAGAGCCTGTGAATACTGGGTGTCCTCTGAGGGTGCAGGGAGGTCCCTGCTCCCGTGGGCACCGGCGGGCGGGCGCTCACCCGTCCTCTCTGTTCAGCGTGTGCTCGTCGCCGTCGGCGATCCGGGCGAAGGCCTCCTTGTCCTTCCTCTTCTCCTTCTTCTTCTCCTTCTTGGACAGAGTCCTTTTGAAGTTCTGTATCACCCCTTCCTTCTCTTTCTCAGGGCCGTTGCTCTGTGTTTTCTGGAAAATGAGAGAGAGAGAGAGAGAGAGAGAGAGAGAGAGAGGTATATGGAATGAGGAGAGGGCAGCAGGAGCGGGAGGCGTGGCCTGAGTTGAGGGGCGTGGCCTGAGTTGAGGGGCGGGCCTTACAGGCTCCAGGATTGGCTGAACGTTGGAGCGCATTGTGCAACGCTGAACTGAGCCCTGAAACCCAACAACAGATTGTATAATGACCCCAAGAATTTAGTCAAGTGAGATTTCAAAATACTCCCATGAGTGGAAAAAGCCAAACTGGAGAAAAAAAAAAGATTCATAAGAAAAGGAGAACAAGATGAGGAGTAGAGAACTCCACAACCGACACAGGGCCGGAATTATATAGTGCTTTCTACTTTAGGAGCTTCAAAAGTACAGAGTGGTGCTTTCAAAACACACACGCGCACGCACACCCAAACACACACCTCAGGCCTCCATCACTGACTTAAAGCACTTACAGGAACGACTACATGGCACATTGAGCAGGTCTGAAACAGTGTGAGCACAGGCAGGCAGAAGCCGTTTATGGAAGGAGAGAGCACAGGAGAGAAAGAAACGGAAGAAGAGAGGAAGAGAGAGAGGTAGAAGTGAAGGAGAGAGTCGGGTCGGGTGTGTGTGTGTGTGTGTGTGTGTGTGTGTGAGAGAGACAGAGAGGTTACTCTACATGAGATAATGAAATGTTTGCTGACGTCTGTGTCTCCCAGCAGGAGCATAAGCACATTGGGCAGCGTTTCAGTTGGCCGTGTGTGTGTGTGTGTGTGTGTGTGTGTGTGTGCACGGGTGGTAAGGCTCTATCTGGTTGGAACCATTTATCTCTGAGACGTAAACACACAACACACATATGTGCACAGAACCATTAAGCTTCATAATGTTAACATAACCAGTAAAGTATTTCGAGTGATTGCGTGACACGGTCTGGGATTTTTCAGCACATTGCTGAGCACCTAACGAAATTGGTCACACTGCAGTGCAAAGGTCAAAACTCCAGATTCCAGGCAACATAAAAGAAATTGCTTAGTCCTCACATGCACCCACGAAAGAACTGCAGAACGAGAAGATACTACTCCCTCAACATGCTTACTATTTATGGAGAACTGGTTCCTCCTCCTAGAAATTCAGAAGAACTTTTGCTTGCACAGCTGATGAAGGACCTCTGGCTGAAACGTTCTGTTTCAGTGCACTAAAGAACTGCACACTACACAAATCTGTTTAGGGACACCATGCTCATTGAGTTAAATATGGCAAACAGAATTAAGAGTTAAGGTTTGGGGGCCTAGAGAAGTGGTGGTTAGAGACTTGGCCCTGGCCCCTGGCCCCAGGAACCCAGGAACCGTGCAGGAGACCAAAGGGACTAATAAAGGACTCAATGTTTGCCTGCTGAACTGACTTGTGTTAGACCAGGAAAAACAAAGTGCATCGTCTTTCTAGGACCTCAGGACCCAAAAGCACGTTTCGGCGTGGCCAAATCTAGCCCCGCCCCCTCACCTTGGGGATGATGTCGTTCTCGTTCTTGAGGACGAAGCGTCCCTCTCGGTCGTCTTTGTTCCAGTTGAGCTGCACCACCAGAGGCTTCTCGTCCAGGTCCAGCTTCCGTTCTTCTGCCAGAAATGGGGATGCAGGACTCGTCACCACGGCAACCCCTTCTGTACGTCAGCATCTCCCCCACACGACGTTAAAAAAAAACCCCAAAAAACGCAACCCCCCCCCCCCAAAAACGCCACAAACACGGTTACTACTCACCGCCGCTGACGTGGACCTCGTACAGGGAGTACTTGGGCGAGGAGAGCATCCGCATGTCGGGCCGGAACTTCTCGGCCAGCGTCTCGATCACATCCTGCGTGGTGGCCGTGCTCGACACGCGGATGCACTTGGTGGCAAAGTTCCCCGCCACCCTGTCCTGGAAGTAGAAGCGCATGACGCCGTGGAACTCCAGCTCCTGCCACGGGGAGAAAGAAGGAACACGTCAGTCCAGCCGCTCCTCCACCCCTTCACTCGCTCTCCAACCAGCCTACCTGACGGAGGTCCCAAAGACCTCTCCCTCCAATTAAAAAAAAAAAAACAGAAAAATCTGAATGAATTAAAGAAATCTGACCCAAGATCAACCTCGATAACCAAACACCCGGCTGCTACGCGAGCTCAACGGCGCGGGTGACCCGGAGCGAAGGCGGGCGCCCGGGCGAGGCAGACGGGGCGAGAGGGCGGGAGAGTTGCCCCGGGGTGACACGCTTTTGTCTCGGCCTACAGGACTTGTGGTGGGATGGAGGTGCCTTTTGTCTCGATACGAAAGTCAAGCAGGTGTTTCACGGTCTCCTGAACGCCGTTCCCAATTTTGGGAATATTGTTGGAGAAACATGAGTCTTAATTGCTCATCTACATGTGCGAGAGGTGTAAGGGTACACCACGTAGGACAATTATAGCATAAAGGCTTCCAAAAAACACAGTGCAGCTGCTCATATAACCAGAGGTGACGGTCTCTGTCTTCCAATCCCAGATAAACTAAATCTTTCACGTCTGCTATGATCCTGGTTTCTGATATTTACCCATAAGTGGTCAGAAGAGATTTTCCACCATACATTCAATAAGCCAGAAATAGGAGAAGGTCTCCAACAAAGCACAAAGTAGCCCCACTTTAATCATACTGACGCAGGCACATAAGAAAAGCAAACAATTTTTCAGGCGGAACTCCCCTCTCCATGGCAACAGGAACAATGGGGGTGAGAGGGGTAAGCGCCTGTTTCCTGTCTGCACTTGGTCCATTTCCTGCCTGACATGACCGTTGTGTGTATAATGTGTGTGTGGTGGGATGGTGTGAACAAAACACTCGCTCATTTTCAAATACTGAAGGCGCCGGGTTGATTGTCTGGTGAGGTTTTTGTTTCACTGGATACGATTAGTAAAGGTAAACCACCAGCAGCACCACCTGGGCTACACCACACACATTCACACTCATTCCCTGAAGCCATTGGGTGGATGTAAACACATAGTGGCAGGCGGACACTCACTCACTGTAAGGAAAGAGAGTGCAAATAAATAAATCACACGGACACATGGAAATTTGTCAGAGGCAGGCAAACGGAAAAAAAAAACAAAAAACAAAAAAAAGCTTGTTCTCCCTCACGACGCAAGGCCACCTTTGACCAGGGCACCTCCCAGACACAAAGAGCCTAGCCCAGCTTAGTCACCACACACACCATCAACCTACTTGGCTGGAATTCTGGAAGCTGTAAATCAGTAGTGGGTGGAGCTTTGCTCCTTCACCTATTACCCACAATCCATTTGGGTTTCCGGAATTCAAAAACCCTGCGGGCACTCAGTTCCTCTCCCTGACTGCATCACCCTGGTTCCTGCAGAGGTGCGTTATGAGTTTTCAGTCATATGAAGACAAAATGCACATGGTGGTAGCCAGCTGGAGGGACTTTTGACTCAGCTGAAACCATGCAGACCTTCAGTCCAGTGAGGGAGGGAGGAAAACTCACCCGTTAGTGCCTCGCACTTTCCACTGTATTCTCACAGGACTTTACAGGCACAGTGTAAACTGCCGGTACGAGCATCTCTTTCGGCTAAAGGCAGAAATTTGGCAAAATGATTGTTCACTCAAGGTGAAAGAGTGGAATATGTCCACTGCTGGGCTATGATTCCGGCCTACCAGCAGGGGGCAACAAAGTGTAATTTGATATTAAAGGCTCCAGTATGCATTGCCAGTTGGGGTCTGAATGTGAGCTCAACCACGACGCCACTCCCCCCACCCCACCACCACCACCACGACCACCACCACCACCACCGAGCAGTGGTCCAGGTGAGGCCAGCTCAGAAACTGCAGCCACCTGGGCTTTACAGCTACAGGGACAAGAGCTTCCAGGATATCTGGGCCGAGTCCTCCACGCTCTCAGGCTCAGAATAAAAGTGCGATTTGTCTTTGACAGACCATGAAAGAAAGTTCCACAGAGCACAAAGGCCACGCGCTAATCAGGCGTGGTGCAACGCACTGCGAGAGACCGAACGCTGGCCTGCGCTGATGACACACGGACTGCAACTACAGGACGAGGTGAGGGTGTGTGGAAGCACCAACCACCTGTGTGTGTGTTTCTGCCAGACAGGGAGCGTGTGTGTGAAAAGGAGGGAGGGAGGCAGGACATACAGGACAGGAAATAACCTGCTGAGAGGGTCACCGCTCATCCCACAGCTACAATTAGCATACTAATAGAGCAGCAGGGCACTCGGGAGGCCTGACCAGCACAACAAACGATGAGCAAACACCGCCCAGCCAATCAGTCCACAGCGGAGGGGAGGGGCAGGGGGCGACCCCGACAAGCGGGTCACGCGATCAGGACAAGGAGGGGAACCACGGCGACGACGTCTGTGTGCGAAGAGGGAGCAGCACCCACAGCCTCCGACAGCAATTCTGGGTGGAATCAAAGCTTGCGAAGTGTGGTTCTCTTGAGAGCCGAACAGGCCTTCTCCTCAGGCACAGCGCAGCGGTGAGGCGGCCTCCCTTGGTGCTGCCTCTAACCGGAGGGCCCTGCCTCGACCAGGCAGCTCGCATGCCCGTCAAGAACATCAGGGGGGAGAGCGAGGATTGGCTGAGGAGCGCGCCGGCGTTCGATCACGTGACTGGTACAAGGCTCAGCATTACGTCACTCCGACAGACAGCTTGTGCAGACAGAGCAGCTCGACACGCACACACACACAAAAATGAGAGAGAGACTGACTGAGTGGATTTTGCATCTGGACACCCTGCAGGACCTTCTCCAGATTAGGCATTTCCGAGGTGCCCTTAATCAGATGCACAGAGAGCAGAGGACAAGGGCTGGGAAGCTAATTACAGTTACGTTTACATAACAGAGGAGTGGTGAAACGGGCTGTGTAAACAGCGCTCTCAGAGCCCCATAAACACGGAGCACATGGAGGGGAGGGGAGGGGAGATGGACGAGCGGTTGGTCAGGGTGATTTCAGTGAACCCGCCCCCCCCCCTTCCTCCCTGGAGTGGCGTGTTCCTCAGAGCCCATTGCGAATGCAGCAAAAATAAATAAATAAAAATCGTCAGAACACAACATAATGGAGACAAACAGCAACTAATTAGCATGATACCTTGCCAGGGCTGGGCAGTGGTGCGATACGAATTCAGCACCATCATACTGTCATCAAGTTCAACGCTGATTTTTTTTTTATTTACATTTTTTTTGGGGGGGGGGGGGGTTCTTGCAGGTGAAAGACGACTCGGGGGTGTGAGCCCTTGGCACTAGGAACCTCGGTGAGATACAACACAACACGCCACAGATAAAGTGGGCAATGTGCACATGTAAAAGCATGACCTCATGTACCAGGAACTGATCACGTACCAGTTACTTCAAACACTACAAAGCAGGAACTAGCACAAGAATAGGCTTGACTATTTCTCGCTCCATGAACAGCAAATGCTTTACAATCAACGGACAATATAAAACTTCATAAATATCTACAATGTGGAAGAATATAAGGGTTATTAAACAGCGATGCCTCCGAACCGGGTCAGAAGGTTAATGAATAAACAATGTCAGGAAAGAGCCAAAAGACAGAGGAATGGACAAACGGACTGCAGTGGGAGTCCCGACAGCCACGGAAAGGCCCGGTTCAGAGGAGACTGGATCGGGGCCCGCTCTGCTGTGTGGGAGTTCGGCTGGCCTTGGGCAGGGCCGGACTCCCACGCCCGGGGTGCAGCAGGGCGGAGCTCCGTGGAGGTGGGGATAGGGAGGTCGTGGTGAACACAGATGTGCATTGCACTGCCCAGACACATAGGGCAGGAGAGAGGGATTCTATTCTTGTAGAAGATCGGAGAGATAAAATCTGTTTACTTGCGTTCATTTACTGGGCTCAAGTAAACGAAGGTGTTACATTTTAACGGCGGCTGAAGCGGCTGAGAAAGCCGGGTCGAAACTCAATGGCTGCCTTGTGAGAACAGAGCGCTCTCCACCGTAGAAGAACAGAGCGCTCTCCACCGCAGAAGAACCGCAGGACAGCTGCGGGGCCACAAAACGTCTCTCGGGGGAATCTGAGGTCAAAGCAACGGCTCAGTCGCTCAGTTTCCTGCTGAAGCGGAGGCAGCAGTGGAGTGGCAGGGGCATGGGGGGAGGGGTGTTGCCGTGGGAGCGGGCAGGGGTTGCCCCCGTACACAAATACAACTCCTTCTGTTCAACATGACACGCTTTGGTTTTTGCTTCAACAATTCTGTGGGCGAAATGCTTCACTGCTGTTGATTTATATAAATTTGCCTGAAGCTTAACCCAGTGCTGGGGAAACGGACAGAGCATGAGCAGGTGGCAAGATCCCGGGGGGGGCAGGACGTCTGCTGCCCCTCAGGACACCTTTCAGTCAGACTGATCACCGTCTGCGCACATGTACACCATGTTGTTGTGAGACATCAAATCTTCAAACATTTGTTCTTAATATCTCAGCTCCTACTCTAACGCGCACACACACACACACACACACACACCCCCCCCCCACACACACACACACACACACCCCCGCCAACTGTTCCTAAATACTTAATGTGCACTGCCTTAACAAAGACAGGAGGTACAATTTCAAGCAGTATTTTTAATTGCAAATTCAAAACATGCCGGAACCTTATTTAAAAAGATTTAACGATGGCATATAAAGTGAGTTGTGCGAAATCAATCAATGAGTCGCTGTTGAGGTAATTAGTTTTCTTTCCACAGAACAAAACACACCGCCAAGTAATTAACCAACAAATCTCGTAATCTAATCTTCCAGACTTTATGGCTGGTCTCTGCACACACCAGAGACCACCTGCTCCTCTCCCTGGCCCCACTTCACCAGGCTTGTGTGCAGAAACATGGTTAACATGAGTATTGTTTTTGTTTGTTTGTTTGGTTTAAAGGGAGGAAAAAACGTGTGGCTCCACAGCTGCCTCAGGCCTTCCTCAGTGTGCACTTAACACACTTGAGCACACATACAAGCGTGGCCTCAAGTATCCATGCAAACACACGTGCAAACCACAAGTACTCCAAGCAGGGCCGAGCTGCATCAGGAAAGGGGGCGGAGCTCCAAGCCCCTCCCCCTCGGCACCCCACCCTGCAGACATCGCAGGCACGTACGGCGTCTGCAATACTCCATGATCCGATACTCTGATCCGATTGGTCGGTCAGCTCAGAAATACACCATCACCTCAGAGTGCAGGACTCGCCCACAGCCACCAGCTTGACCCAAGAAAAAAAAAATCTTCTTAGTAATTTGCTTATGGAGCCAGATTAGGAAGACCTAGAGTTGTGCCCTGGATTTGCCCCAGGATCTGTTAGAGACAAATGGGAAATGATGAAGGTTTAACCACATTACTGACGCACCGTTGACCAGGTCCCACCCCCCCCTCCAAGCGCCAGTCTCTCTGTCCAATCAGAACTCAGACCAGCATGTGTGTGTTTGGGGGAAGAAAAATAATAAATGGTGGAACTAAACTCATTAGCAGTAGTAGATCATTGTGTGGAAACAATGAGGGAGGGAGGGAGGGAGGGAGAAACCAAAAAAATAAAATAAAAAACAACTACTTTGAAGAGGAAGGCTTTAGTTTTTGGGGGGTCATCTCATAAAATCAGTGGTATGCGTATCTCCCTCCCCTTCTGAGACAAGAATCCGATAACTACTTCTAAACGCACTGCTGACTCTAACGGCAGGGTGTGTGTGTGTGTGTGTGTGTGTGTGTGTGTGCGTGTGTGTGAGAGGGGGAACTCGAAACCAACATACACGCTTGTCACACAAACAAAATAAAAGCACAGAAATAAAAACAAGGAAACCAACACAAAAGGTAAAAAAAGAGAAGAAAGACAACTCTGGGTCTTTAGAAAGCCAAGCACTGTAATGCAGAAATGAACTGATCTGAAATCAGCACTAGATCATGCTTAGGTGGGGGTGACCAGGAAAAGAAGGGCAGAGTGGGAATGCGATTTCCTGTCGATCACACGGGAAATGACCCCCTTCCACTCACGGATGAACACGGATGAACTCTCAATCACTTTTCAGCCTCCAGACACTGAAATCAGTCTGGAATGAGCTGGGTCAGCGTTTCATCCAGCACGTACAGAACAAGCAGGGCTCGTTTGGCTTCATGTAATCAGCCGTTGCTGTCAACATAAATTACGCAGGCAGCGAATTCCATATGATGGGGTTTCTGAACCGAGTGCTGCCAGTCGGCGTGGAGCGCTGGTCAACAGTTAGTGCAGGGGGGCCCCTCCTGGCCGGGCCCCTCTCTCCAGCCTGGGGCTCTGCAGCTGTTTTCAGTGGGGGGCGAGAGCCTGGTGTCAGGGTCCCAGCTTGTTCTGTTTGATGGAGGCAGTGGGGACAGTCCTTCTCTGCAGAAGGAACAATGAGGTCCTTTCACACACACACGCCATTCGCTGGCTTTCCTCCCCCGTCCTCCAGCACACCTACTCCAGAGTGCACTTGCTTACTGAGCTGCAGAGCAGTTTCAGTCTCTCTGTCTCTCCCACACACACACACACACACACACACACACACACACACACACACACACACACACACACACACACACAC
>JAOYMR010000017.1:19907805-19925723 GCA_025802075.1 Tenebrosternarchus preto | reverse complement strand
CACTCACTCACTCACACACACAGGGGAGCGATCTGCGCGCCTCCTCAGGCCGCGCGTGTGTACCAGGCGGAGAGAGGGGCGGTGGAGGAATGTGGCACGCTGGGCCTGTGGAAAGCCAGGCTGGGTAAGAGCGTGTGTGTGTGTGTGTGTGTAGAAGATCACTTTATCTGATTTGTCCATTCAATCAATCATCGCACTGTCCTTTAAAGCTTAACGTAAAAAAAAATAAAGAAATAAAATATCCAAAAACACATGGAGGGTATGTAGAAACAGTGTAGTATTTTAAATCAATTTCCATTATAAAGTTTGGTTTAAATAAAGTGTAATAACTGCATGGAGGACAGCAGACATCATACAGCAGAGTAAAGCAGGGTAAATCAGAGTAAAGCAGGGTAAAGCAGAGTAAAGCAGGGTAAAGCAGAGTAAAGCAGGGTAAAGCAGAGCTTGACTAAGTGGAGATAACCATGAGACGACCTCACCTTGTGTGTGTGTGTGTGTGTGTACAATCATAGGGGTTGGTTATTCTCGCTCTCTCTCTCATGACCGTGTGGTTGTGGGCTGCAACTCTCTGGTTTCGTTGTATTGTGGCAGTGAGTTGAGATACACAATACAACTAACAGGGATTATGTACAAACCAGCCAGACCTCTCTCCCTCTCTCACACACACACACACACACGCGCGCGCACACACACACACACACACACACACACACACACACACACACACACACACACTTCTCGCCGCTTACGCAGCACATGACACACCTTGGTGATCCAATTCATCCTCATAAACTCGGAATGCGTGTCATGATATGAACGTCAGACACACGTTCACCGGATCGTCATTCCAAGTCGATGGATGGAAAAAAAAAAATTCCAATAGTGAGAATGAAGCAACTTGGAAACTTGTGGCATAAAAGGAGATGTGGCACAGATGGAAAATTAGGCAGAACGACTTCGGGGAAAACGGGAGCACCTGCCTTCGAGTAGATGACTGTCCGTGTTGAGATGGGCCAGGGCAGGTCGGGCCAGGCGGACCCCCCCCCCGGTGGGAGCGCTTGGTGGAACCATGCAGACTCCCCCCGTGACGAAAGAAGCGTCAGACTTTGAAAATAAATGGCTTGGGCAGAAATCTGCCCTCTGAGCAAGGGTAAAGGAACCCGTCTGCAGTTCGACTGAAGGATGGTTTATGTATGCCAGTGGCATTTTAGAAGCAAACCTGACGGTGACTGGTGGCCTGAAGCAAAGCTCTCAACATGACCTTTGACACGACACAGTCGGTGCCAAGCTGGGAAAATCATTAAAAACCAAACCATAAATCCAACTCCAAGGCGAGACAAACGGATTCAATCCTCCGCAGAGTTTCTCTGCTGCATCTTTACCTACACCCTTCACTCTTAGGTTGGCTACATGTAGGTATTTGACGTTAAAATAATATTTCCTTTTTCCAGTGCACCAAACTAAGCAATGTTTCCCTTGTGCTCCTCCACTGTGACAAGTACCATCTGAAAGCAGTTTTTGGCTTTCTAGAAAAGAACAAGGTATATTTACTTTAGAGGACCGGGTGTAATTATGAACTCCAAAAGCAAAGTCAAGACAGAAGGGCACTCCCTCCTGGAAACATAAAGGAACCGTCAGCCATGATCTGAAGACTTATCTGGGATAAACAAACAAAACAAACAAACAAGACAAACCTGCCGGCTGCTCTCGTGTTGTGTTTACAGGATGATGTCAGCACCAGCGAGTCGTTGTCTTCAGCCTTCCATCCACACGAGCTTTTAGCAAGAATCCGAAGAGTTGGATAAGCAAAGCCGAGTCCTGGTTTGGATCGGGTTCGAGGCCGTGCCCGATTGCTCGATGGCCCCCTCACAAATCAGTACTACCGTAGTTGACCTAATCAAAAAGTCTACGCCATCACACAGGATGGTACTGGACAGGTCATCCTGTTTTCTTATTAATGTTATTGATGAACCCAGCTTCATGAAATGCACTGAGGACTGATGGCTGGAGAGGGTTAAATGGAACAATGGATACAATACAGGCACTAATATATAACAAAGGGAATACTGTAGTGTTTTGATGGAAAAGAAAACGCAATGAAGCCTGCTTGGTTCATTAGTCGAGAGGAATTCAACTCTGCCTCCTGCCTCCTCACAGCACTCTATGGTCTTGCACTTAATTACACTAACTAATGCTATTCAGGGCACCATGCAAGGAGCAAAATCACCACAGTTCTAGGTGTGAGCAGAGGAGAGAAGAGACTTTCAACGAGAGACGTTATTTTAAGAGAACCGTTTGGAAAAAGTCAAGTACGTGTTAACGTTCTTAGATCGTCAAGCCTTAATTTAAAACAGCAACTTTAACAACAAACCACCCATCAGCTCAGAAGTGAACAACGGCGGATCCCACACTGACAGGACACGCCTGGACATCTTTCCAAATAAACATCTCTACCAAAGCAGTCCACTAGCACCCGTGTGCTGAGCTCCAACTCTGCCAGACGGCTCTGCTTGGGAGGTGGGAGGTGCAGGGTTGCCCCATCTATGGATATGGTAGCGTAGGCTGGGTCTAGTCAGCATTTACATACGGACTCGATCAACAAACCCTGCGATAAAGCTCAAGAGCCAAGCTCGAGGCCGAAAGCAAACTCAGCAGCCGCTGATTGGCAGCCAGCTCCGCACACGTACAACGCCGAGGGTGTCGCGGATTTGCACGCCCCCCCTGACCGTCCGGCTGGGCACAAGCTTAGCAAGCAGTTCCGCTGGCCCCTGGTGCTGCACTGAACAATGCCGGTTACTGTTTGAAGATTAACTCCTGCATGGGAAGAACATGTTTACACTGCAGATCAGCTGGAGTTGAAGTTTAACCACTGGCGAGTGAAAACCTGTTTTGCTCTGGATCAGCAAACCAAACCACAGGAGCCGTGGGATGTAGGCCGGCGCATTTAGTGGGCCTTCCGAGCACATCGATCCAAAATCTTGAAACGATCTGCAGCAGTCTATTCTTTTTTGCAAGTGGTTTAAACCTGCATTATATGTCCAGAATTCAAGTTTGAGAAGTGTGTTAGCTGGAGTCTCAATTTTTCATGGCTTTTGAAATGGAAGCACAGACACCAAAAAGAGTGAAGTCAACCACCATACCCTGCCCTGCCTGAGCCTACAAACCATGAGTACCACCAGCATATGAGAGAGAGCTCCTAACCCCTGCGGCACTGTTGTTAGATCAGGACATGCTCAACAAGCACGGGACATTCAGGACATGCTGTACAACACTTTTGTTGACCCCTGTTTCTTATCAATATTCCATTTCGTTTTTATGCTACTGGTGTTTATGCGTGTTGTGTTGTGACA
Organism: Tenebrosternarchus preto; assembly: GCA_025802075.1. Classification (NCBI taxonomy): domain Eukaryota; kingdom Metazoa; phylum Chordata; class Actinopteri; order Gymnotiformes; family Apteronotidae; genus Tenebrosternarchus; species Tenebrosternarchus preto. The sequence goes on along the minus strand of JAOYMR010000017.1, from coordinate 19,922,373 downwards.
CAGCCAGCATGGAGCCTAACGGAAACTTTCAGAAACGACCAATAAAGCAAGCTCATAAAAAAACAAAACAAACAAAAAAAAAAGCTAATTAAAGAAAGGCTGAGTTCAAGCTTTTCTTTAATAATAAGGTTTTATAAGATTTTCTTTGCAGTCCACTTTCCTGCAATCACCTCCTCACCTTTGCCTTCACAAGAAGGTCCTTGTAATGCCAGAACGTGAGAAGCAATGAGGTCACCACAGCAGTAGGAGCATAGACTGGCTCATATCAATGTGAATTAGCAACACCAGGTCACACCCTGAAGAAGACGGCGACCCAGTAACTCCCACCGGCCGTCGCCGCGTCTCCAGAGCACCGATTACTGCTCTGCTGAACGATAATCATCCCAGACGAAAAGACAGGCTTTAGCCTTTACGCGCCTTCTGGCAGGCAGGACAAAGGGGGGGGGGAGGGGTTTGGTCAGCCTCTCATCACTGTCTTGGGAGGGGATCACGTCCAAGGGTGATGCAATGCAAAAGTAACAGAGAAAACTCCTCCATGGGCTTGGCTCAAGCCTTCTTCATGCCAGATAGGAGGAATGGTTAAAAAAAATATAAATCAGCAGATAAATGCAGGGGAGATAAATCACCCTGCATCAAAAGCAGGAGCCCTTTCTTTTTTTGCTGGGATACCTGTGGGCCAACCGTGGGCCAGGACATGACCTTGAGTTCTCACAGGGTTCTTCATCGATTAACCACTGAAGTGCAGCACGGGCCTAAAGGAATGTGCTAGTCACATCAGTGACCAAATGAGTCAACAGACGCAGGGCGTTCGGTGGAACAGGAAGAGCAGAGATACCAGGGAGAAAAGGGCATTCATCAGCGATCCAGGCCTAGGAGTGACGTCCTGCTGATGCAGCCGGACGACAAACACCTCGACGGGGGCTTTCGGAGTTTTCTCGAGGACGAGGTTAGGGTTAGGGTTAGGTGTGGGCGTCAACCAAGGAGTAGTGGGTATAACTTGACACTCCACAGCGCGTCAGCAAGCTAAAGAGGCAAGAGTCAGAGAAAAGCCCGCCTCAGTGCACCATGAAGTGATGTGAGGGTAAGGGTGAGGGTAAGGGGGTATATTCTGTGCATATTTTAAGTGGCCCCCTAATGGTACAAATCAGTTTAAACACTTGCACAGATAAGCCAGTCAATTTACGTGTTCCGGCCCATAACTTATCTTTTATATAAACTTATCTAAAAGCTGTTTTTCTGAGTAGCACAGATGTATCGTAATGTTAACTGTGCTGAATGTTAACTATGCAATAAGTGAATACTACTTATCTGTGAGAGATTAGCAGGACATCTGACACCTCTCTCAGAGTGGCTCGCTATCTACTGCTATCAGGCCCTGAGACAGGCTGTGATGTACACAAACCAGACATCCTGAATACCCAGCAAAGTCTTTTTAAAAAAAAAAAAAAATTTAAGTACAAAGAAAAATACCAGCATGAATCGTGTGGCCTGATAGCATGTTAATCATTCACACCAGTGGTTCTTTTGGTGCAAAGTATTCAAGATAGCATCACCAGGCCGAATGCAAACAAGGCTTTCTGTTATGAACAAGTGCTGCTAAGGGACAGACGTGGATAACGAAAGCATTTATGGCGTACGCAGTCCGTGAACGGAAAACCAAAGTGGTAGTTTCTGAAGACCAAGCAGATGTAATGCAGCAGCACTGCAAGATACCCACAGAGCCTCGCTTGAGGAGAGAAGGACACAAGTCCTCGCACTCCGTCCTCCTGACGTTACTGACCACAGTCATGAGCCCATGTCTAAAGGGGAGGGCGATTGGTCTGGAAGCAGAGAGCCTGGTTGCCGAAAGCGTTTCAAAGCAGCATTAGGTCACAAGTGCTCAGTTAAACAAAGATACGTTTCAAGAACATGAAGTCAACAGCTGTGCTGGTTCACTGTGCCTAAAACGGTTTGGCAGAACGTGCAAGAGCGACACGGACCTGCCAGAAGATTCATCTCGACCAAGCTGGGCGTGAAGCTAAAGTGCTAAAACATCCTGAATGTCCTGCTGGATCATGACAAACAACTGCATAGAACAAAACAAAACACAAACAGCTTATTTCAGATGTGCACCTGCCAGATTCACCAGAGGAGCTCCTGCGAGCTCTGGATTTCGGCGGCACCGATGGCGTGAAACGGCACGGAGATGAAAAGCAAGCGTGAGCCACTCCCCGACTGCATCGGGCGCGGTCGTCAGGAAGACAGCGAGTCTACACGGTTTAAAAATTATACTGTGGGCCATGGTTTTCCAAAAGCACAGGAGTGCTTTGATCAGCATTGTGCACGATTCAGATTGCCTTTTGAAGTTTAAAAAAAAACAAAACAAAACAAACGGGAAGAACTTCCGACAACGTCTATAAGGCAAACAGCTTAAGAAGGTTTAGTGTATGGGCCCCTGTTGACTATGCAAGTTGTGTTATGCTGGTCAAGCCACAATTTTATGGGATGGGTGGATAATACTCGCTTCACTAACCTCCATGAACGCAGAATCAGCGCCATGTAGAATTATAAATCAGTAGATTTAGAGATTAGGCGGCATGAAAAGCAAATGTTCATTAGTTAAAGAGCTGAAGCAACTCTTTTTCTTCTTCTTTTGAAGGTTCTCTGTGGTTGATGACAGTTCATCTGATAAACTGGAGTTTCACATCAAAATTAGTAATGGATTCCAGACGCGTGGAGTCATCTCCCATGGACCAGTGTCATTCATCCGATCTGCATTATTAAAGGCTTTTAAGGCGGGACTGCGTTGTGGGAGCAGCTCAGGGATGAAGAGGGTCTCGTTTCTGTGTAAATATTTTCAGTGTGTGATCTATGAGTGACTACACAGGCAACGTTGGGAAAATGATGTCAAACCACTTCCAGCCAGTGCAGTGCTGCAGAAACAGTCACGACAGCCAACGCCTATAAATAAAACATTCCTCACGTGGCTGTAATGGTTATCACAAAGGTTTTTAAAAGTAATCTCTCTGAACTCCAGATTGGGGCTTACACGTATGCCGACGCTAACGGCAGAGACGGGGGAGGAGACGTACCAAGACCCGGCGCTCATCTCGTCGACGGCTACGCTGCCGTTTAATAGAGCAGAGAAGAGCAGATGGGGCTGAACAGCTTCTTCATCTCCAGCAACATGGTAGAAAAGAGCCAGCAAGAGCTTCATGTGAATTATTTAAATCACCTCGTGCTCACCAAATGGCACAAATCAACCGTGTCAAACGTTGAACTGGTGGTGGCAGAGTTTGTGGGTTGGGGAGAGGAGGAAGGAGGGTGAGAAATAGGAGGACCAAGGTTAGGTGATGCCTTTACACCGACGGCAGTATAACCAGGGGGAGGTGCCTGTTGGACGTACATCACGTCTTCGGGAAGGGTAATTTACTTATGGTCGTGAAATCTCCACACAAGGCCAAAGCATCCGACAAGAAAGGTGTCCCTCTAGATCAGGACAGCAGTAAAACTACAGAGAGAGGTCAGGCTCTGCCGTCTCCATTGAGGACTGGTCATTTAATGGAGTTCAGGGTCTTTTCCAGTACCAGAGAGTCACAGTGTCTTGTCTTGATGCCTCCGATACCATCCTACTGTTCTCCTCAACATAGTGTCATGTAGGTACATTGTTGATCTAATTAAACAGAGAGGAAAAAGTCAACCAGTATGGATGGGTTTTATAGTAGAATTCACAGTAAAAGCCCATAGATTAGAAAAGAAATTCTTATTGTGAACATGTCCTTCAAATCAGGGCTGTACAGCACAATATCCATGGGCAACAGGGTGTTCAGGCAGAGGAAAAGGACAGGTTCCCCTTTAAAGAGTTAAGCAGAGTGAAATTACAAGCCCCTCCATCACCACCCAGGAAGCCAGAGAGGGCTTAGGAAGCCTGGGATACAGAGCCAAAGGCCCGAGCATTCATTTGGCGCGAGACCCAGCAGCGACACCTGGGGCACGCACCTACGTGGGCTACTACAAAAAAAAAAAAAAAAAAAACGACGACCATAAGCAGGTTTTTTTGTTTTGTTTTGTTTCATCACAGGAATTATAACGGCGCAGAGGTGGCGGAAAGTCACACACCGAATCGGGCTGCTCCTGCCTTGCCTAAACAGCCACGAAAAGGTCTGCATCAAGAAAAGTTGCACTCTGCTTCAGTGGAGCGCAGCGAGAATAGCGAGTCTTACAACAGGTCCCCGATTGTTCTGCGTAGGACATCATTCAGCCTTCCCTAATAGCTCGAGCGGTAACGGCCAGCTCAGACAAACACTCCTTTGAATGCGCTGTCCAGACGAGCTGGACTGAGTACACAAAAGAAGCTTTCTACAACAAGCTAGTGCACCTCAACTGCACACTACTGAAAACACTCCTTTCCCATAAACCCTGGTTAGTCACCAGCACAGTTCAGCATCTCAGTCTGGGGGAGAGTAGGGATGATTACAATGAGCTCATATCTTCATTTTCCTTTAGCAACCCAACTGAAACGCAAACTACATTTTGCATTTATTGAAATATGTTTAAATTATGTATACAATGATTAGATGGTTTACACCTTCCTTTGCTTTCTGGCTTGACAGAGTGCTGCCAATAGTGGAACTTGCTGAATACCGACATCCCACATGCATGTCTGTAATAACCCATGTGAGCAAATCTTTGCTTCAAGATGAGCCTTTGAACACTGCTGACTAATGCCAAAGAAAGAATATTGGAATGTGAAGCAGTAAATTATGCAAACTCCACCCCCCACCTGTCCTCCTTAACAATGCAAACTCCACCCCCCACCAGCAGTCCTCCTTAATCAGCAAACAACTTTGGAGCAAGGAGGAAAAGTTCAGGGGAAAAAAATATTCATCTAATTCTCAATGACCAAATCAGCAGCAGGACCAACAGCACAGAGTCAGCACACCTAGAGCACCCACCCTCAGTAACACAGTGGCCATGGTAACAGGGAAGACTAAACTGGGATGCTGGCATGGACTTCCACAGTCACCCTGAATATCATCATCAAGTGAAACATATGTAGCTGAAGTAAATATATTTTTGTTTACTGTTATTTGTTTACTGTTATATACACTGATGGGCATAATTACTGCTTATCTAAATCCTGCTTGCCCAATAGGAGTTAAACCTAGAGAGAAATTCAAGCCTGGAAATTACAACTGTATCGCAAAATTAATCATTCCTGTCAATTAATTACACGTGACCGTACCACACTGCTGTGACACTTAGCTTCAACTTAACAAACGGTGAGGTTTTCTCCGTTACCCACTGAGCACCTCAAGCATTTGCAAAATTTCTTAATGCCGTCAGAAACGTCCAACACCTCGCCCGGCAGCTCCCACATATGGAATCCATTTATTTTGTTCTTTTTTTAATATGCAGTTCAGAGTTTCTCTCCCCAGAGCCAACGGCGAGTTCTGAGCTCAGACACACCGCGCACCAGGGCCCCTGGTCCTCAGGGTGGGTCATGCCGGCCGCCTACGACACCCATCCACCCACAGCAGACCCGCAGTACCCAGCACCACCGGGCCAGACGCTGCCGCGCCCTCACCGCAACGGCTCTGTGGCGCCATTGAGGAGACCGCCGTACGAGCCAGCTGTGCCGAGAACCACGGTGCACCTCCGTCACAGCCAGAGCTGGTTTGGCAAAAAAAGAAGAAATACATGAGGAGGAGGAGGAGGAGGAGGAAGGGGGGAGGGGGGGGGGTGTGGGCAGGGAGGAGCAGGGTTTCGTGCGGAGGACATTCTCCTGGGGCGGGCGGCTCGCTGTAGTCCAGCAAACATCTGAGGGGCGGTGTTGTCCTTGGAAGCTCTCCACCTGCCCACACATGCACACGTTCACGCGCGCCGCTTCCAATAACATCAGCGCTCTCCGTCGGGGGACGTCCCCCGTCGGTGCACCTGGAGGGTGGGGAAGGCCGGAGACCCCCCCCCCACCCCACCCCACCCCAAGCCCGCAGCACGGTCAGGTACCAGCCTCCTCGAGCGAGCGGCGCATTCGCTACGCAGCCGACAGACGCAGTCGCCGTCGTAGTTTCACGAAGCGCAGCGCTCGCCAAAACCACTTCCTGAGAACCAGAGTGCGGTGTGGATCTAACGGGGGTGGGATGGGGGCAGTAGGGGAGTGAAATGAGAAACCGCACATGTTCTGAATTTGGTTGCTCGGGGTGAGGGCCCCTCCAGCACAGCTTTGCTCCAGGCACTGAATTCCAAGAATGCAGGGAAGAACACGACATTCCTGCACTCGGCACTCGGCTACTGGTGGACCTGATTATTTGGTGGAATGATCACATGCTGACAGCACAGAGAGGTGTGCATCAAAACACATTGTTTTGCTCTTACCTCATCCCTTATAGAAGACAGAGCCTATTATGACATGGACGAATCAGCTCTAGCGATGCTCGGCTGAATTTTAACCCCAAGCAAACTTTTAGAAAAGGTGTAGCTTCTCCACCCTGAATCATCAAGTGCCTGGTATCGACTGGAATTTAGCAGGTCAGCGTTGCCATGTTGCGAGTTGGCAAGCACAGGCAGTTTCATTCTACAGCTGCGCCCCTCCCCTGCCCTCCCCACCCGACCTCCACCCCCCTGCCCACTGCTTTTTTCCGGTGTGGCCTGGACTCTAATTTCACTGTTATCTTAAGGCCAGCTCTCTGTGTCTGTCCACCAGCCCCTCATCCTGCAGCCTCCACCCACACACATCCCTACATCTCTCCACACACACACACACACACACACACACACACACACACCTTATCTCCCCTGTCCAACACAAACAGGGGGTTGTTGGTGGGGTTGTTCTGTTCTACTCCCCTGAGGGGTGGGGTTTGCCCATAGCCCCTCCCCCGGTCCACTCCACACCACCACAGAATGGGACATCCTTTCTGGGCCTTTGTACAATATGCAAAGGACTGGCTATACTGCTCACTAAAATATGCAAGTGTAGCAGTGGTGTGGGTGTGTGTGTGTGTGTGTGTGTGTGTAGAATAAATCACCACTCATTAAGAATTCTCTCAAGGGGCACTTGAAAGTGTGTGGAATGTCTACAACATGAAGACATTTACAAAACACACGCTGAATTAAAACAAAAGCATCCAGCGCTGTACAAACAGGGCCATGTTCAAAGGATCATCTCCTGACAAACATTTTACACCTCCAATGACATTTCCAGTACCCACGAGGCATGGCGTGTGGAGGGTTCGCCAACCCCCAACTCCACGCCGTGCCCTGCGGGGTCTCGGAGCCGTGCCGTTCATCAGCGCGCGGCAATGTCGAAAGTTTCACTCGTGCGACGTTCCTGAAGCGAGAGAAATTTGATTGGCCTTTTGTCAAAACGCATCCTTGAACTCCACTGCCTCACATACCAACAAGAGAACACTTTCGCGTGCTCTACAGAAGCCCTGGACAACATTAAGAACGCAACACTTAGGATTTCGAACGACGGTTACCGTACGAGTGGCTTTTAGTTAGAAAGCGTGCGTGTGCACAGAAAAAGGCTCTACAATGAAGCTTCATAGAATGTGCTGGAAACCCACTGGGGGAAAGCAGACTGAAAGGCAGTAAACAATGCTGGATGAAACTGGTGTTCAGAGAGGCAAACCCAAGCTTGCAAAGCCAGTGAATAAATACTGCCTGTCCAGATTTAAATGAGCTGAACCTGGACAAACACAAACTCGGTGGATTATTAGGAACAAGCCAACAGTGAACAATCGGTGATGGTGAATCGAGGCCTGTCTCAGAGTCCGTGCCTCAAAAGTCCTTCCAGCCCGTTTCGCAGAAACGTGAACAAAAGTCCTTAACCGCTACATTTAGCAGAAGCTCTTTTGAGATTTGAGTCGCTTTAAGGCCCAGGAGGAGAGATTTGACCATCCCACACTGCAGTGTCGAACTAGGCCTAGATAAACAGCGACCACCCTTGCTGCTGTAGGAGTGGGGGGGGGGGCTTCACACATGCTGAAGGGAAAGAGAACTTAAAGGAGTTCCCTGCCAGCTCGACCGACGCCCAGGTCAAACGCAGAACAAAAAGCTCCTTCTGAGGCTTTACGCTGCAGTGCCTGCTGGGTAATAAACAAAGCAGTAACCAAGCAGAGAGCTCAAGAGCAGGACTGCTTCTTACGCTGAGAAGGCAATTCCACACCCACCCACTGAACGAAGAGCACCTCGCCTCGCCGTGGAAAGGGGCCCAAAATATAAATAATGAAAATAAATTAAAAAAAACAAAAAGATGCATTCCAAAAATGGGAGGGGCAACGCAAATTCTTGGCAGGCAATAGGGACATTTGTGCGTGGAGAACATGCCTTCCACTGAAACTGAAGGGCTGGGCTGAGGGGTCATGTTTCTATACAACAAGAATTACAAACAACCATCAGTCTGCCCCAAAACGAAGAGATATGTCAATTCTAAATCCTGGACCCTTTAATGTCGAGTAGTGAAATTAAAAAACATGAGGGAGCATACCATCAATTCTGGTGGGGAGAGAGAGAGAGAGAGAGAGAGAGAGAGAGAGAGAGAGAGAGAGAACGAGGCCTCTGCTCACTGACGGTGGAAACTTTGTGCAGAAAGAGTGGGATGTCTGGTGCATTTTAAGGACCAGGCCCATTGACTAGGCCTCCCAGGAGATTAACACAGAGGAACAGATCCAGCGCACCTGTGTGCACCACACAGCAGCTCACTAGGTGTTATGGCTCCAGCACACGGACGTGGAACACCTTGTCCACCGGACTCTAGGGCCCTTCTTGTGCAGCCCTCTGCCATGACCTCTTGTCGTTATGGGTAACCTCCACTGGATAGTGTGTGTGTGTGTGTGAGAATCTCTGAAGCTACAAAACAATTAAAAGGTAGATGTTTGAAATAATGACATGCTGTGATAAAACAATCGAGTTAAACAACGGAAAAAACCTAAAAACAGACTCCCTCCGGCAGCGCAACACAGCGAGAGCCAACAAATAATCAAGAGGAACCATCATAATGTAGGTTTGGCCGGTATTCACACTATGCTGGACCTCAAGACGAACTTGTTCCTTGTTCTGTACAGCAGGCATAACTTTAGGCCGGACACTCAGAGATGAACACACAGACAGGGGAAATGAGGGCGCCAAGTAGAGGCGTGCACTGGAGAGCAATCAGAACGCAGGTGGACGTGGGGAAGAGAGGAACATGAACACGAGAGGAGGCGGGACTTTTTGGACCGCGCTCCAAAACTCCGCCTTGAGCGCTCAGCCAGCAGCTCTGAGAAAGGCCTGCAAACGAAACCAAAGGCAATGGATTTGTGTTGTTGTTGTTCTGTTATTTATACCAAGACTAGATTAAAGCTAGCAGAAATCTTTAATAGGGTCAAAGGATGTCAGCACTAATAAAGGGCAATAAACCTTCTTTATTATATTTGGAAGGAAGGGGTAATGTCAAACGCGGTACTGCAGGGAAGTGCAGTACTAAAAACTACAGCTACAGAACGCTGGTTTCCAGCTCCACACAGATTAGAACAGCAGATAACACCAGATTACCCACAGTTTGCCATGGAGGATACAACCTCAACTATTTTGTGTCCCATACAATTACAGTGCCGAGCACCCAGGAATGCGGAGCACATTTAGAAGCAGGAAAACCACTGCCATGGAGATGAGTAGTGTCCTCAGGCCTGGCTCCACCACCTCAGGACGTGCTCCCTCGCTCACGGTCGAGGAGGCTACATGAACTAAGTTGGGACGTGCCGAACTCCTCCGGAGGTTTTGGGAACGGTGGAAGCTAGCGGTGCGCTCCGGTGGTGTGTTCTGGGATGAGGCACCTGCAGCCTCCTGCCGATGTACAGAGAACATATGCCGTTTGCTGGCACTAGGAACAGCCTTTCTGCTCAAACATCTAGTGTGAGGAGCTCAACAAGCTACAAGCCTTATTCTGTTAACTGCAGAGAGGGGAAGAAATGGTCCAATACCTTGGCCCTGTATTAGTAAAGCCACTATATATAACAACTCACAGCATGATTAATAAAAACTGGGCATTAAAATCAAACACCTAGCTAATTAAAGAAAGAGTGAAGAGTGTTAGTAATTCATTACTAACACACATTCCTTCAAAGTAGTTAACATCTAAAAGTTATCTATTTTTCAGCTGAATTCTGTTCATGTTCACCACACGTTTTCATACAAACCAAACGCTATTTACCACGACTAATATTAAATCCACGCACATATAATGAAAATGAAAAACAACTTATTGGACCAGCCGATTAAACCATCAAAATCAAAATCAGTGAAGTTTAAGTTGGCATTTAAGTCGCACATTCTTTATTCATAGTGTTCAGTGTGTATCAAATGCCAAAAAAAATACACCAGAAATGTTGCAAGCATTTTCCTTTCAGATGCGTTTTGATTAGGTCAAGTATGTACAGACCAAAACCAACTCAACAATTAAACAAAATGTCTCTGAAATAAGTTAATAGGCTGAAGCACTACATTTAAAAAGCCGAGAACGTTAAAGGTTGAAATTTAAAGAAGGCAGCAGAATAAACACTCAAAAAATATACTTGAGCTTAATAAAATTCTCTTTAGTTTTAAAACACTCATATGGCACACACACATCAAACTCTCTCTTTCCATTCTGACAGAGGTTTATACTACAAAGCTATGGAGTAAACAACTCATGCAAAAACATCTCATTAAAAAAAATTATTATACTATACATATATATATATATATATATATATATATATATCAACCACTGCTGCAATGGATAGCCACTCCCAAACACCACACATCCCAGTGTTTCCAGGGTGACCGTTTCCACAATCTCATTTCCTTCAGCCACGGACTGGATGTACACCAGCAGCCAAAGCGGATGCAGCTAGGCCTACACCTCAGCAAGCAGAACAATCGCTCCGCAGCGCTTCAAACAGGGTGGGGGTCGGCCTCCAGCCGCTGTGGAGTTTCACGCAAAAATTCTAACAAGCATGATTTGGAGAAGAACTGGGGGAAGAAAAAAAAAAAGTTAGTAAGAAGTTTAAGTCTTGGCTTATGAAAGCCCCCCCCCCCTCTTTTTAGCCAGCTGTTTGGTTAATGGTGATCAGTGTAGAAATGATCAGTTTCTAAATCACATCTGGCCTAGTGGTTTAAATTAATCAAGTCAGCAGTTTTAACACACCGGCACAACAAAATACGACAGAGTTTGACCAAGTTAGGAGTGCTATTTGAATAGCGATTGCATGTAAGGTAGTTAGTGACGATTGTTGACTGATTCTAAATAAAACAGAGCACTAGTTAGAAATAGCTCAGGTCCTCTGAATTTGGGCACATCATATTCAAGAAATGCTCATTTACTCAAACAGAGTCTTTAGTGGTCTAGTCTAACTTACAGTCCAATCAGTGCACACGTAGGTAATGTGAAACAGTACACTACAGCAACGCTGGCAAAATAACACCACTTTCACAAAACAAAAAATAAACCAAACACTTTCAGCCATGTTGAATAATGCAGAAGATGCAAAAATAATGTCACTACTGCATCAAAAAGCTTAGCGTTCATTGCCCTCAATTTTTGCTCAGACAACAGAGTTAATAAAAGTAGCCCAGACTAAGTAGCTGTTTACAGATGATGTGCCCTGAAAGAGCGCATACAGTAACCCTTTTCTCCATATCCAAGAGCTTTTTTTTCCACAGTTACTTCCAAAGTCTGTCAGAGGCTTAAAACTTTTTTCCTTAATGCACAGCATTTTGCAACCAAACAGGAAAAATGCCATGATTTTGACCATACGTGGCATTAAAAGATGAACTGAAATCCTAAGTTAAATAATATGTCGGGTCAAATATTAGAAGAACCATTGCCATTGGAGATAAGAGCATTTAGATACTGACTGATAACACAAAGCCACGAATGTGTGTGCTTATCATACCAGAGGTGATGGAAAGCTTGTAAAGGAGCTGAAGATCGAAAAGCATAGAGGACAAAGTGTGTCTGTTTAATGAAAAATGCAAAACCAGCCAGGTCAACACCTCACTTTCGCAAACAAACACTCTCTTACTTTCAAGGTTCTTGAATGTAGTGGCACGCACATACACCATGACGCTACCGGATTACAACTACGAACGAAAAAAAATTACAATTCACCATGGCTATTTACATATTCCAAGAAAAAAAAAACTAATCCCACTGCTACCTCTAAACCTTGTATTAAACAGTGTCTAAAATTCATTAACTGCTAATTTCACCATGTCTCATTTTCTTTATGTTATTAATGACTTGCTGCGTACCAAGTGTTTTGGAACGTGTAGTTTGTCATCGCTAAATAAGTTTCTTGTTGTGGCAAAGAGTGGTCAGTGCCTCAACAGCAAGCTGAATGACATACAATCATGCCGAGCGCAGCTGGGGAGTGAGACACGAGGGTGACCTCACACTTGTGAAAAACATCTGCACTTTTGCTGACCTTTGGAATCTGAGGAATTGAAGAAAGAATTCAGGCTGCATTAGGCACTTGTTTACTATGTTACCATGTAGGAATTCAGGTCCAAACCAAATCAGTGTTGAATGTGAAAGTCGTTGAGTACACTTGGCACTGTAGAAAAATCAACAGTAGCCTTACATTTCATGGAGCAGCGCTTTCCTTCCTTTGCCAGAGGACTACAAATCTTCATAAATTTCAATCAAGCTATGAGATATGGAGACGAAGCCGCCGCGCCCCCCTCACTTTCCAATGCGCGCCTAAAACAACTGGACAGTTACTTTCCAACATTGTACTTCTCGGCAACTGCAGGTGTTAGACACGGGACACACTCGTTAAACAAGCCAGCGAAACTGAATACAGAGGCCTACGTTAGAAGTTAGGCAAGGGCAGTGTGACTAATATCGAGAGGTCAAACAAACAGCTATGACATTCCTTTGCGGTAGAGCTTTGGCTTTGTTTGAGATAAACGTTCGCGTCCAGCAAAGTTTTTTTTTTTTTGCTGGCTAGCCAGCAGTTAGCAAGTTAGCTACAACGCTGCTAGCACTGACAAGGTGGAAAGACTGCATTATTTAACCACAAAGCAGTTTCTCCTTAGATTTCCGTTTTAATCGGACATTTGCCGAAACCAACCATCAAGCCCAGCAGAACGACCCCTGCAGTTTATATCCCCGTTAGCTGCAGAGCCAGCTAGCTAGGTTGGATATCCAAGTTTCTCGGCGAGTAACATGCTCTCTAGCCAAGTATCGATACTATGAATGATGGCTGACCGCTGGTGCCTGGCTAGTGCGCTAGGCACGGACAGCTAACTAGCTAGCTGCTTTGACTAGCAAGCTAATTACTGCAAAACATGGGCGTCCTCCTCTATATGTTCACAAAATAATTCCAAACGTGCGCCAAATTACCCAAAATGTACAAATTACTTATGCAATGTTGAGATAATTTTACGAAAGCGTTTGCACACACTACCTGTTCTTACTGACACTACTGCACTGCACGCTGATATTGAAATGAAATTGCCCTGTAGCGGCGTAGCACTTCAACTTAAACTGTGTTTAGCTTGTAAATCAAGGCACACTTGCTAAAAACAGAATTAGACGGCTAGCTAACTATCCGTCTATCTAGGTGGTTTTAAACCACACAAGTTAGCTGGTTAGTGCAGACAGTTCATTAGACGTGTTTGCAGCTGTTACGATCAAAACATTAGGATTAACGCTAGCCTGCTAAAATAGCTGGCTAACAATGTTAAGATACCGGTGTACGATTTGCAAAGCTAACATCCCTATTTCATCGATTATTACAAGTAGATAGCCAGCTAACCTTATCTGATTAATAACCTGTCTTTCCAAGTATGCCATTTGTCCACGTAAATACAATATATTAAACCTTTATTCGTGTATCGATTTAATGCACACTTTAAATCTTAGAATGACATTTATTGGCAGCACGGCTTCTCCCTTTAATTTCCTTGGGAATTCTTTTAACCCGGGTGCGGCCTGTGCTGCGAGAGGTCCGCGGACTCACCTCCGTCGGCTGGCTGATCTCAAACAGGTCGAGCCGGTTGGCGTTCCAGTGGTTAATGATGTCGGCGAGTTTTCGCCGCTCCTCCTCTCTGTTCCCCGACATTCTCAATCCTGAATAATAATTCTTTCGAGAGAATCAAATCCCTTGCTTCGCCAAAATGCTTCCTATACCACAAATTAAAACAAAACAAAAAAGTTACACTGTATCTAGATTTAAAAAAGCGGTCTGAGTGATCGGAGGCTCTCGCAGCAGCCGGTTGACGCACCTCTCCTACACCGCTTCTCCTGTTTCCGCGTTGCCTTCCGTGCTTCTCTCGTTTCTCTTATCGCTCTGCTTTCTCCCCGGTAAGCGTTGACTGAAAGGGTGCGCGCGCCCGCGCCACAATACGATTTCTCGGCCACGCGCACGATGATGTATTCCGTTTTCTTGGACCGCGCGCCAAACAAATGAATCAACTCCCCGTTTCGGGAACGAACTTTTTGTGCGTTTGTGAATGTTAAATAATGTTTATTTGTCGGTAAAATCTAATACGTTTTTCAAACATCTAAAACCGAAAATTCTGGGTTACTAAAAGATTTAAAAATCTGGAATGAAGAAT
>JAOYMR010000017.1:19875044-19900418 GCA_025802075.1 Tenebrosternarchus preto | reverse complement strand
TTGTTGTTGTTATTATTATTATTATTAGTAGTAGTAGTATAGCATCATTCACATAGCTAGGGTTAATTATTATTATTATTGTTGTTGTTGTTGTTGTTGTTATTATTATTAGTAGTAGTAGTATAGCATCATTCACATAGCTAGGGTTAATTATTATTATTGTTGTTGTTGTTATTATTATTATTATTAGTAGTAGTAGTATAGCATCATTCACATAGCTAGGGTTAATTATTATTATTGTTGTTGTTGTTGTTGTTATTATTATTATTATTAGTAGTAGTAGTATAGCATCATTCACATAGCTGTTCATGTGCAATAATATCAAGTGGTTCCATCCACTCTCATCAGAAAGACTTGTTGACCAATAGCCTACTTTAAAATCAAGAGGCCATTTGACTTAAAAACACTGACATAAAAACTGACTAACCACAGGTAGCCTATTAAACTGGCTTTACCAACCTACTTGCTACTTGCTGCTTTAAAACTACCTATTAATGTTAAAATGCAGGCTAATACAGGTGTAATTACCACAATGACATACAAAAAGTAAAACAAACAATCCAAAATGTCTAGACTCAAAATCGAGGTGATCATACAATTTTGCTGCCTTTTGCCCCCTTGTGGCACCAGGCCTGTGCCTCATTTAAAAAACACCCAGCATGCATGAGAACAATATAAGTAGGTGGGGCTAAATACCTGTAACCTGAATAGGCAGAGATATGTAAATGAGTTTGTTCTGCTGACATCAAATAGACAGTGATTTCAAAACAAGTTTATTCATCTTAGATTCCACATAGGGACAGTATGGACATTTTTACATATTAAAAACTCTTTAATTTCAGTAAAGTGAAGCAAATTCAGTTTTCCATGACTGGAGCCCTTTGAATTCAGGATGACTAGTCATGGAGCACTGGCCTCTATTGTAACTTGTTACATGGTTACACAAAGGCTTTTCTGAGCCCAACAACAGGCAACAGGACGATGCTGCAGTCTGCCATTGACTTGCATTATAGTTTCAGAAACCCAAGTACTTACTGACACGCAATATTCACTCTTCGTTTCCTCTGACATGTGTATGTGTTTGTGGACAAAGTTCTCCAGTTCCTTTAAAAACCTTCCTGCCGTTCATGGGAGAATCAGGGGTGGAATCGTCGACTCTAGCACCGAACCACGGCATCACAACTAATGATTAAACACAGTTTGTGAGTACATGCAGAGACATGTTAATCAGTAATGCAGCAAAGGTATTCCAGAATTTAGATTGAGAGGAGGACAACTGCTACTGTGGGGAATTCCTGTAGCAATATCTTGGGCCTTGAACATCACTTACCCACTGCATAGGAACTACATGGAAAAAAAAAAAAAGAAACAAACTGGAGCATCTGTGTTTTGTCTTTAGAAAACTACATAGCCATCTGTAAACCACGGAACACAAATCCAGAGATACTAATTAGCCACAAGGAATGTTCAAGCGACTCTTTCTCTTACTCATACTCCTCTTTATGCAAAGAACTTTTAATTATTCCTGCCTATAAAATGCGCTATACAAAAACATGTACTGCCACGCCTTACTGAACGTTCTGTTTGAGGGAAAAGGAGGCTGGACCTTCCAAATGGCACAGCAAGGCCTACAGAATGGGGTACTGGGATTAGGTAGGGAACCATCATCTGGAATAAAACTCACCATTCAGTGTAATTGGCAATGAAGTGAAGACCCAGGTGGTAGTAAGTTCATCCTATGTCTTGAACAACACTCAGCACTGGGCAACTGTTGAAGACGCTCCAAACATTCCACACATTCAGAACTGTCTGTGATTATCGGTAGAGTGAACAGATTCTAACGGCCAAGCTAATACTGGTAATATCTGATGCTGAGGAGACTTTTCTGGCGGTGGGAAAGGGGAATCTAAATCGGAACTGAACTGGACGTATCAATAAATCAAGTCTAATCGCTCCCATTTTACGTGTGAACACTAATTCTGTGTGTGGTTATATGATCCTTCATAGTGTCTCCTGGAAGGTTGTGTAAGTTATACAGCTGCTTTATAAAGTTTGGCAAAAAGCATATTTTAAGATGGGGATTTCCAGTGTGGAAGTTTTCCGTAATCACAGCTCACACGGCAGAGTCACATTTAATGTTAGTAATTTGAAATGGCTTCTTTTTTTACTGTTTGAACTTCTAATTGGTGTTATTTCTGGACAAAAATACACTGATATAATGTTCAGGTTCAGAAAATAAAAGGTTTTTGCTCAAACTCCCTGAGCATTGATTCCACTAATTAAGTTTACTGGTTGGCTTCTGGTAATTAGAAAATCCAGGAAGCTTGAACAAAATCCTGGTGAGGACTTTTACTTTTGAAACCTGGAATCCTCACCTCTGTATGTGAGTAAGCCATAATTTTGTCTTGTCTTGGTCTTTTCCTGTTTCAAACATAAAATGAAGAAAATAGCACAGAGGGAAAATGACCATTTGTAGAAAAATGTGAAGAATATGATCATATGCGTAATATTTGAAGAAATATGCTTATTTGAAGACTCCAATGCAGTTAGATAACAGGAATGAATGAAATGCTAATAAATATGTAATATTTATCCATGATTGGATTAAAAACTAGTAGCAAAAGATTTCCAGAACAGATATTTGTGAGATTACTGGAAGAACAAAATACTCCTGAATTTCAAATGTCAGTTGTTGCAGAGCACAAGAGTTAATTCTCAGTTTTATATTATAATGCACAAATCATCTGTCAGAAATCTTTTCACATATGCTTCAAGACATCTAACGCACTGCCTTCTGAATTCCTGTTAACGGTGCATAAATTGGCTTCTGTAATGTGAAAAGTTTATTGGTCACATAAAATGCCAGTAAGTGATTTCTTTTCCACTGCTTGACTTTGATGAAGCTGACAGTGCTTTGTTTCGAAACGCTGCATTTGTGAAGAATGCAGTGTCACTGTGTGATTAAATGCAAAGCCAGCCAACAAATAGATACCAAACTGGAAATGCTATTCCCTTAAAGAATTGCTTTGCTCTTGGCTGGGTCCAGGTGCCAACACAGCTGTGTTTGATAGCAGCGTGTGTTCAAAGGGATCTAGCGCACGCAGCCTTCGCTGCTCGCCAAGGAAAGTCTCGAAGGGGAAGAGTGGTTGGTCTCCACAGCTCCTCTCCAATTCCACATGAAGCATCACTGCATGGCAAGACCACGACCACCGCCCCCCACCCACCCCACAACTCACTGAAGGCTTGCTTTGGCACAGAATGCAGTTTCCTTGGCGATAGCTTTGGCACTAAGGGCGAGCCTTGTTTCATTCCGTGTCTCGGAGGCTGTCAAGTGCAGTCTCGTCCGCATGTCATTATCCATCTGCACAAACAGAGGAGGCTTCTTATACGCTTTTACAGGGGCACTGCTTCTCACTGATATAATTCAGGTTATATGGGGTGAGTGATAACACTACTCGTATTCAGCTGGGGTGAGAAATGTCAGTAGAATTTGTATAAAAACAGTGAAGGGGAAGGACACACCATCTTTAATACAAACACAGGAGCTTCAAGCACGCACCTGTTAATTGCATTTACCATGGCAACCATTTCTAGTCGGTGTAACTTCTGCTTCGGTGACAGGGCCCAAGGAGAGTTACCACCCACGCGTAAAGTGCTGTGAGCTGGGAGTAAATCAGCAGGCGGACTACTGTAATTTTCTCTGCACCCTCATTTCAAATCACCAGAAAGTGATTAGTTGACTTGCCCAGCAAAAAGTGCTAAGATTTCTCAGATCCTGTATAGGTTTTTCTGTATTTTGAGTCATATTCTTCCTTTGCTAGAAATTTTTAATAGAGCTGAAGTACAGTTCAAACATCTTATTGAGGATTTTTGCCTGATTCTTCAAGCATGACTGACTCAATTACAGGACCAGAATTTTAAAACTCCACAGCAGGGCCTTGAGTCTCATGCACAGGACAGAGGGTAATGTGAAATGCCACATTCAGTGAGGAGTATTTGCATAGTCATGGTGGTGACAGTCAACAGGGCCATACAGTGACATATTGTAATTGCACTTTCCAAAAGCAGCTGCACAGCGGTATTGACCTCTGTGAGGTTACTGCTGCTTCCTGGAAGGATTTCCGGAACTTCTTGGTCTAGATGTAGAAGTCAAAACTTAAGTTTTGTAGTTATCATTCTCAAAACTCCAACAGCCATGGACGAATGGAAGATGTGCTGAGGTGAGAACTGCTTTTCATTGTAACACATCACAGTTACATTAACCTTGTCTTCCTATCTCTCAGCCCAAGCTTACTATGACATTACAAAGAAACCTCTTTTCCAAGTTGCCCAGCTGAGTGAATCACAGATTGAGAGAAGGATGTTTTGCTGTTCTATTGTATGAACAAGTTGGAATATAAGGTTATAAGATTTTTACAGATTTGCCATAACCACTTCTAGTACACAAAGAATAAAAATTTCTATAAGTGAAATTTGGTCGTAAACTAACTCAAATCGGCACTATATATATATTTAAAAATAAGAAATATAACATAAATATATAACATAAAACCATACAATTTCTCCACCCTTATACTACCACTTCCAGAAAGCAATTATCAGTATAGTTTCTGAGATCTGGCATTGTGTTCAGTGATCCCAGATTAACAGTATATTTTCTGAGATCTGGCACTAATGTTCAGTGATCCCAGATTAACAGTACAGTTTCTGAGATCTGGGACTGTGTTCAGTGATCCCAGATTTCTTCAACCATCTAATTTGCAAAAATGCAGACATTTTTCTTTTTGTTTTAAAATGAACTACGTCTTTTTCATTCTTATTCGTGGTGGTTTTTTTCCCCAAGAAATGCTCTTCTGATTAATGATAGGGTGGTGAACGATTTAGTTCTAGATGGTTCTAGAAGTGTACCAGGATATATTTGCATGGGATGTAAAACCTGTATCTGGAGAAATATTCAGGATGACCAAACCGCTGTCAAAAAATGCTAGTTCATTGTTCTAGACGTCTTTCTAAGTAACAGAGCTCCATCTAAGATGAAGTATTTATCCTTCCTTACAGTCTCAAGACAAACGAATGCATGGGAAGCTCACATTTCCCACCGTTCTCTTCCTCAGAAGTGGCGAGCTTTGCCTGCAATTTGCCAGCCTAATTAAAAGACCATTTTAGGAAGCGTGAAGAAGAGGAAAGTGACGCTCCTTCCTTCCCAGATGCGGTTGGAATAAACCTGTCAGAGGCCTCTGCTTCCACCGCCCGCTGAAGAGCAGAGCGAGACAAAGGAGAAGCTGAATAATTCATTCTAGTTTTTGCATAGTGAAACACTCTCCCTCTTCTTCTTACTGACCTTGACATCTCTAATCCTGCCCTGTGCTAACGAGACGATCCTGTCATTAATACACAAGAGACACTTGCCATCGCTTTGCCTAAATTTCCACTGTAAAGACCTTCTACGTCTGCCCTGCAGCTCAAACTCCAGAGGCACAAGTATCTACAGCATCTCTCACAAAGGCCTCCCTTTACTGCAGCCTCACTGCTAAGTGGGCAAAGACCAAAATCTAGACTGGCTACATCTGGTAGAGATCTGTCAAAGGCTTCACTAAAAAACACAAATACGTAGGTTTCCACACACAATAAGATTATAGATTTACTATGTCCTTTTTCAGCCAGAACCGATCGGGTTCGTCCTTTTTGCCGTCCTTGACGGCGTGTGCTCTTCTGCCCATCACCGAGGGGGTTTAAGCCTAAAGCACTTGCTGAAAAGGTACCCAGTTACCACAGGGCTGCATCAGATCTTAGCATCATCAAAGCCTCTTTGCCAACATAGGGCCAAGCAGTTAACCGGATATTAGCTTTGCACTGTAAATCGAGGCCAGGAAGTATCTGGAACGTCATAATTATGTCAGTTAACAACTCCAGTCACTACGAGATGGAGTTGCTTGGATTGTTTTACTGTTCCTTTTCATGTGTGTAAAAAACTACAGGACCTTTTCAAATGTCGATCGAGAGAAGCTACTTTCATACTTGATGTGTTTTCACTGGCGCAGTTGCAGAGTGGCGTGGTTGTGCACATCTATCATTTTTGTCTGCTCTAATTTTGTACAATTCAGTGCGTGCACGGTACTTCAGACCTTCGTGCGTTTTTAGAGCTTTTTCACGCGGATGTTTAGGCTCTGATACCTGTAAATTCGGAGAATTGCTGCAAAGATGAAAGCGCAAGTTTAAATATATGTGCTCGCATCAGATTCGAGCGTCTTTGGCATATATGAATATATGAATACGAATATATGCTGCAAAAGTATAATGTTAGGGAATGCAACAAGAAGTGACTTACCTCCATTTGAGTAGAACCAATCTACATCAGCAAACCGCGACTAGCTCACAGTGCCGAGTACTTGTAAGCGTTGTAACTATCAATTATGTGAAAATGTGGCAATAATGGTTACTGTCCGTAATTGGAACCATTCGGCTATACAGTGAAAAAGAGGATCGAGTGTACTGACTGTACATAAACAATGTGTACACTACACAATGCGTCTGTATTACTTGTTATTCTACTTGGCGGCACCAAAACTGGCTTGCTGGCAACAGGACCGTCTGGTTGCTAAAAAAACATGTTTTCGTGGACTCATTTACATGGAAATGATTAAATGGCAAGACATCTGAAGTGTAAATAAACCGCAAACAACAACCGTTAAACATGAATTCTCTCTTCTGATGTGTTTTTGGAAGCTGTCGGGAGACAGTGGTCGACCACATGCATCGTCAGAGTCCACTGTGTGGGTTTCTGTAGAGTCTCAGCATCCCTAATGCCGTTGTGTAATGTGCTGGCAGCAGCAGTTGTTGGAAATGCCCAGCGGATCCCCAGCAAACGGTTAACAATGGGCAGGCAAGTGAGTGACTAACGCCTGTCACCAGAAGCTTTCAGCAGGAAAAACCCGCTTCACCTGCTCCTCCACTACGCATGCACATATCACAGAGCACTTACACACGCACGCACACACACACACAGACGGAAGTAAAACACAAAGTATCACGTGTCCAGTAAAACCTGTAGCATACTGATGAAGTTTAATTTTCCATTAAAACAGGATGCAGTATTTAAAAGTATTATTACATGTTGCATAAGACGAAACCGTGACTCGGCAACCCTTGACTGAATAATAATATGAAACAGGAAAACCGAAACCACTGATATCTCATTAAATCCTAACCTCTTTATTAAAGTTTAGGAATAATGGAAAATCTCTAGAAAGTAATGGTACATAATTACTTTTCTCTCTTTTCCCACTCATTTGTGACCAGTAATTAGGCTACATATAGCCCTTCTCAAAAGCAGAGGAAAACACCCTGTGATGAAATGATATTCTATCATTCAACATAGGTCTTGGGTGTCACACATTTTTTTACAACAGAAAGTTGCTGGTTTGGTTCGTAACCACGTCTGTGGCAGTAGGGCATTGGTGACTTGCCCAAGAACACAGCAGCAAACTGGTCACGTCTAGCGTCCCAGTAACTCTCTGGTCCACAGCCAAGTACCTGGGAGACCCTGGGATTCAAATGGCTGGCATGCTTCATTTGCAACTAGGTTTCTGTACTAGTACAAGTATAACAAAGGGTTAATGGGCAGTTTTCAACATGCCAAAATGACACTTCAATGCTTTTAATAGCATTTAATATAATCTTAGAAGGTGTGTGTGTGAAGCAAAGAGTGTTATCATCTGCTGAGGAGTATTAAAAAAGTTTTTGAAACTGAACCCCTGGAGATGTTTCTAGAAGTGTTTTGGCATTACAGAGGATTAGACTGCTACTCCAGTACCAAAGTGTGTGACATTCCAAAGGGGATTTGAACAGGCGGGGGAGCACATTTGTTCCCATGATGGCGTTATGAATTTACTGAGTATATAAACGATGCCATTCAAAGTAACATATGCTTTATGACAGTGTATGGATTTTGCTTATGTGCTGCAAACTAAATTACCATGGTGTCTGGAAAACACACTGGCATCTGTGAAAACCTGTGTAAGTCAGCTGAACTTCAAACCCAGAAGTCACCTTGACAACTTAAACATGAGGACGATTCGTGTTGAGTCATTGCGTTTTCAAAAAATAAATAAATAAAGCATTCAAAGTCAATATATTTAGTTTTGTGCATTTCGTTTAGCCAACATCAACGCTGAGGCTTTTTCGGTGCATCAGGTGGTGGTCTTGGATACGAGTAGCATGGATAGGAACCCAAGACGGGACTTTACCATCATAACTTCACACAGCATAATATAGACAGAGATGTGGAATTTCTAAACATAAGGAGAGCATGTATAGATAATTTAATATAACCCAATACATTTTAAGTGAAGGAGACCTAGGGTTCCTAGAGTTCTCTTTACAGAAGAAAGTTTATTGATATTGTCTCCTCATCACTGAACCTTGTGAACGTGCTGCAGTGTATCACACTGCCGGAGAGTTCCATGTTTGTCTTCTAATGCCACGTTTGACCCATCCCACTCATCTCCGGTGAGTCTTCTAAATTGTAATCTTGCATGTAATCTTGGGATTGACAGCAAACATTTCGCCAGTCAGGAGGTGGGAGTTATGCAGCTGTTTTCACAGTGATATTACATTGTGAACAATTAGACGCCATATGGTGCAGGAAATAACGGGAAAGGTGTGTTATAATGTTCAGACCTGTCGAAAAAAACCTTAGATGTTTGTTATTATTTTCTTTTAAATGTGAAAGTAGGAGGATTCAGAAAGTGGTGCTAAAATGCACCAGTGCTGTTTCCCAATATGCCACATGTCTATAGAGTAAGGACTGCAGATGTTGGAAAAACTGGACTGGACTTTTCCTAGGATCGATCTGTCGTTGTCACAGATGATACATTTGCTCTGTCTCTCTTTGGTGTTTTGTGTTGGCATTTCCTAGCCATTGTTTAGGGTACTTGGACTGTGAAAAAACCTTCCGTCATGGTTTTGGCATCCTTGTCTAAGTTATGAATCCTTCTAACTCTACTGCAGAGTGGGCTGTGTGTAAGACCTTGCTTAAGGTGAGCAGGATGGAAGCTCTGTGCATGCAGAAGCTGTTTGCATTAACTGAAGGGTCTTTTTTTGAAGAGAGTTCAGTTTTCCACCGGGTTTTTTTTGCAGTGGAGATACTATGTACAGGAAGTCAACTTGGAACATCTGGCTTTCTTTGTAGATGAAAAACAAGGGTGATACACAGCTGTTCACGAATCCCACACAATACATAAGTGTCTCTCTTGTGCTACCATAGAGAAAACATAAATAAGAATAGGATTTTTTTTAGGAATTGTCATGGCAACACTGTCTTCTATAGCTGATATTAATAGGCAATCAGAAGAAAATGCACCTTGAAGTGCTGTAGGTGCAAATGGCAGTGTAACCCTGATAATGAAGTAACAAAACTGTTAACAAAAATATTAACAAAATGTATATTATTTAGAAATGTTTAATGTCCAAATATGTTCATGTCCAAACAAACCTCTTACATTGGTTGTTATAGTTAGTGGCTAAAGTGGACTGTATAGTTTTGTCTTGAAGCTATTTGAGTCCTCCTGAAAAATAGATGTAGTTTCTTCTCCACACCAGTTCTGCAAATTGTAAATAAAAATCTGTCGTGTCATTGTGCTAATAAAGACATGTGCACGCATACACACACACACACACACACACACACACACACACACACACACACACACAGAGCAGTTAAGTTTCAACCTTAGCAAAAAAAAAACCGTAACGCATTACAAGGGTTTGTTAACTGTTTAACAGCGCCCTCTTGTGGCAGAGTGATGTCATAGCAAGACGCATTCAAAGATGCATCTGGTAAATCTCTTGGGACGGGAGGTCTAAGAACACATGAGGCCACTTTAAGGGAGTGTTGAGAGGGGTCACCGTTCTACACACCCAAGTGGCCTTTGGGCCTTTGACCATCAAGTAAACAGTGTACATGATCAGAGAGTTGGACTGCAACAGAAGTGCTGAGACACGCTGGAAGATGATGACTCTGGTCTGACTCACTGTGTTTTTCCTGGCTGCATATTACTTCTGGAGAAAAGGACTTAGTCCCCAGACAGACACTGGACATTATGACCTTGTTGTCCCAGTCACCCAAGCTAAGGACTTACATTACCGCAAAAGGGTTAGTCAGTGTCAATGGCTTCTCAGAACTCTGAGCCTGATAAGTCCTAATGGCTGTTGTCTGCCAGGAAATGTATACTGATATATAGGATAGCTGTTAACTACTGTGTATGGTTTGGTGGAATCTAACAGTAATTGATAATAAGACAAATAAGACAAATGTAATGGTTTTAAAAAGTAAAACTTCATTATCTGTGCATCTTTAATTTAAAAAAATCAGAGAAATGTTTGGGAAACACCAGAGAAACAATAGCAAAACTTCACAATGAGAGTAATGAACAGGCAGCTCTAAACAGAACAACTGTGTTGGTTGAGAGTTCTTCCTGGCTGCGTTTGGGATTATGGGAATTGTAGTGTTACTGGGGATAGGAGCAACAAGATGCGTGAGAGACTCAGTAATGCCGACCCAGTGGCTGGTTCATCACACAGTCTGGAGAAAAACATGCTTCTGAAGAGATGATGAATTGAAAGCTCACTGTCATGCCTCTCCTTCCAGGCACCTAGAATGTTTCAAAAGAACTGATAACTTATCTGAAGAGGTTTTTCATGAGTGCTTTGGAATGAAGAATGTGGTTACTATGTAGCATTCATTATTATCAACATTGTCCCATCATTTACACATTTTGAGCAATAAATTATATTGGAATCAACTCAAAGCATGGTTTGAGTTCACTCTGTTGATAGGCGGAGACACTAAGGTTTCTAAGCAGTATAAGACAAGGAAAAGCAATAAAACACTTTTGCAATCAACATCCATATATCTTTTATCTTATCATGCAGTTTGCAGTAACTGGACCTTGTTACTACAATGACCTTAAAATGATTTGAGAATCACTGCAGTGAAGGGCGCTTCCTCCATGATTCGGCTTGATAAAACTAAATGCATCTCTTCATTTCAGCCACTATACTTTATCTCTACACACATCATCAGTTACAACCCTAAACCTCCAAAGGAAATATAATATGGGCGGTGTTTGACCAGAAGTATGACCAGGGGCTAGTTGGAAATATGTACTGGATATAGTAAAGTGCATGCCACACGTTTGTCTTTACTGGAGTGTTTATGTGTTTATACCTACACAACTGCACCTGGTCACAAATGATTACATATCTGTTTCCCTGATGCAGAGGTGTCCTGTATCACAGTTTCATAACTGGCATTTAATTCTTGCAAAGTATGTTAGTTCATATGCTCAGTTAGAAGAACTGGAAAATATTAATTATATTGCATTACACTATAATATTAAATCCATGTCCTGGAATTTCTCAGTTTTCAAAAAAAGTAAAAAATGAGCCAAGAAGCATATGAAGGCTCATAAAGAACAGAAATATGCAAACATATATAAAATGTGTTCATATGGGACCCACATATTTTTGAGTCTTAGATGCACATAGGGCTTGAATTATTGGCCTTTAACAAATAAAACATCATCAGGTCAGGTCTGATTCATTCCACATGCAGATAAGACATTTGGTTTATTACACTTTGCAAATTCTTTCTAGTTCTTATGTGCTGTCTTTTCATATTCTTGCATTGGTTTCTATTCACGTTCTTCGTTCTTTAGCAACTATGAATTTTTCATTAGTTTTAACTTTTGTAGCTACTTTTCTTTCAGCCTCCAGTGTGTAGCAAATGTTTACTATATTTAATCTCTGCACACATCATCAGTTACAACCCTAAACATCCAAAGGAAATATCATTTAGGCGGTGTTTAAACGCTTCAAAATTTGTCCGATTTGTCTGTTTGTGCTTTATTGTACCAGATTGTATATCAGAGTGCAATTTGTTTTCTGCACATTCAAATGTCTGGGCCTGTCATATTTTCTGAAAAATAAATTGTTGCTTCAGTTTGGTACCTAAATAAATGGGTGGATCATCTATGTTCAATTAAGGGACTTTGGAAGGTGCATTGTTCACAGTTTTTACCTTGTTCACAGTATAAACTTGTTACTCACAGTTCTCACTGCAGTCTTGTGGGCAAAGTGGAAGACAAATACTGATGTTCATACTAATGTAAATACCAATGTAAGTTCTTTAACCTTTGCCCTGTGTTTCACTGTTGAGATATTCAGGGAAGCAAAGAGAAAGTTTACAGAAAAACTAAAACAGCAGTGGAGAAATTCTTATATTGTACACCAGCTGAATGGAGATATGCTGACAGTGATTGGTCAGCAGTGCACAAGAATTATACAGAATTATACAGAATTATACAGAATTATAATGCTCGATTACACCGAACAGTTCTGTCATAAGCAATGCACCTGAAAAGGAAGTTACTTCACTGTTACTTTACATTGCTTCTGTTGACCTCATACGAAATCTGTGGGTGTCCAGCACCACCTTTTTGATGATAGAAATATGTTTATTATAAAAAAAAAAGATCATTATCATCTTCCAGAGTGAATCAAGCTGCTGTTAAAAGATGAGTCAGTCTGATAAGGGTCTAACGTTTCTGTTTGACCCTTTTTTGCTTTCTTGCTCTGAACTTTGTCCTCCAGTATAATGAGCTGCTTTATATGAAGCCAGTGTAAATGTGACAGACCAGAGTCGAAAACTTTCAGCGTTTCAGCTGGCCTCAGGATAAACGAGGCTTTCCTCTTCCTGCCACTTACGTGTGTTTTAAGCCGCTAAAATGATAAGCCGGAATAGCAAAAACGTCCTTGTGGTGTCTTTTGGTTTTTTATCTTTATTTACTGCATATGGAGGACTGCAGAGTCTACAGGTAATAAAGGTTCTGCTTTTTTAAACCTACATATTGATTTTATTCATGTAAAAGTGATCAATGATACACTAATATACAGTAATACACACACACACAGTCAGACAAAATATATCTTTAAAAAATATGTTACTTGAACTTATTGTATATAATGTGCCACAGAGCAGTCTAAATGCTGAGGATGGAATGGGAGTCATTTCACTGAGTGTGATCTATGGAAGCATTATTCTGTCCTCCATGTTCCTGCCTCCCATTATGATAAAAAACCTGGGCTGCAAATGGACCATCTTTATCTCAATGGCTTGTTATATTTCTTATTCCCTTGGAAACCTCTTGCCTGGCTGGTGAGTCCTGACAGACACGTTCATGTAAATGTTCAGCAATTATGGCAAAATACCGTGTAGACGGAAATGATTAATGCATGAGGTATAGTTTTAAAAAGTGGTTGAAATTGGTTGCAGTTTAAATCTTAGTACTTGTAATAAAAATATGTTATTTGTGTTTTTAGTGTCATAAACAATATCTATTACAGTCTGAAATCCAGCAGTAACTTTCTAGTGGAAATCTATTCTCTGCACATTTATGTATTTTCCTAGACTTACATCAGTGGAGCTCAATATTGGGCATTAGAGTGGCACTATGGAGAAACCACTGCATCTTAATGGGATATGCTGTATTTGTATTTAATGGGATATGCTGTATTTGTATTTAATGGGATATGCCGTATTTGTATTTAATGGGATATGCTATATTTGTATTTAATGGGATATGCTGTATTTGTATTTAATGGGATATGTTGTATTTGTATTTAATGGGATATGCTGTATTTGTATTTGATGGGATATGCTGTATTTGTATTTAATGGGATATGCTGTATTTGTATTTAATGGGATATGCTGTATTTGTATTTAATGGGATATGCTGTATTTGCAGGCCGGCCTTGATCACCACCTCTGCTCTTCTGGGTCTGGGAGGCTCGCCACTGTGGTCTGCCAAATGCACTTATCTTACCATAAGTGGGAACAAACAGGCAGAGAAAGAAAACAAGAAAGGCCAGGATATGATCAACCAGTATTTTGGCATCTTCTTCCTCATCTTCCAGTCCTCTGCAGTGTGGGGAAATCTTATGTCCTCTCTTATCTTCCAGCAGGACTCTAACATAGGTATATATGAACCACAGCTGGTCGTGGCTCAATGTCTCTGTTTGCCTGTGATTTATGATTTACATTTACATTTACTGCATTTGGCAGACGCTCTTATCCAAAGCGACTTACACAAGTGCTTAGGGATACTTGGAATATCTAGGGTAGCTCATATAGACCCGGATTTATGTACTCTAAGCTGGAATACTTCCAGAAGATAGTCTTATGATTCACAAGCCTTTCCTATAACCATAATATACAGCTGACTTGCAGCTAACTTCTGTAGCCTGAATATACAACCAAGTTACATAACACCTGAGGAAAGAAGACAATAAAACAGTAGCTAAAAACTGAAGGATATATTCTATGTCAGATTTATGATTAATGTCTGCGTGTGTGTGTGTGTTTGTGTGTTTCCACTCTCAAGGTGAAATTTCTGAGGACAGGCTGCAGTATTGTGGAGCAGCCCTCTGCAATGAGAACTTCACAACGGGAAACACCACACGACCCAAGCAGCACCTGGTGAACATACTGCTGGGCAGCTACATTGGTAGGTGGTTCTGACTCCTGTCCTTCCTGTGAATTTAACTGTGAAACAAATGGAAACCCATGAAATATTGTGTTCAGTGTATCATGTTAGCATAATGAATAAATAAGCAATAGGCTATTTTCAAAATTTCTCACCATGTCATGTCATATATGTACTTTACATGCTAAACAAGATCTCTAAAAAGGGTAGAAAGTAAAATTAGCTAAAGGAACCAATACCTCTGTAAGTGTGGGGGTCCTGGCTATGCTAAAGTAACCAATACCTCTGTAGGTGTAGGGGTCCTGGCTATGCTAAAGTAACCAATACCTCTGTAGGTGTGGGGGTCCTGGCTATGCTAAAGTAACCAATACCTCTGTAGGTGTGGGGGTCCTGGCTATGCTGCTCATAGCAGTTTTTTTGGACAACATTGATGGAAAAATGGCCCGTGATTTTCGGAGGAACAAAGGGAATCAGTCGTTCTGCAGCACCTTTCTGGCCACGTTCAAGCTCCTGGAAGATAAAAGGTTGTTAATGCTCATTCCACTGACCATGTACAGCGGATTTGAGCAAAGCTTCCTCGCTGGTGAATACACCAAGGTATCATTTTATTTCTACTATCAAAAGATCAACTGTACATATTAGTATGATATGGAAATAAAGGTCTTATGTTTCTTGCCAGCTTCTTAATATGTATTATAAAAAAAGTATTCGTATACAGGACTCATTCAATACCGTTCACAGACAGCCACACTATCATCAATGCATTTGTGTAAACCTGCTGTATAATATACTTTAAGAACATGTGAACTGTTTATTTTCCCATGCAGAACTATGTGACGTGTGCACTGGGAATCCATTATGTTGGTTTTGTGATGATCTGCTTTGGCGCTGTAAACGCACTGTGCTCCTACACGTTTGGAAGGCTGGCTCAGTACACCGGACGAATCGCCCTCTTTTGCTTTGGTAAGGCAGTCTCTATAAATAAGTAATAACCAAATCTCATGTACAGTTCAGTCCTGACCTTTATCTAAGTGTGCCACATTAGGACTGGAGGTGGACTGAGTGAAAAGGCAGAGCTCCAAGAGAATAGCTAAGCCCCACGGCTCCAAATCATGTTTATCTGATTACACCTCTGGTGTTTCATAGCTGCCTTGATAAATCTGAGCTGTGCAATTGCCTTGCTCTTCTGGAGACCCCATCCAGACCAACTGCCAGTCTTCTTCGTTTTTCCTGCTCTTTGGGGCATGGCAGATGCTATATGGCAGACACAAACCAACGGTGAGTTTCTGAGTGATTAATATTTATTTTATGCAGGATAATAAACTAGGCACTTTGCCAAAGAGCCTAATGCATTACTTTTGTATATCTCACCCAGCACTGTATGGCACTCTCTTCCCCAACCACAAGGAGGCGGCATTTGCTAACTATCGCATGTGGGAATCGTTGGGCTTTGTGATAGCATTTGCATATAGCACATTCATCTGTCTATCCACAAAACTATACATTCTTATATCAGTTCTAGCGGTGACCATGGTAACTTACATGTGGGTTGAGTATAATGAGTACAAACACCCTACTCCACAAGCAAAACCCAGCTGTGATGACATCCACGAGAAAGACGTCATAGTCATTCCTGAAAATAAGAACATTATTTTCCAGACACTTCTCTGAACCTTATGTCAGGTAATGTCGGTTGTATAATCTGTATAAAATACCCACACCAGTATGTCATTCAATTCTTCAATTATTGATTTGTAGCAACATGTTTCTTATATCAGCTCTGCCAATCCTGTTCTGAAGATCTGTGAAATTATGTTTCAGTGTAAACCCTGCAGGCTTCTAGATCTGGAGCAACAGGGTTGGGCACCCCTTTTAAAAAATATTATTTTGACTGTATATTATAGTCATTTTAGGAATATTTATGTTATTTGCCCCGTAGTGGCCTGTTTGTATCTTTTTTGTAAAGTTAAAAAAATGTTAATGTAACTGAAAGAATATATGTAGTCTATACGTGCTAATACAGCTGATGAATGAACTCTGTCTGATACGTTATGAACTTCGCTTTTTACTACCTCCTTCTCTATATAGCCTGTATTTGTGCTTTGATTGAAAAAAAAAGTTGAATGAATAAAATGCTTACTCCTTATGTGTCGACTGTTTACTGTGAGATCCTAACTTTGTACAACGTGTAGGATAGGCTATATAGGATAAAAGTTAATAACCTATATCTTATTTGAATATTACATTTGAACGTCGATTGGTAGGGCAGGACAAATTTCTTGGAGAGATCACATGTGTATCAGTACTGTGGAATACCCTCTGTTCAGCAGCATGTTCACGATCGTGCTTACTTACTACTAGCAGATAAATCGACACTAAAAACTAAAACGATTCTGTAGAACACAATGGCTTATTACTGAAAGGTAATCCGACCATTTTAGCAACCGATTAACTATAGTGACATGAAAATCTCAAACCTGTTCGGATGGTGCGCGTCTAGTTTAACACGGTCGGTATCCTGGCAACGAAAGATGACCGGAACGGATGAAAGCAAAGTAGACCCGTCAGACCTGAATTAAGGTACGCTTTAAAAACTAGCTGTATAAAGTAGCGCCGAATCACAAGCAAAGACACAGGTACAGGTAAAAAAAATATAATTGAGTAAATCATTATTCAGGAACCGATCTATTAGTGCGTAAATGAAATTGATTTATTCTCAGACTGGGCAGGAGTATGATAGCAGATAGAGGAGAAATAGTTGGCTTTCTGCGGTACATCATGTGTTGAGTAGTCTACGCCAGCTACTGTTTTGAATCTTGGGCTAATTCCTTTCCCCGCAAGGAAAGACAGTACAGGTAAAAACATAACCGGGTAAATAATTATTGCGTAACCAAGTTCATAGGCTGTAATACAAACGTATTTACGCTTACGCTTGGCGCGAGCCCGATTACGAATAGAGAAAATGTTAGGATAGACTATGTTACTGTTACGGATCTCGGGCTAACCTAACTCCATCACGAACTCGGTTATAGACTAAGAGGAGTAAAATTTAAACTTTATTCTTCGTTGCTAATTCAGAAGCACGTAATTACTGTACACAAGATTATTAATCTATTTAGGGATGCAGTAGGGTTAAAAAAAATAACTGGGTATTAACATCTCTGTTCTCTTGCATTGCTTCCTTATTTCCAGCTGAAAGCTGTGGGTTTTCCCCCCATGGCTACAGGGCCTTGCACTACTGAGCCCCTGGTCTTCCGGGTCCATGAGGGCACTCCTGAGGTGGTGCGGGAGGTGCTGCTGGAGCGTGGCTGGGAGGAGTACGACCCATTGGAGCAGGAGAAAGGGGACTGGAACCTCTACTGGCGCTCCTCTGGTTTCCGTAGCTCAGACTTCAGGAATCTCTTACCGTGGCAGAGGCTGAACCATCATCCCAAGACCACATCCATCGCGCGTAAGGACTGCCTGGCGCGTAATCTGAGAAGGATGAGAAGCACATATGGTGCCGTGCTGTATGGCTTCAGCCCAATGGTCTTTATCCTCCCGAATGACTACACCAGGTTTCTGGAGGAGTACACAAAGACTCGGCTGGCAGCTGGTGGAAAGCGAGGCTACTGGATCTGTAAACCGGTAGATCTCTCTCGAGGGAGAGGAATATTCATCTTTGATGACATCAAGCATTTGACTTATGACTCACCTGTTATTGTGCAAAAGTACATCAGCAACCCTCTTCTGATCTCAGGCTACAAATTTGATTTGAGGATCTATGTCTGTGTAAAGAGCTTCTGTCCACTCACAATCTACATGTATCAGGAGGGTTTAGTGCGTTTTGCCACAGAGAAATACAACTTAGCATCGCTGGACAATCTGTTCTCTCACCTGACAAACACGAGCATCAACAAATTTGGCCCATTCTACACCACAGACAAAGAGCGGGTGGGTCAAGGGTGTAAATGGACCATGAGCAAATTCCGCAGTTTTCTGCACAGTCAAGGCATCAATGAACTTCTGCTCTGGCAAAAAATTAACAACATAGTGACACTGACTCTGCTCACTATAGCACCTTCTATTACATCCACCCCTAACTGCTTGGAATTGTTTGGCTTTGACATCCTCATCGATTCCAACTTCAAACCATGGCTCTTAGAGGTCAATTATAGCCCAGCACTTTCTATGGACTGCCCTGCTGACACAATGGTCAAGAAGAGTTTAATAAATGATTTCGTTGACCTGATGAACTACACAGCGATTGACTGCCTGAGGCAGAGAGGATACCTCAGACAGAAACAAAGACACTCGTATACCTCGGACTGTTGGCCTTTATTGCCCAAAGCTCCTGTAATACGTCTGATACCAAAGTCTGTGTATGAAAATAAATGGCAAAGCCATTCGAGGCTGAATTCTTATTGTGCAGAAAGGTTTGAGCACGCATCATTTGAAGGAAGAACTGACGGTTCAGCCTGTGCCCTTCACCCAGCCCATCTCTATTCAAAGGAAGTTGATAGAACCAAAAAAACAAGTCTTCTACATAAGACAATGAGTTGCCTCTCTCACCAATCCAGACCTGAAAACACAGAGTCAGAGTGGGATCACAGACACTTCTCCTCACGGAGCAGCCACATATCTTGGCAGTCTTCATCTAATGAATGCAAGTTACCTGCAATTCACATGCACAGAGATGAGTTCCCAGGTCAGAGCACTCCTGACAAGAACGTACCATCTGTTCGTGTGGGGGACTTCATATTGACATTTCCTTTCAATGACATCACTCGAAAGGCCTCACAAGGCACACTGGATGTAAAAACTATAGTACATGAAGTACGTAAGCTCACAAATCAGCTTAGATTCTCTCCTAACCACAAACAGACCAGGAAAGAGTGTATCAGGGGCCCTGCTACTATAAAAAAGAAATTCGGGACCCTCCTTTGGGGTCCTAGGTACCCCCCTCTTCTGTGTGAATACTGTTCCTCGAACTGAACAGGCTTAGCCGTCCAAATAAAACAAAACTGAGGACGGAAGATAAATGCAAAGAAAACCTAATGACAAATTTTCATCCGTTGAAACCAAGTTGTAGACGCTGTGTGTCACTGCCTTATGAATAACTATGACTATATATCGCAACATTTCAAGATTCTCACTGATGCCTATTGAAATGAATAAATGAGTCAGAGGACGTATTTTTCATTGAAATACCTTCCCTAGAATTTGTATAGGCACATAAAAGCACCCTTTGATTTTATTGTACATACATTTCATGACAGTAATATAAAATGCAAAATGTATAGATTCATAAAAGGTTGATTTCATAACAGTTCCCATGTATTTCAAGTGTATTATTTTGTCTCTTGCCTTTAATTGAAATAGATTGTTTTAACAGTTCCATCAGGGTAAACCCTTTGCTTGTACTTGATGGTATGGATCTCTTGTTGGCCACTGGTAAACTCCACTGTTTTCTCCCCATTTCTGTTAACAGAACACAATAAAATGAGGCATTGCAAAAATGAACTTTTCACATCACGCATCAAGAAGCACAGAAAAAACAAATAAGGCATTACTAATCAAATAAGGCATTGCTAATCAAATAAGACATTACTAATCCATGGTATAATTTTACACCAGAGATCTTACATTGATAACTTGACTACGGTTCCATCCGGAAAAAGGTTTTTCTGTTGGCCATCAGGGTATAGAATCTTAATAGTGCCATCAGGGAAAACAATTTCCCTTGTACCATCAGGGTAGCGCTTCTCTGGGGAAAGACCAGGCTTTTAAATACATTTTAATCTTTATGTATGTAAATTAAAATGTTTAATTGAATAAAATATGTTAGGCAGAATGGATCGACCTCTTTGGTTGTTTGGAAACTGCAGAACCTCCAGACCAGACGGATAAGTGAAGCGAGTTGTTTGAGTGGTGTAGTAATAGTACACCTACCAGAGCAGATACAGTGAATCAGTGCTCTAACCTTAAGGGAGGACACCTTCCTGCTGCTTCAGCAAAAATCTGTAACATCTGAACTGAATTGAACTGGAATGGTATGTTAAGATGTGTTAGAATGAGTTAGAGTGTGATTACTTAAGGTGTTAAAATAATAGTAAAAAAAATCTTTAAAAAAAAGGAACTTTGTTGCTTAATCTGACATTTCCAAAATGCATTTCACAGAAAACTGTGAGAAAATATTAACATGATGTTCTGACAAGTGATCAGGAACTGTATTAGCTACGTCAATATATGACCTCAATGAAGCATTTCTCAATCAACAGATACTTGGTGCTTCTTCAACAACAATTTCACAATTCATTGTCTGTGAAAAAGACAAGGCATAAATAACATTTGATTCTAAATTTACAATTTGATTCTAAATTTGTGATTGTTGGGAGCATAGTGAAGTGCACGAAAGACTGGGAAAATAGTTGATTATTCAACTACAGTTCAACAGTAATATTTGAATTAGTACAAAGGTATTGTAACTAAATCATAAGTATAAAACAATACTGAGGTGCGTCTTTCAGAATACCATTAAACCTTATATCTGAATACTGTACCACAAAGACTCCTTCAGTCATTCCTTCTCTTGACAGAGCATAACCATATCTAAATCATTTTCAGGAAAAAAAGATTCAAATAACTGGTTTGAAAGCAATTTTTTCTTCCTATATAAGAAGACAGTGAGTGATGCTTCTGTGCCCTGACCTTTGACCAGCTGAAGGCCAGACAGAGAGTCAAAGAAGAAAATACGTCTCTCAACCCCTCCCTTGTTGCCCTAAGCCATTCAATACATACCACAGTTCCATCAGGAAGTACGCGCTTAACATCTCCATTGAAGAATGATACTGTGACTGATTTCTGGTCTGCACCAATCTCCTTTTTGGTTCCGTTCCGGAACACAATGACACGTGACCCATTTGATAGAAGCTGCTCTATCTGCAGGACCCACAAAGTGAAGTGAGATCTTAAAAATGCGATGAGAATATAAAAATCATACAGAACGCCGAATGCCTTACCTTACCGTCTGAATGGCGAGTTTCCTCTCTAACTGTGGCATTACTGGTTCTAAGTGCTGCTTGTGTACCACGTTTTTTCATGCCAGGGTGTAGCTAAAAATAAATGGATCATTCATTACGTACTAATTATTTCTTGTCACATATATGAACTCATTTCCAGACTATACCTGAGTCATGCCTGTAGTTTCATGCTCTGCCTCTGAGGATGTGGTTTTCACAGCTGACATACTTTTCAAACTCCTGCATTTTTGACCTTCAGTCTGCCTGGCAGTCTCTGCATGTCTGCACAAGCCCTGGTCAGAGTGACATAGAGTTGCAACTCTGAGCCGCTTCAGACCTGAGAGAAGATGCTCACCTTGCCTTAGAAACAATATATATATATTCGCATAACAGTGTCATTTAAATGAGTAGAAGCTTACCTTGGCTTCGTGATTGCTGTATAGATTTGCATCACTGGTCTCTGGGCTTTGAAAGCCCGTGGAGGTTCCTGAAATTGAAGTGTTCCTTCCTTCTAAAAAATAGATGCCATATAAGCACTACATACCCAAAAGAAATTTGTTCAGGTATGTCCAACAACACCTTCCGTCCACTTTCGAATAGAAAACAGATATAGGACACACCACACCATAGGTATAGTGTCTGTACTCTCTGTACTGCATATAGTGTTGTTTTAAATGAATATGGTGCCTGAATAAACCAAATATTCACTTACTCGTAGACTGAGTTGTCTGCTCTTTCTTATCCTGCGCATTGATAGTGGAGTATCTGTTCATCTGAGGTAGCAAAAAGTAGGTATTATATATAAAAGTAGGGTTAGGGTTAGGGTTTAAATGTGTAATTGGTGTTATATTTAATATAATCTGATATTTAAAAACCACTATTTTTCTTTTATTACATGACATTTACATTTAAGACATTTCGCTGACACTCTTATCCAGGGTGACTTCCAAAAGTGCTTTGCTATTGACTCACAGAATGCGTCCTAGCCAGTACAGTAGGATAGAATTCAATACACCTTTGACCTAGAATGCTGCTAAAATACAGGAATTGATTCTAGTATAAGCTTTGTTAGAGAATGATGATTTCAGTTTATTTCAGTATGTAATACACTGGCATTGCATGACTATGCTATGTTGCAATGCCCAGGCGCAGTTTGGTGTTTTGTTCATAGTGAAACTCCTCATACTGGTGACGTTACTGATCCTGTTGCATGCTTCACTGAAGAGCCCACTGGACGTAAAATCATGTTTTAACTCTTGCTTTGTGAGAAATAAAGGACAGGCATATTCATTACAGAGGCAGGAATTATTTATGAAGCACTAAGTCGATTAGCTGTGTGACCTCCTATGAATTATTTATGAAGCACTAAGTCGATTAGCTGTGTGACCTCCTATGAATTATTTATGAAGCACTTAACATGTACTTCTGACCACATTATACACTTGACTAGATCAATTAAAATTAAATTCGGCTGAACAAAGTAGTAAAAAGGCCCAGTCAAATAGTCTTTTGCTGAAAGCATTAAAAAACAACATTGATCAATATATAAAAGGTTATTAAATATATTTTACAGGGAAGAACATGCAAGCATACTGACCGTGTTCTGCTGTGCTGTTGGCTTGGTCTTGAGGCTGGGGACTGTGGTTAAAGTAGGAGTGGGGCTTCTTTGGTAGGGAGTAGGTGCACCTCCATCAGCAATCTGCCCCTGTGCCAAATGTAGCATGTCAGGGTTAGCCACTCAGCTACGCTACGCTACGCTACTCCAAAGCCAGAAGCTCAGCGCTGTCACCTATATTACAGCAAGACGTGCAGACGTAGACTTAAACAAGTACTTTATTCGATAGCAGGTTTTTCCAGTCCAAAAAATCAACAACAACAAAAAATACCCCTAGCAACATACTGCAGAATGATAATTCAGGACAGTGATAACACTGTGTAAAAAAAACAAGGGTTTTGTTTCATTTGTGGCCTAAGTGTTTTTCTTAAAACATTCGTTCTAAAATCAGTTCACAGAGCCTATGAAGTTCAATTCATGAAGTGCTGTCACCTTTGAACAAAAAGAAAATATTTGCAATCTCATCAAAACATTAGCATAATAAAAACATTTAGTAGTAATGAAAACATTAGCAGATGTCCACAACTCAGACCCTGTGACCAATGAAGCAAAACCATTTGGTGATTGGGTAATAAATGGGTGAGAGGACAACAGGGCCGAGCGCAAACAACCACTTCTAGCCAACTCATGCTCAAGATCAAAGAGTGTGAATGAGGCTAAAGCAACTAGGTTCAAGAAAGGAAAAATTGCAGGCATGGAAAGAGAACTATACTGCTCAAAGAACCACAGTAACCGGCAAGTGTACAGTGCCATACTAACACACAACAAACCTATGTAAAAGATGACATAGGATAAACCATTTCCAGATGTGTTTTAAAGCTCAAAATACTGAGAAAGGTGATGAATGATGTCTAAAATATATATTTTTTAACTTGAGATCTGTATCATGAGAAAACCAGGCAAGCCTCTGGAACGATGGCAACACGTGGGTAGTATTTCACCTGTGCTTTCTGTTCCCACTCTTGAATTTCAACATTGGTTCATTTTTCAGCAAGTTCTCCGCTTGACTAATTATTGATGAAGATGTGTAAAATATTGGATTAAGGGACGTGGATGTGTAAGTTAATGCGGCCATTGACTGAACATCTTAAAGCTCCAGGACCTGCTGGCGGGTCCAGACATCCCTTACACTTCTAAATACATAACCTTACTAACAGTTTCACCATGGTAACCAAATCATTCACAGTAGTTACTTCATAATATGTTAACAGATTAGTAACTGAATAAATTAAGACTTTAAGTAGTTAATTTGCTTACTGTCTTAAAAGGGACTTATAAAAGAGAAATAATGTTTTCTCCTCTGACTAGATACACTTAATACAGAGCTTCTATTGTCTTAGGATTCAGTGGCAGGATGCTATCAGTTAACCGCTACCACAGGTTAACCTACTTCAGATTGACAGGATGCAATAGAGCTGGTATCACAAAGCTACAGATATTCTTTCTAAAGTCACTGATATAATTCTACACACAACTCTCTGCTAACACAAACCGTTAATTCTGCCTGATACATATCAATTACATTGTGCTGTATTTGTACTGGTTGCAACCTTGAGGTGCTATTCAACACTTTAAAATACGTAAGGCACACTATAACCAGTATAGTTGCTGTCTGGTTTTCCTTACACCTTGGTAGATATCATCTTTCTCCATGAGGCTTTGTTTTATCAACCAGCCTGTTTCAGACTGTGCCAAAGATCTGCCCAACCATGCAGTGGTTTCTGGAAGTTTATCCTCCTAGACTAATATTTAAGATATATGTCCAATTCCAAGATATGCATAAATAAAAGGTAAACACAATCATCCATCTTAACAGTAGAATATAAAAACTAGAGCCCTATGCCTCAGCCCCCTGAACCAGATTCCATTTCCCAGCATTCACCTGCCTGGATAACACCCATTGTGACATAGCCCAATATTTTTATATAAACAACTGTTGCTTGTTCACTGGATTTGTTTGTTTTACACTTTCCTTACCAAGTTTCATTTGCGGTTTTCCCTGCACGTCTAAACCTTCAATTTGTATTGATAGTCTCATGAGTTGTCATATATTATTCTTTATGTTCATGTTCTTTTAAGTTTTCCCTTCTGGATTCCCCTCATTGGGTTTGTCTGTCTGTTTGACTCTCTGTTTTGACAATTTCCACTTTGTACCTACTTCAGTTTATCAGTTTACACCTACATGCAGCACTTCCTAAACACACTCTGAGAATTA
>JAOYMR010000017.1:19845409-19869005 GCA_025802075.1 Tenebrosternarchus preto | reverse complement strand
ATCTTCAGGAGAACCTACCAGAGTGCTGTGTTGTCTGTGGACCACAGATCTTCAGGAGAACCTACCAGAGTGCTGTGATGTTTGTGGACCACAGATCGTTCCTTTAATCTTTGGTTCAACTCTAGGCAGCGCAGAACTAGAGGAGCACTTCCTGAAATCTAGCACACCATCGATCTG
Source organism: Tenebrosternarchus preto (assembly GCA_025802075.1). Taxonomy (NCBI): domain Eukaryota; kingdom Metazoa; phylum Chordata; class Actinopteri; order Gymnotiformes; family Apteronotidae; genus Tenebrosternarchus; species Tenebrosternarchus preto. The sequence goes on along the minus strand of JAOYMR010000017.1, from coordinate 19,868,828 downwards.
AGTGGCTGGATCCATTTCGGGATACTGTGCTAGTGAATGACCATGGTACTGAGTTATAGAAGACGGGGGTAATATCAGCCCTAAGAGAAAGAGGAGACAAATCCACCTTAGACTGAAACTATACTTGTCTATATATATTATTTGTATATAACTATAACTGCAAACAGTCGCTTTCATTGTAAAATAAATGACTCTCAAAATAAACATATCACTGAAAGTGGTTAGGTTTTTGAAAGACACGTTTAGCATTTTTGTGTAAAAGCTAAAAGTTTTTTTTTATCCTATCCGTGACAAGCTGTCATTCCTTCCTGAAATTTCAATAACTGGATCTGTAATTGAGTCATTTTCTACAAGTCTCTTCATGAAGCTGGTGCTATAATTAAAGGCAGTCAGGCCAAATTCACATGTGAATAAACCTTTCAGAATTGAAAATGCTTCCAAGTAGTGATACATATCTTAATGTCTGAACAACAACACTCTTTCCCAACTGTACACTTACATTACAAAAGGAGCATTAACTCATTGCTGTCTCATGAAGAAGCTTGTCAAATTACATTGTAATTTCAACCAAGAACACTATCTATATCTTTCAAATATGCTCATCATGTGTTAATATACTAATAATACAATCTTTGAAAGAAACATATACTGATTAATATATTTGTCAGCTTTCAATTTTAGTCAATGTCTAGATAAACAGTAACTTGAAACACAAATGTTAAGCTAATTGCATTTTTAATTGTACCAATAACATGAAACTGTAGCTGCCATCTTGCACAGGCTTGCAGAAAAGTGCTGTGTAGTTTCTATGTAGCTTTAGTCAGCTACATAGAAACTACACAGAGTCATCAGCGTCTTTTACAAGTCATTTAAACATAAGACAGCTAAGGTGCTCTTGAGATTGTGTTTAAAATTCTCAGTCTTATTTTGTTCTTTGGAGAAACTCAAATGTAACCTATCATTTACATTTAATCGTTACACCAGTTCATCTGCAAAATAAGTGACATTCTGAAATAGCAATGCAGAGTGCAATTTTGAGAAAGGATCATAGAACTAAAGTCAGTGTAACTCTGAGAAGGAGATTTCAGAAGGATCATTTCTCCAAAAACATTATTATGACTGCAGTGAATGATGCAATGCATTTCTACAATGGCGTAACATTCACGCTTTGCTTTGTATTAGTGCATTTGCTTCCCATTTATCCACATAATATACATTTTTTCCTGTTGTATTTGTGTCTTTTTAAAATCTCTTTTTAAAGAGGATGAGCAATCACCATAACAACACAGCTGTGTCCCCTGCATTGCACACACATTGACCCTGATCTGGGATCAGCCAGAGCAGTTTTGGAAGAAACATGGAATTTGATTTGATTTGATTTGATCCATCCACCTCCATGCTAACTCAAAAAGCTGGTTTTATCCATCCTCATCCATTCTAACTCAAAAAGCTGGCTTTATCGGTCCTCATCCATACTAACTCAAAACGTGTGCCTGCTGGACTGCCATGTCACGTCTCCCAGACCCACCTGGACTGAGTAAGGACAGCAGTGTGTTCTGCTCCATCAGAAGCCTTCGGAGCTGCAGGAACTGATCCTGATGAGGAGGGCAATGGAAAAGATTTTACAGCTCACTTTCCCAAAGGCAACAGTTTCAAAAAGCAAGTTCACAAGTACCAGAGTCACAAAATTTTAAGATATCCTAGTTATTCACACTCATACTAAATTATGATTGATATAATTAATAAATGGAGAATCATCAGCCTGTAGGATATAAGCTACGAGCCCTAACAAGCTGGAGAAAACCTCTGTGGGCGTGGCAGTATCAGCATGCTCTTAGACTAGGGAACTCTTGAGATAATATCTGGCCTTTAGGTAGAAAGTTTAATACACAGTGCAATAACTAAAGCTACAAAACAGAAAAGTCTTAGTACAGGTAGTAAAATATGACGTTTGGCATATAAAATTTAGTTGTAAGTTTCAGTTAAGTCATGCTTAGTTTACTTGGCCTTTTGTAGTCACATGACAACGATTTTCTAATATTGCAAAAATAGTTCATTATATCACATATATCCTACTGGTTTCCAACTTACAAAAAATGTTATATGAATTACTCTTATAGGAATATCCAATGAGGACCAAAAAATACACCTACTGACCTCCTGAGTAATTTTCTGGGTGTTAAGTTGTTGACAGTTACACGTCTTAGAAGCCAGCGCCACCTGAGGGATACCGGGGTTCACTGCTTCAGATGGCAAAGAGGGACATAATTCAACCGCATGATGGCGCTGTTTGGTAGCCTTGTCTTGTTTCTCTCCGTCGCTACGCGCGTCGGTGACAACGGAACAGGAAAACAAGTTCAGTTTATTTGATTTCTGATCCAAAGTTCTGTCTGGTTCACATATGAAGAAAGCCCCATTATTTGGGGGTATTTTTGCAGACATCGCTCCTTCACTTGAGTGTAGAACTTGATGTGTGCGACGAACTGATGGTTATGGAAAAAGCTTTGTCTGCGTAGGAGATCACGTCTAAACTCTCGAAACCTCGTGGAACTGTAAATAATAAAAATGAAGCTATGAAGACGTGAAGTTTCTGAAAGTTGCGCTCAAGCTACAAACTTTGCAATTCAAAGTGCAAAGAAGCCCAAAGTTAAAGACCAGAGTTGAAAGTACGTGGACAACTAATTAACCAAGGAAACAAGCACTTAGCAAACAATATTTTTATGATCTACCCGATGCTTGATTTATCTACAAAATAACACAAAACAACAAAATAAATATCCATACCCGACGATGACTTTTGTTTGATTAAGAGTGTCCCAAATCGTTCAGCGTTCTGCTCACTTTCATTCTACCTTGATCTTTTAGTAGTTATAGTAACTGTAAACAATAGATATTGAAGTTTACAGCATAAGACCACAACTCACTTTCTATGCTTTACTTATGAACGTCGACATTGGATGTTAGGCCCCCCAAATAAGCTCGAATTGCTTTCTTTAAAACTGACTTGGGAAATATTCTGCCCAAGCAATTTTTTTCAAGCAGTGCGCCAAAACTGTACGTGACTTTACGGCACGACTTAACCTGGTGCATAATATACTGTACTTTCTACAGTAGCAGAGAGCTGTCGCAATTGTCTGCAATCGTTATCAACTTGACTGTAAACGTGACAAAACGTGACATGAAAAACTCATTATTTATTTCACCGTTACGAACGCAGCTAATGCTTGTGTATTGTGCATTGCTACTTTTAACAAGCATGTGGTAAAACTACAATTCGGAAGCCTATCATTATTTTTAAGCTTTTGTTTTAAAATTACTCGGATATTACCCAATAGTGACATCAATGTAATGCCTCTATATGTTTATACTTGCAAAATATCTCAGTAGGCTGAGTTTAAATAAGGTTAATTAGTAACTTGAGCCTATTGATCTGAGACACTGATGGAGCATGAGATTTAAAACAAATCTGGCCATACCTCTAATAGCCTTTACTTTATTAAACAAAAATGAATCAAGCACTCCGTGTTTCATGGTGAGATAAATGTCAATCTCTATTTTGTTATTATTTTATGATTGAAATTTTGACCCTCTCTCTTTCAGCAGAACAGTGATGACAGTGGTTGCAGAACAGATCTATTTCCTGTTGCCAAATAAAAAAAACAATCCTCCAGAAACAAATCCAACAATAAGCTTGACAACAAGATATAGATCCGACTTTTAAAACATGTCAAACTACAAAGAGGAATTTGGGGTCCAATTCAGTTGTAAACACATTATGACCTCTGCTCTCCGTCCTTGCTAGGGCAATAATTGACTGATGAGTGATATCTATTTGTGTTATTGACATGGCCTAAGAGACACAAAACCTGCACCAACAGTTTTAGCTGCTCTGCTTCTCAGTGTTACAACATGGAGCTGTACAATACTTTTCTTTTGCTATGTTTTTTCCTCTATTCAGGTGAGCTTCTGGACTGGCACAATTCATACAGCCTAATATAAATAATTAGCAAGTTAATTACTGTGTTGTACAAATTTGCAATGTACAGTATATATATTGTATTGAGCATTTCAGAATATTGTTAATATAATTTTATTTCAGCAGGTGTTGTGAGAGGGCAGTATAAAGAGAGTGCAGGTAAAAAGTCTGTTATGGAAAAAAAAAAAACCAAAACTTTAACCTCTTGAGGTTGGGACCCCAGATCTAAAGGAAATTATTAGTCAATGTTGTTCGCTTTAAATTTGTGTTGATTTGTGCCATAAGATGTGATAACATATAAATCATGTAGATGGGATTGAAATCACAATGAATTGGACATAACTTAATAAATCTTTAATAGGCAAAAATCTGCCAGATTGTTAATTTTATTTACCGACTTTACTTGAGTTATTGCTGAAAGGGAATTCATTTCTTTTATATTTATCCCAAGTTAAAGACTTAAGTTGTGTTATATTTTAAAAAGTAAACCAGTATAAACAACATATATGGTTACTCTCTACTAACTGACAGATGCTTTAGCAGTGTTTCTGTTCTCAATTCTATCTTCAGTGATCCTTGCTGATTGGTATTGTGTTGTTATTTACACTTGCCATATCTTGCCATAACTATTTTTGTCCACAGATGCCCTGGATAAATATGCTAAAACAGACGGTGCTTGGATAATCACTGCAATCAAAATGCAATACATAATAAAATCAGTAGAAGAATGTGTAGTCAAATGTGAGACGGAGACAGCATTCACATGCAGGTAATGGACTGGACAAGCTAAGGCCTATAGTTGGGTATAGTTGTGCAATTAACTGTGTATAGATGTGCAATTAATGCACATCGTTGTGCAATTAATGCACATCGTTGTGCAATTAATGCACATCGTTGTGCAATTAATGTGTGTTTTGCAGGTCATTTATATACATTGAAAAAGATGAATTCTGCATTACAACACCGGAAAATTCAAAGACAGATTCACTGTTTCGCAGAATTGGTGCAGCTTTGTATGAAAAAAAAGGTAAAACTAGTATATACTTAATATAATGTCGCCTCCCCACTCCCATCCTGTGAAAAAAATTGTTTTCCTAGCAGTTAATGGGTTAATTAGTTGATTTAGAGAACAAAGTTGGATCCCTGGACAAAAATGTCCTTGTGTGATTTCTGAGCCAATAAAAAACTAACCGAACAAAAACAAAACAAATCAATAATAACAATAACCAGAGCCCAGCACCAGCAATTCATCTTGTTTTCTTGTTTCTCTGTTAAATTTTATGATGATGTCAGTATGAGGAGACCCCTGTGCTATCATTTGACCCTTTGTTAATATGTATTTAACCAGTTAATATGTAATCTGCCCAGAACATGCAGAATGCAGTTTGACTATACCAATAAGCAAAATCAACAGGGCAAAATCTAATCATGGCAGTTTTCCATAATCAACACAGGGGTACAGTTTTCCATAGTCAACAAAAATATTAGAGATTCAGCATCAGACCACCCTCAACTTTCTGAAGTACCAAGATCTCATAGTGGAGGCTATAAAAATGACAGAACATGGAGTTCAAATGAATGATATTACAGCTATGTTTCTGTGCTTTGTTAAGCCACGGTTGGCAAATGCTTTTGTGATGTTCATTGTTCTTCATTCAACATTGTTCTACAGAGTATTTACTGGAATGCGTGACGGGCACTGGCGCTAGCTACAGAGGGACAAAATCCAAGACAAAAACAGGGCGACTCTGTCAGAGATGGGATAGTTCATTTCCCCACAAGCCAAAGTATGTGTTACATAATGTACTTCGTTTCAACATTTAAGCTTCGTAAAACATTTTAGAGAACAGCAGAAACACCATTGATGGTATTAAGGGATAAAAGACAGATTAGACTGTAATTTGACATCTGCTAATTAATCTAATAAATCATCTACTAAATCATGTGGCAGCATTACCCCAAAGACACACCCAGAAGCAGATTTGGAGTCCAATTACTGTCGAAACCCAGATGGAGATGCTGGAGGCCCCTGGTGTTACACCACAGACTCAGAAAAGAGATGGGAGAACTGCGATATCCAAGACTGCACTGGTATGGGAACAGTGCCGGATTACACCAGGAAATGTGGATTTTTCCTTAGGTATTTGTCTCCTAAAATCTCTAACATTCTCTAGAGGAGTGCATCCATTGCAGTGGGGAAACCTACAGAGGCAAGATCTCTACCACTGAGGGTGGATATACATGCCAGCGATGGGACTCCCAGAAACCTCATAACCATGGATACATTCCCTCAGTGTAAGCATTGAAAATTCTGTGTAACCGTGGATACATTTCCATGCTTTTCTCCATGCATCATCTTTGTTGATTTTCATCTTAGAATATCTGCGAATGCAACGACTGTTTGTGTGCTTGTTCAAATGTTCAGGCTTCCTGATAAGTACCTGGAGGAGAATTACTGCAGGAACCCTGATGGGGAACCCAGACCATGGTGCTTCACCACCAGTCCATCCAAACGCTGGGACTTCTGCCCCATCCCTCGATGCAGTGAGCTCTGTTCATTTCTTACTGGCGCATTATATTAACCAGTCTTTATTTACATATTATTTATCCTATAGATATGCAGTTCAAAGTGCTTTGCAACTTGGTTGACATACAAGCACTGAAACAGACTACGTTAAAAAAAACAAGCTGTTACTGGGTAAATATTAGTGTGACGGCGGCAGTGAGGGAGCGGGAGGCGAGGCTGCAGGAAACAGTCTTTAGTGGCTGCAGATGAGCAGCGAGTCACAGAGCAACGTAGAAAAAGCAAGAAGCAGCGTAAGGATGCGTATAGCGCTATTAACGATCAGCAAGGCAAAAGTAAAGCTTGCGAAGGCTGCGGCAGCAGACACAGTCTGTCGAAGGCAAGCAAATGTGCATCAATGGACGGGCAGAACCTGTGGGATTATATACAGAGGGAAAGTGATTAGTGGAAACAAGAATCAAGTGTGTCTGATAAACCGGAGATTGGGAAGGCGGGAGTGGTGGGCGTGGTGTTGATGGGAGAGTGGCGCTGGAGCTGGGTGGCCCGGCGCAACGTGACAATTAGACCTTGATGACAAGAGGGAATAACGCACAAACAATATAAAACCCCACCCCAAATAAAGCTAAAATGTTACATGCCACAATAGAAAACCCATAGAAGAAATGAATAAAGTTATTGATTAAAATAATAAAATACTACACACATGTAAATTGTTAAAACCATCACTAATACAACGCATGAAAAGCCTAACCGAGCCATAAATCAGACTAAACATTTCATCTTACATTTAAAAAAAAACTTAAGCTGCCCCCAGATCCCCTGTTGATCTTGAGATCAACCCACAGTCTAGGAGCATTTAAATATTCAATGTGTTCTGCTTTGTACAACATTTTGGGGACTAAGAGGAGTGAAGAGGCATCTGGGTTATGAATATAGTAACTCCATAACATAAATATACATTATTTCAGACAGACAGGTGTGCCCTGAGCCAAGTAATGTTTATGGACTAAAATAATCATCTTAAAATTGATGTGAAAAACTATGCAAGTATATTAAAATACATGTGCAAGTATATTAAAATACATGTAATAGGTCTGCTTCTGGAGTAATAGCTGTAATAGGTCTACTTCTGGAGTAATAGGTGTAATAGGTCTGCTTCTGGAGTAATAGGTGTAATAGGTCTGCTTCTGGAGTAATAGGTGTAATAGGTCTGCTTCTGGAGTAATAGGTGTAATAGGTGTAATACTTCTGGTCCCTGTCAGAACTTCAGTAGCAGAGTTCTGAATTGATTGGCTCGTCACATGCAGTCAGGGAAAGATACAGAAAACCTGTGGTTGTTATTTGCTCATCTTTTGATTTGTGATGAGAGGGCATGTAGAGGTCATTCATTTTCACTGATTTGTTAGCATGAATGCTTAGCCATGTAACACTTGATTTGACAACTTTAAAAGAGTTTATCCCGTGAGATTGATTTGAACTGTATACTGTAAATGTGCCTATTTTGTCTCACAGCTTCTGAGCCACCAAGCATCGTACCAGAGCTGACCTGTGCTACAGGAGATGGTAGTTCATACAGAGGCACTGTTGCCATGACAATATCAGGGAAAGTCTGCCAGACCTGGGCATCTCAGTCACCTCAGAAACATTCCAGAACTCCAGAGAATTACCCATGCAAGTGAGCAGAGATGCAGATAATTGCACTACCACTGTGTTTCCAGCACATGGTCACCATATACACTGAGAGATTAATTTGGGTCTGTTCCAGAGGTCTTGACAGCAACTATTGCCGAAACCCTGACAAAGAGAGGAGTCCCTGGTGCTACACAACAGACCCGGAGACTCGCTGGGAGTACTGCACCGTGCCCAGCTGTGGGGGCGAGCCCCGACCTGGTCAGCTATCCAAGAAATCAAACTGAGCTGCTTTCTGTCATCCCTACTGATCATTTCACTCACCCTACCCAGTTAACCCATCATGCATTTGCATGTCCTGTGTGCCACTGTTAAATTTCAGAGCTGATAAATGATACAGCAAACGCACTATTGTCAAATTATGTCTTACAGTGTTCATTTCAGTCTAACTTGATTGGTGTTAAAGCTGCAGGTGTTAAACTGAAGCAGTAGATGTTAATTCATCAATGGGATATTTTGCTGTGCAGACTGACTTCATATTGAAAATGGAAACCATAAGCCAAACATGACACAAGGCTAAACAATGTAAATGCAAACTGCAAATGTTTCAGAGGAGCCAGTTATCGCTCCGGTTGAGGATTGTTATGAAGGGGATGGAAGTTCATATCGTGGAGTCATGTCAGAGACCATCAGTGGGAAGAAATGCCAGTTCTGGACCTCAATGGATCCTCATGTACATCAGAAGACACCTCAGAAATTTCCCAATGCGTAAGGGGAAAATGAGCTTCTAAATGACATAACCCATGTGGCATTCTTTCACAGACAATTGCTAAAATACAAACTGTGCTGCAGATCACGGTATATGACTTCTTTTGCAAGTTAATGACAGCACTGGTTAAAAGTTCAAGAACAAGCAAGGTAGAAAGTTACCCAGTTCTGACTACCTGAAGTGCTGAAGGTCTATAAACTTCTCCAATATCTTCTCCAATATCCAGAGACCTCAGACGAAACCTATGCAGGAACCCTGATGGAGATCGTGCTCCCTGGTGCTACACCACAGACCCCTCTGTGCGCTGGGAGTACTGTAAGATAGAGCGCTGCACCAGTCAGCTCTCCGCAGGTCCAAAGCCCACTCAGTCTGCATCTAAACCTACAGCCCACTCACCAACCGTGGCCCATCCCATCACTGTACCCACTCCAGTCACAGGTCTGCCATCACAAAGACAAGCATGTTGTTTTGTACCATATTGACCAGGAGACTTTTTTTTTTGTTACTCTGAGTTCTCGAGCTTTGATTTATAAATCTGCTTGTGCTCCGATTTGAAGATTGTAAGGTCGGTAGTGGAGGAGATTACAGAGGTACGACATCAAAGACTGTAATGGGTGTGTCCTGTCAGGCCTGGAGTTCCATGACACCCCACCAACACTCTAGTTTCACCCCAGAGACACATCCAGACAAGGGTCTGGAGTCCAATGTAGGTCCCTGGGCACAAACATAAAGTATATATAATTCACACTAAATTGTGATGGACTATACTCTCAAACACATTTCTACTGTCAATTTTAATGGCTAGAAATGCAGAAATCCAGATAGTGATGTGAATGGACCTTGGTGTTACACTACGGATCCTAATAAGAAATGGGACTACTGTCAGATTCCAGACTGCGGTATGAAATTTCAGTGTTGGCTAAAGCTCATGTAATGGTTTTCAAATCTGTCTCAACATGGTTGCTGGGTATAAATGCAAAAGATTCTCTTTGCAAACAGATGCAACGAAGTGCGGACAGCCAGTAACAAAACCAAGACGTTGCTTCGGCCGGATTGTTGGAGGATGCGTCTCTAAACCACACTCTTGGCCTTGGCAAATCAGTTTTAGGACCAGGTACTAAATCACACCTGTGAGATTTTTTTTAACTGCATCCACATTTGCGCAGAAGCTACTATTTTTGTGCCTCATGTTGTTTCATAGCTCAGACATTCACTTCTGTGGAGGAACTTTAATCGATGCTCAATGGGTCCTGACGGCAGCCCACTGCCTTGAGAGGTGAGAGTTTTGGTTTGAGTGAAACACTTGTAACTGGGAGTTAAACCTGCTCTGAGACTCTCATCCACAGTATAATGAAGCATTTAACATTTTCCCCAGATCTAAGAGACCATCTGCATACAAAGTGTATCTGGGAATCCATACAGAGAGAGCAACAGAGTCATCCAGACAGATCCGGGACCTAGAAAAGATTATTTTGGAACCCACAGGAAAGGACATTGCACTTCTCAAGCTGGACAGGTGATATTTTTTATTTTTTTGCTCTTTGAGAAAAAGTATGATTATAATCTTAAGGCAAAACTACTCCTAAGTAAATGCTGAAAGATCTCAACAACTACATTTAATGTCAGTCCTGTATGCTAGTTACACACTTCTGCAAAGACTGTAGAATGTAATTTCTTCTTGTGCTATATAAAATGCTGATATACGCACTTCAGCAGACTTCAGATAAAGACTTCTCTCCTCTCAGGCCAGTAATTTTAAATGAAAGGGTGTTACCTGCGTGCTTACCAGAGAAAGACTACATTGTGCCCAGTGGGACAGAATGCTATGTTACAGGATGGGGGGATACACAAGGTAAGAAAATCATAACTCACACATTCAGATAAGGTTTATTTCACTCCTGTGAAGGTTTATTTCACTATTTTAATCCTGCAGACCCCATGTACAGCACATTTTAACACTGAGTAATCATCACACTTTACCTGAGCTGGGTTAGTGAATCTCTCCACCCCTGGACCTACAAGTGTTTATTAACAGTACTTGGTCCCACTCTAACTTACAATACATGGTCCCTTATTAACTTCTTTGATGTACCGGAGAAGACGCAGGTTAATGAAGGCTTTACTTTCAGTCTGTTTTTCTGATTACCTTTTGCTCAGGAACGGGTGGAGAAGGTATTTTAAAGGAGACTGGCTTCCCTGTCATTGAAAACAAAATATGTAACAGCAGAGCTTACTTGAACAATCGGGTGAAAGATCATGAGATGTGTGCAGGAAACATCGAAGGAGGCAGTGACAGCTGTCAGGTAGCAAAAAATCACAACATGCTATTTATTAGCTACACGCTAATATTAACATGACGTCACACAGTTCTTTAAACTGATCACAGATCAGTTACTGAGTTAAAGACTGCACCACTTTTGTCTTGCATAAGACTAAGATTAAATGGAGAAATGCTTTTGGCACAGCAGGTAATAAATATGCACCACCGTATTTCAGTGATCTATGCTAGCTGTGGCTATGCTGTGCTCTTGAGTTCATAGTACTGTATATTTAATGCTCTCTTTCTTGATCTCTCTCTCTCTCTCCACACACACACACAGGGTGACAGTGGAGGCCCTCTTGTGTGCTACTCCCAGAGTACCTTCATTCTGCAGGGAGTGACCTCATGGGGACTTGGCTGTGCTAATGCCATGAAGCCTGGCGTCTATGCCCGTGTGTCCAAATTTGTTGACTGGATTCAAAAAGAGATTAAAGCAAATGCTTGAGCACATGTTCAGTTGAAGGGATCCACATGCCATCAGTCTGAAGTGCAAATGGAAAGCAAAACATTTCACTGCTGTTTCACTTTATTTTTCTTTTTTAAACTCTCATAGGAACGTAGTCCAAGTGTCTTCATTTTTCCTTAGTGTTAATAACATAAACAATGCATTTCTACTGCATTCTCCGCATTAAACAAGAAATACAACCTCTGAAATGTTTATGTACAAATACATCAGGAAGAAAAGACCAACATGCATTTATTAAATACCAAGATCAATAAAGAATAAAATCATTTTGACATCAGGATCCATTAATTATCTGCAGACAAATAAAACACACACACACACACACACACACACACAAAATAACATTTTTGGGGCAAATAAGCAAAAATAAACAAGGTTATGTGTTTTATTTTGAGTGTAAACCGTATCTAAGGTACCCAGGACCTCTCTAGGTATCTAATGCTATTGTGTCTCATTGGTCGAGGATGCAATTGCTAGCAGGGGAGAACAGGTCCTGCATAACAGGTCTTGTGTGGTGCCAAGAATGGCACTGTGTGTTTCCTGTAGTGTGTGTGTGTGTGTAACTCTGCTTTGAGTGACATAATAACTCACCACATAATGGTGTTCTCAATTTCGAGGCTCAGCTCTTTGACTTGTAAAGTTGCCCAGCCTGGTGTGTAGTTGGTGTGTGGTTCAGTTTATAGAAGTAGCTATATGCAAAAAATATCTCGTTGTAGGTAATAAAATTGAATAACAGCATGTGTGATCTATGTGATTTATCAAATCTAGAGAATATGGAAGCAGAGACCAAACCCTTAAAAGCACACTAAAGCATGTTAAATACTGCTGGTAGCCAGTGTCCTGTAGTAACAGAAATATGAATTGGTAGTTGGTAGCCAGTGCCCCCTAGTAACAGAAATATGAATTGCAATTCGACCCTAATTCAAGTGAGAATTGGCCATACAAAATGTCTTTGTTTGCACTTTCTTTGTAAAGTACATACGTGTTACTAAATTCTCACAGACTATTTCTCCACTTTCCACAGTGTATGTTTAAAATCTTCATGGAATGAGAGGATACATTCACAACAACCTATTGTACTAATATGACAAAAAGTTGGTTTGGGAATGGATTTCTGAGCCCACAGGAGTCATAGTCACATGTTGGTCTGTGATTAAATTAATGATTAAAGTTGCTTTGTCCTATACCTTTAAACTCAACGTATGTTTATTACTGTTGAACACTTACTATTGCTGTGATTCTCAAAACCCTTTGGGTATCTGAGTGCACATAATTTCTTTGTCTGCAATGCACCAAAATGTAATTTAAAATGTAGTTACCTATATATACTGTACTGGTCCACCCTGCTCAGGTTCTGTTGGGCCGTTACAAGTGATGATAATTTATAAATGTGACCCTGCTTCTTTGCCTGGCAGCCAAAGTTAGACAACAGTGGTGAAGCACGTAGCTTCAGTTTATATCTTGTATAAACTGACCATGTGATGGTTATGTACTGTTGTAATGTATTTAAGCCTAGTTTTGTGGTTAGGACCTTGTTGGTCTTTACGTTGGCTTTTTATATTTGTTTTACATTCCTTTCCGGTTGGAGATCTGCGTGTGCTTCCTTTCCTTTTCTGCACATTCTACATGACAACAAATAAGAAAATAACTTTAGTTCATTGGCTCAAACTTTCAGCTCATTACATTTGTGCTCTGTCTTCTGAGAAATATTTGGTAGCTTAAACTTTAAGTAATACCTTTGAGTTCATGCTAAAGAATTTCTCTATGTGCAGGTGTTAAAACAGAAATCAAATTGCATGTGTATAAACAGACACTGAAATCAGCTAAATAATTATCAGCTGTGGGGGGAAACCATGTCAACAACTAATACTCCGGTGAGGTGGACCTCTGGTGGCAAGGGGGAGAACTGCTGACTCTGACACAAAAAGTTGACCCTAAGAAGACGGTGTGTTTGTTGGGTGTGCAGTGTCCATTTGTTGTTGAGTTGTGCACATACATGCATTACCATTTAATAATTCAATTAGTGTTGCAAACATTTTATATTTGCTGCAGTTTCTCCATACAAGGTCCCCTTTCTTTGGAGATCCAACAAATATAGTCACAAATATAGTGAGTTAAAAAGAGTAAAAAAGTCTGATTAAAAAAAACATATAATCACCAACAGGAACTGATGGTTCAAATCTAGTGGTCTAGTTTGATCCTGTACGGTAAACACAACGTGAGCTCTGCTCATGTGGTAAACACAGCATGACCTCTGCTCTATGTCCATGTTAGGACAATGACTGGCTGGTGAGTAAGATCTAACCCTTTTATTTACATGGCCTAAAAGACAGAAAAGCTGAAGTAAAATCAGTGTGTCAGTGCTAGAACATGGACGTGTACAGAGCGCCTCTTTGGTTCTGCATCATTCTTTATGCAGGTGAGCTGATGTGTTAACGTAATTAAAATAGCATAATACATTTAAAATAGGCAACATAACTTGCCAAAATAGGGATTGGAGGACATTAAGCTGAACTAGCGCTAACTTTTTATTATCAACAGGTGTCTTGGCAGGGCAGACTGAGAGCACAGGTAAAATACTATACATTTAACAACCACAATAATAAAGAACAATAACAGTAACAACAACAATAATGATAACAATAATAACTTGCAGGTTACTTGAATTAAATAAAACAAACTAAAAAAAAGACATTACTTACCATGTCATTGGTGTTTTATACATTGGCAATTTGCTGGATTTTTTTCCCCCAAGGACCTCAAACTGTTTTGCAAGCATTGCTTTAAATATCAGCTTTTATATGATGTTGGAAGCTAGTATGCTTTGGGCCAGAGAGTTTGATACAGAGTTAGTTTACATTCTCTACCTTGCCCTAGTATGTACAGGATTTGTCAAATGTGTAAATTGACACCTGACATGGCTCTTGAGTTGATGAGGCTGTGAGCTCTGAGATGGTGGGAGCTGAGCTAAGCTGCTGTAGTCAGTCTGATTTAAAACTGTAGATTTTTTGAGTAGCTATTTTTTGATTTTGCTGAACTACCAAGTGTCTTATTTATCTCACAGTAAGAAGCTGTGGAAAGGTATGTTAACAGAATACCTATAAAACATAGATTGAATGTCAATGTTTGCTTTGAACCTTTTATCCATTGTTAGCTATCTCTTTAAGATCAAAAGCTCTATAGTTAGCATTTACTTGACTTGTCTTCTGAAACAGAAATAGCCATATCATAAAATGCTGTCCTAAATATCTCTAGAGGAGTGCATCCATTGCAGTGGGGAAACCTACAGAGGCAAGATCTCTACCACTGAGAGTGGATATACATGCCAGCGATGGGACTCCCAGAAACCTCATAACCATGGATACATTCCCTCATTGTAAGCATTGAAAATTCTGTATAACCATGGTTACATTCCCTTAGTGTAAGCATAGAAAATTTGGTGTAACCACAGATACATTCCCTCAGTGTAAGTGCTCAAAGCTTTTTACTGTTCCTTGTGTTTAATCTCAGGTGTACAGTTTAAAATTTCTGTCAAATTTATACTCTTGCTGGAGGCAATAAATGTGTGCATGGCTATATCTGTGTGTAGGATTCCTGATAAGTACCTGGAGGAGAATTACTGCAGGAACCCTGATGGGGAACTCAAACCATGGTGTTTCACCACCAGTCCATCCAAACGCTGGGACTTCTGCTCCATCTCTCGCTGCAGTGAGCTCTGTTCTTCTGCTACTCAGTCATAGGTGTACAGAGCCTCAAAGAGACACAAATACACAGTTTTTATTTGTATTGAGAATCTTTGAATGTCTGTGAAGATTTTCACTAAAAACTGTTTTGATATAATGTATGTTGCAGAATTTTTAAGGGTTTATTCATCATGCTGGATGTTAAGTCAGTACAGAGGTGTTTTGTGCCATTCAGCTTTACCTTCAGAAGAACAAGAACACTCAGTAAAATTGATGTGAACTGTATACTGTAAATGTGCCTATTTTGTCTTGCAGCTTCTAAGCCCCCAAGCATCGTACCAGAGCTGAACTGTGCTACAGGAGATGGTAGTTCATACAGAGGCACTGTTGCCATGACAGTATCAGGGAAAGTCTGCCAGGCCTGGGCATCTCAGTCACCTCAGAAACATTCCAGAACACCAGCAAAGTACCCATGCAAGTGAGCAGCACAACATCCTGTATAAGTAGATGAAAGCCCATACTGCATGTCAGTCTTTATTCACACCTCTAAAAAAACAGATAAATCATTTGCTTTATGCTAACAATTCCCTATTCTTAAATATGTGTTTATTCAGAGGCCTTGAGAAGAATTACTGCCGAAACCCTGACAATGAGAAGAGACCTTGGTGTTACACAACTGACGCAGAGACCCGTTGGGAGTACTGCACCGTGCCCAACTGTGATGCCTTCCCACATGCTGGTCAGCTTCTGATTAAATCTGAATTAACTCGCTCATCTGATCATTCCTTGTCATGTATTTACTTGTCTCTATCTTGCAGAGATGTATATGTACTTCACCGGGATGTTATAGAGCTGACATAATGCAAACATTGTATTTTCAGAGGAGCCAGTTATCACTCCGGTTGAGGATTGTTATGAAGGGGATGGAAGCTCATATCGTGGAGTCACATCAGAGACCATCAGTGGGAAGAAATGTCAGATTTGGGCCTCCATGGAACCTCATATACATTACAAGACACCTCATAATTTTCCCAAAGCGTAAGTACATGGTGCAAACTCTTGCATGTTATGACTAAAATTGCCATTTATTAAAAATAAGTTTCTTTAATTAATCTTGGTGAAGCTGATTCTAGGGTATCTGAAGTGAAGAAGCTTGTTTGACTCCTTGATTGAATCCACATAGATATATATTTCTTCCAGAGACCTCAAACAAAACCTATGCAGGAACCCAGATGGAGATCGTGCTCCGTGGTGCTTCACCACAGACCCCTCTGTGCGCTGGGAGTACTGTAAGATAGAGCGCTGCAGCCTCCAGCTCCCCACAGTACTTCCTCAGACTGTGCTTCAAACACCAGCCTCCCCACCACACTCAACTTCCACACCGGCTCCAGCTGCAGGTCCGTCCTCATGAAGCACAACACAGCAGATGCTGACAACAGCGCCGCCCAACAAGACCAGTCCTTCTGTTGCTGGAAGTTCTTATCTAAGAATAGCTTTGATTTATAATTCTGCTTGTGCTCCGATTTGAAGATTGTAAGGTCGGCAGTGGAGGAGATTACAGAGGTACGACATCAAAGACTGTAATGGGTGTGTCCTGTCAGGCCTGGAGTTCCATGACACCCCACCAACACTCTAGTTTCACCCCAGAGACACATCCAGACAAGGGTCTGGAGTCCAATGTAGGTCAACTCATACAAATATTTTAGAGTTTGTGTGACTGACACGAATCAGGTAGTTCAGACTCTAAAACACTTATTTTATTGTCAACATTTAATGGGTAGTATTGCAGAAATCCCGATAATGATGAAAATGGACCTTGGTGTTACACTACGGATCCTAATAAGAAGTGGGACTACTGTCAGATTCCAGACTGCGGTATGAAATTTTAGTGAGCTGAATTCTGTCTCTTGCCATCAATTGGCTGCAGTAATATTAATAGTACTTACTTTTAGTACTTTACTGAAAAGTAAACACAATTATATGAATTTGGCTTGTTGTAAATATTGTGCTTAAACATGAAAGATATTCCTTGGTGAACAGATGGCCTGAAGTGCGGACAGCCAGTAACAAAACCAAAAAAATGCCTTGCCCGGATTGTTGGAGGATGTTCCTCTAAACCTCATTCCTGGCCTTGGCAAGTCAGTTTAAGAACCAGGTACTGCAACCCTCTTGTGTGTTTGGTATGAATATGTATGATCACAAACTGAACAGTGTTGTTTCAGCGCCTTCCTATGTTTCATAGTTCTGGCATTCACTTCTGTGGAGGAACTTTAATCGATGATCAATGGGTCCTGACAGCAGCCCACTGCCTTGAGAGGTGAGACACAGGTTGAGAGGTGAGACACAAGTTGAGAGGTGAGACACAGGTTGAGAGGTGAGACACAGGTTGAGAGGTGAGACACAGGTTGTCTATAGATGTCCGTTAACTTAACCATTCAACTTGCACTGAAGCTTATATCCATAAAATAACACAAAATCTCTTTATGGTAACATTTTACCAACCATCCTTAAAATGTGTGAATAACACATTTTCTTCAGATCTAAAAGTCCATCTGCCTACAAAGTATATCTAGGAATCCATACAGAGAGTGCCACAGAGCCATCCAAGCAGGTCCGGGAGCTGGAGAAAATTATTATAAGCTCAACACATGTTGCACTTCTGAAGCTCGACAGGTAAGGAAATTTCTTTTCTTGGCTCTTTGGCAGGTCATTTGATTTTTGCTTTAACACACGATTCAACAATAAAGTCATTTCCTTTTGCACAAGCTGTTTTGCATGACTGTTTGTTCAAATCATTGTTATACTGGATTCCTAGATTATTCACTGAAAATTTACAGCAAAACACATTGGTGACTGCATTTTCATGGCATAATAATCACTAACACAACACAACCACCAGTTTTAAAATCTGTACTTTTTGCTCATAAAGTCGTTGAGTCGTACGTATATATATATATATATATATATATATATATTCTCTCCTTTCAGGCCAGCAGTTATAAATGTTTGGGTGCTGCCTGCATGTTTACCAGAGAAAGACTACATTGTGCCCAGTGGGACAGAATGCTATGTTACTGGATGGGGGAATACAGACGGTATGGAACTAGCATGAGAAACAATGTTACTAGTTTTCAACTCCTCTCCAATGGAATCTGCACATTTTACTGTACTTCCTCATAGTCTGGGTCTAATGGTTTCATGCATCAAGGTTATTGACTCTCTTTCTCTCTCTCTATTTATATGGTGATTTGTTTTCTATGAACTGGTAAAAAAAAAAAAAAGGTATTTTAAAGGAGACTGGCTTCCCCATCATTGAAAACAGAATATGTAACAGCAGAGTCTACTTGAACAACCAGGTGAAAGATCATGAGATGTGTGCAGGAGATATTGAGGGAGGAACATACAGCTGTCAGGTAACTCCTATATGTAATCATAAAATACTTTCTGATTGATATTCAGATCAATTACTTGTTCAGTTAAAGAATAATACACCAATGTATGCAAGATGTAATGAGATTAAGTAAAACATGTCTTTGGTATAGTAACAATTACACATGGTAATTACATGTATGCTGTGATTATCTTTCAAGCTCTTGAAAAATACTTTCTCATTCTCAGATTGAAAGCGGAGGTCCTCTTTTGTGCATCTCAGAGAATAGGTTCATTCTTCAAGGATTAACCTCACTGAAACTTGACTGTACCAATGCCTTGAAGCCTGGCGTTTATGCCCGTATTTCTAAATTTGTGGACTGGATTGACAGAGAGATGAAAGCAAATGCTTGACCACACAGTTTGATGTGTACATGTGATAATCTATACATTCTGTCCTTTTAAAAATGGTTTTGTCTAAGTATGTCTCGTAGTCCAAGTAGAATTAACTTGTTTACTGGTATTAATAACAATATTAGAATTGTTTGTGAATTCTACCACCAAGGTCATGGGTTCAACTCCCAGGGACAACATTTATTGTCATACTGGTAAATACGTAAGTCCTTCTGGATGAGAGCATCTGACCAGTGTTGAAGATGTCACCACTCAGGAATACTGACAGTGTTTTTGCTTGCTCATTGGGGGTCATATTAGTTATTAGGCCTGGTTCCTCTAAAGCTGCTTTAAGACTGTTTATGTCTGTTAGCAAAAGCTCTCTATATAAATAAAATTTAACTGAACTGAAAACATCAATAGCCTGAAACATGGTCTTTTGTAAATACAAATGCTCAAAACTCAGAATTTCAAAAGCAGTACTTCACTTTTAAGATAAACTCTGGACTTTGAATTCTTGCTTTGTAAGATTGCTATTATACCACAGAGGAGAAACCCTTCCTCCCACTGCCTCCCACATCTGGTCATTTTGGTCCTTATGGTCTCTGCCCCACTATAAGCGGTCAGTTGTTTTGAGCAGCTGTAAATCCAAGTTCTGTTCAGTCAGGTCTGCTGGTATTGCTGCTTTATGGAGGATGTTTTTATAATGTCACTTTTAACTGGTTATGATTTAGGGTTTAGAAGTTACATTTGGCAGTGTGTAAGTTTCCCATTTTTTATTTGGTTGTGCTCAGTTAGAGTAGTACTGTTTTTATTTTACTTAGGCATAAGATTTGATTCTTTGATTTGGTGTCTCCCTCGGATTATGGTCGGGTCTCTCCTCTGTTGATCCTTACCACTACCTAGACTGGAATACATGGTAGTTATAACAGTTTCTCAGTGACTCGCCCCTCACCCAAGTCTACAAGGTTCTCATATTTACTTTTGTATAGATTTTGTATAGATTACTATATATGTACATGTAATTTACATGTAATGGCAAACTGGAGCTATCATAGCTACTAAAAAGTCCTTCCCCCCCCAACATGTAGAGGGCAGCACCAGCACACTCAAAAAAAAGTATATCCATTGGTAAGTTCTTTTTACTGGTGAAACCCATGAAAGACTTGAACAAATCTCCTCTTGGTCTTGGGAAACAGTAAGACTTTCCTCATGCAATGTCCTCGTTGTAATTATACTGAACTCTGATAAGTGGTTAACATCAGTAGAATTACTTAGAGTGAGAGAAAAGTATGTATATTTATGTATAGTAACCTATTCCTGCTATGTAGTTATGTATGTGATTCTTGTCTTTATTTGGGAAGTCACTGAACAGTTTTGGCCACCGCAACCAAGAATGCACAGCTAGCTGAGTTCCCATCACCTTGTTTGGCCCACACGCTGATGCCAGCTGGTCTCTACTTTCCACTGGAGTTTCTTTGTGTGTTTTATTCATACTCTCTTTTTCCTCCTCTCCCCAGCTGGATATTCTGATGCAAATGCAGCTTGGTGTGCTTCTGCTTTATATTTTGCAGTTTAATCGAAGCAATTCTGTTATTGCATATTAAACATACCACAGCCCCAGCTCTCTCCAAGAAGTTAAACTCCTCAGTCCCCCTTACTGTTGAACACAATTTTTATGAAATCCGTTGTACTTTATTTATTGTATTAAAAATATACTATTAAGGGTATGATCATTCACTTACGTCTTCAGAGGACATCACTGAATTCTGATTTAATTCTCTTTTAATACTCCTTGAACATGAACACATTTGAAATCATCAGGTAAATCCACTTGGGGAGAGGAAATGCACCACAGCAAAGGTTACAAATTATTCATGTTTCAGGCAATTACATATTTCTACCAGAGAGGTCACCAAGTCCCCAAACTTACATAGAGCAGCTTTAAATGTGGAAAAAAAGGATTGAATATATTACAATATATATATATATATATATATATAACACATACAAATACATACAAACATCAGTTCAGTAGTATTTATTTATTATAATTTGGGTTTTTCATAAAAATAAAAAAAAACAACTATAAAATCTAATACAGTACAAATCCCATGCATTAAAAATAAGAGTGTTGTCAAAAAGATTAAAATTGAAAATTGAATTATGGAGACAGCCTAAGCTATTAAGGACAAGCCTGGTAAACATTTTCTCTTAAAACTAGAGCATTAGTTAAGAACGTTTAACAAAGCTAGTATCTTGTTGCAAATGTAACATCAACATAGAGCTTCTGGAACAGAGCTACTTTTCAAGCTTCTAAAAGATTAACAGCACCCTTTAAAAAAATTACCATATTCTTACATATCTTTCTCTGAGCAAAATTGCCACACTCAGACAGTCACATTCTCTTTGTTGGATGCCACATCTGAGTGCAACAGAGTCTCCATCTGATGACTCTTCACAGTGTCTTCTTTGTTTCTGGGACAAGATTGGACATTTTACTCTCAGTGTTATACAAAAAGTGACAAAACAGAGCACTGATCTTCTAATGTATAAGGAACTGAATAAAAATATGACCTGTTTAGGTGTTCAATATCGTCAATGGTTTCAGGAAGAGGTACACCTCTGGTCTCAGGCAACAGCAACACCAATGCCCCAGCAGCGAATGCCAGAGCTCCTGTTAGAGTGAACCATCCCATAACCACCTGCTTGATCTCATAGTGGTGCTGATACAACTGAGCTGCTCTCGATGAACTAACAGCTACTGTGTGCTTATTTCGTTGCAACAATGACTGGAATATATGCTTTTACCACACTTATACCAACCAAAAATGATCAGTGGCAGTTCCAACCAGATGACAGCCAGTCTGTAAAGCAGGAATGGGGCTACTATCCCTCCAATATCACACAGTGTGGAGCACACTGACACACCCAAATTCCTGTAGGGACACAGCATTGCTTTGCAGTATTAGAAGTACTTTAAAATATGACAAGAATTATTTAGCATTTTATGACCCAATGGAACAACCAGTTTGATATTTTTTATGAATTGCAATATGTAACATGAGATGAGACATTTTGCAGTACATTTCCCTTAAATTTTTATAGATTTTATGGTGCACGTACCTGACGAATGTGGGATACAATTCAGTGTTTACAAATACCACCATTTCAAAGGCCATAGTGATGCCCAGTCTACCAACACAAGCCACTGCTGTTTTGAACCAGAACATATCTGCATGGAAAATCTGAATATTAACAATTTCACAAGGAATGATACCTTTCAGAATGGCACACAGATGTGTATATACTGTTTTCAAGGAACTTTCACTAATTTCACAGGATATTAGCTGGGGCAACGACCTCTGAAAAACAGCCGTAGAATTACCCAGAAAAGTTATTTTGATCCAAGTTGATCAATGACTTGCACAATGCTTCCAGCTGATTTGCAATAACCTTTGCAATGCTTTTTTGTACATAGCTCTACCCCACAACAATTATCTGTTGTTTTTACATAAAAACAAAAATAAAGTTTGGAGCTAAATGAACGTCAAGGTTAATGATCAATAATCTGTTGTATTGAAGTAGTCCACACATTGCTTGAATCCTTTTTACAGTGTAATTCTTCACATTTAATATGCTTTCACTTCCATTGAATGCTTACCATATCCTGGCATAGACTGCCTACAACTTACTCTCTGGAATGAAAGCTGTTACAAGACATGCAGCTCCAGCCACTATATTGGCTGTTGCAAAAGGGATCCGTCGGCCAATGCGTTCAATAGTGAGAAGGATGAGAAAGGCAGCAGGGAATTCCAGAATTGCGGAAATAAGGAAGTCAATGTAGACGTTCCCTCCCAAGATCCCCAGACGCATTACCAGACCCTGATAAACCACAGCACTAGTAAACCTGCAGGGAAAGAAACGTCTGATCAAGAGGAGGTCTGTACGATGGACATTACATTCGTAATGTAGCTTCCAGTCTTACCAGTTGAAACTGAGAATGAATGTATATTTTCTTATGTTCGGGGTCCTAATCAAGTCCATGAAAGATGCAGGAGTGGGGTCTGCATCAGCTTTGAGTGTCTGTGAGATGTAGACTGTCAGTAAAGGTTTCCTTTTATATAATATAATAAAAGGTTTCCTTTTATATGTATATAATATTCGCATTTTTAATGGTTAAAGCTGTCCAGTATGGTTTATGTATAGAACGATATGCTAAACATATCACTCAGAACATGTCCTTTCCCAGCTTTGCTGAAGACAGGAGGAAATGTTTTAAAGTAAAAT
>JAOYMR010000017.1:19810361-19837649 GCA_025802075.1 Tenebrosternarchus preto | reverse complement strand
CTAAAAAAAATAAAAAATAAAATAAAATCACCACTTCACGTTGGTAAACAGCACTGCAAACAACAACAACAACAACAGAGCAAAAAGTTCACATTTTTCAGGTTTTCAGGCGAGCACCAAACGTGACGAGCCGTTTTTGTGGTGACCCTGGCACTCAGTTCCAAGATGCGGCACACGAGGCCTGGATCGCACCTTTAATGAAGTACTTGGCCTTGCTGGGCAAACCAATCCTCCGGCAGTAGGTGGCGTTCCTCTTCTCCTGGCAGATGTTTGCTCCCTTGCATTTGTCCAAGGAGCTGTCAGTGATGCCTGACAGCTGGATGTGGTAGACGTAGCGGTCGCCGTTGGCCCGAATGTCTCCAGTGGCTTTATGAAGGCTGGGAGTTAAAAGAAACAGTGAGTTCAAGCTAATTGTAAATTCTTACGGTATTTTCTTTAAAAAGACCAGTTTTTAAAAAAAACAATGCGACTGTATATTTGCCATAAAAACTAGATGAAAAACATCACCACCTGTAGTAGAGGGCTCCCAGGCTGAATGTGGCACCAGTCTCTGGAACTTTAATGGTTCCATTAACCATCTCCACTTCCTCTGTCTTCATGGCACAGGCTGCCCTCGTCTCCCACTCCACCCAGAACTCACATGCTGCCATGTCATCACTACACACACACACACACACACATGCACGCACGCACATACACACACACACGCACATACATACACACACACACGCACATACATACACACACACATGCACATACACATGCACACACATCAAATAACACATCACCAAGGTAAAAGTTCACCTGCTTTACTTAAATAAACATTAACATAGCTAACATTCGGGGTTGAGTAATCTTTCATCACTGCATAAATGGGCTGTGGGACGTGATGTACATTTTATTCCAACCTTGATCCTACTGTAGTCTGTAAATGAAATAGTCATCAAATCTCCATTAAAAGTTCTTCAGACACCAGCACTGAGCTTACTGCATCCCTGGCCCAACAGCCCCTGGCCCAACAGCCCCTGGCCCAACAGCCCCTGGCCCGATTTTCCTGGACTCACCGCAAGAGTCTGGGGTGGCCCACTGTACTCCCACACACAAGCTGCACAATGGTCTTAGCTGGGAGAGTGTTTCCACACACTGCATCTCCCAGGCTGTAATTCACCTGAATTTTTCCATCTGGGAGAGGGAGGGATGGAGGGAGGGAGCAGGGGGGTGAGTCTTTTTCTACTTTCCTTTGAAGTCCGCTACAGTGCAGATGTGAAGCGCTGAGTGCGTGGAGAGTTAACCTGCTAAGCGCATGCTCTGCGTGTGGACGCGTCCCAGGGTCTCGGTCCTCCCACTCAGGCGTCTACGACACACGGCGGCCCCCTCTGGGCAGTCCGTCAGGCCCCCGTGGATCCCCTGGCACAAGTTTATGTAGTACCTACGAGAGGAAAGACATCAAAATACATAAAATAATACAAATTTACAGGCCTTGATTTGTTAAACCAGATCAAATCAAATCAGCTTTATTTATATAGAGCCTTTCACAACAGATGTTGTCTCAAAGCAGTTTTACAAGTGTCTGAGTCCAAGCCCCCAGTGAGCGAGCCAAGGGTGACAGTGGCAGGAAAAAACTCGGGGGGGGAGGGCATCCTCTTCTAGCCAACACCGGTCACCACGACAACAAGATAGATATATAAGAAAAATATAAGATGAATTTACATAAGGAAATTTGCCCATACGCATCATTTTTGTCCTTGCTGGTGAATTTCCAGGGTTCGGTGAGGGAGGAAAGTGTGCGCAGGTCATAGGTCTGATGCTTGCTGGCCAGTTTGCACTCCATCTTCCTGGGCGGACAGACCACGTCGGTGCGCCACTGGAAGGTGCTCGAGCAGGCCTGGGTTTCACTCAGCAGGGAGGGGCGCCCCCGGCCCGCCGAACGATCGCACGTGAACAGGATGGACGACTGCCTCTTGGCGGTCACTGAAACACGCAAGCAGCCACTCTGAACTCGAGACGCACCCCAAACGCTCAAACGACCGTCAGCGAAGCTGTTAAAGAACTGTGAGTGTTGGGTGGAGGAGGGTGGAGAAGAGCAATGATGTGTTTACCGTTGGAGCATACACCCCATTTCTGGTCCTCGTCATAGTTGGCTGTTGTGCCACACCACTTCCTGCCACCGTTTCCAGCGTCGGTTGTGCATTCGGAGTAGGACTTGCCCATGAAGGTGAAGGGAAACACACACACATCTCCTGCCACAGTCACTACAAAGACAAAGAGATGAAGCAAAATCAACACAGCTACTCGTGGTAATAAGACCTCAGATTGATATCAGATAAACAGTTTTATAACCCAACCAAAATGTTTGTCATTCCTACAAATATTTGCACAAAACACGTTCTTTTCGAGGTCCTGAGACTGACCTGTAGGGCACAGGTCTCCACCTCCATACTGCATGATGATGGTCTGCTCCTCCCATTTGTAATTCAGACTCATGGCCTTGCTAATGCCAAAGGAGGAAGCCGAGGAACCAGAGACCAGACACACCGGGCTGCTCCTACATCCTTTGTCCGTCACAGCCCCGCACACATTCAGCTTATAGTAGCTGGAGTTGAGAGGGATCTAGAGAGGGCAACGTGGTGGAGAGATGGACCAAAAACACAGAACGCATGCACTTCATACGATCCTGGCTGTACTGTTCAGAACTCGCGTGCTTTTATGATTAAGATTATCCTCACAGCAAAGGGTCATAAAAGAGAAATGACATTTTATTAAGCTTGGAAAGCTTAAGTCTTAGTAAAGAATTTTATGCGTTAATTGTCACAAACTTCATGTGGAAGACGTTTTGCATGTGAGCAGCCTATAGTTCTATATGGAGAAGCAGTGGTCTCCTGTGTATAAGTTATACAGTTAATGCTTTAATAAACCCCCTGCACAGATTACTTCAAAAGTACATTTATCGGCACATTCTATAAACGGATCAAGAAAGTTGTGATTGAGTGGAAGTGGGACGCTACCTGAACGACCCCTGACAGGGGTGAGAGGTCAAAGGTGTACTGAAGCTGGGAAACACTCAGTTTGCATCCCTGTGCGCTGACCGTCTCCGCGCAGACCACGGGAGTGGCCCACTCAAACATGTAGGTGCATCCCTGCTGGTGGATCATCACCGGGGAGCCCTGCGTTCAGAAGAGAAACGCCTCACGTTCAACGGCTCTGCAAAGGACGGGGTTTTTTTTATACGGAACACGGTGGGGGGGGTGTTGGGAATCGGAAAAGCTCTCACTAGTTCTGTGCCTCTCTGGCAAGTGAAGATGATTTTGGATGTGTAGTTGGTTTGGGGGTTAAAAGCACAAGGTGTTTTGCTGGCAAAAGAGATCTCCACCTAGGAACAGAAAAAAAAATTCAACAGATTTATACATTGTTGGAATATAAGTAGCATATAGAAACAATCAGTAAATCTGTGTGTCTACCTCATCCTTAGCAGCGTTATACAGGGGAGCACTGGTGATACGTCCAATGTCCTACAGACAGGATACACGTGCTGTTATTAAGACTCAAACTAGAGCCTCACACAACATTCATACTGCAGTTATAATGTAGCTGTACATCCTTTACACAGCATAAAAGATCTAAAACTCAACTGGGTGAAACCAATCAGGACAGGTAAAGAGCCTGTTGCCTTCCATCAATGATCTTACTACAAGAGCCTTCATTTCTATATCCTGGATGGGCTGCACAGATCTGAAGAACTCACCACTGGGTCACCCTTAGCTGGGTCCATGCACACCGCAGCTCCGGGAGGACATGCCACCCCCGGGATGGGGTTGAGGGGTTGGCAAATGTTGATATAAAAGTCAGGGGACTTGTCCCTGTCCACGTCCTCGTCGGTTGCTCTGTAGAACCCGTTCAGGTGGATCAGAGGGCTCAGGTCCAGCAAGCTGGTTCCGTTCCAGACTGAGCACTTCACCTAAACAACACAGTACAGAACGAGTGGCGGATCAGAGACAAACACCTGTTTGTAGTGCATGTGGGTTGGGTGATGTAAGAGATGGAAGTTCTGGTGAGATCCTGAATATAAAGAGGCACTACTGATTTTAAATAAATGGTTTAAGAGCATTATAGATATGAGAACTTATGGATATACTCATATGGGTATAAACTGATTTTTTTTTGCTAAACTTAGAAGTCAACACTTTCGTTTAAAGTTCATATCGAAGAGATTCTAAGAAGTTTGTACATTAGATTGTACATTAACCAAATGCCCCAACGTGGATTATAATCGCACGACTGAACAGAGCTACGTTTGCGTCTCTCGCTCTGCAAGTCTCGATGCTTTGCAAAGTATCTATGGCAATTTGAAACTGACAGATATCATATGAAATCAGGAACAGATCCACAGATCCTGTTTTGGACAACAGGAAAAAAACAAAACAATGCACAGCACTACATTTCCCACGTGCCCCCTCATACCTGCTCTTCGCAGACCAGGGGGGTGTGCCAGGAGAAGAAGTGGGTGCAAGTGTCCTTATCCGAGTCGACCAGCACAGGCTCGCTGGTGCCTTCACCATCCTCCTTGCAGACGAAGCTGATGATGCTCTTGTGCTTCAGTGAGGGGTTTCCTGCACACGCGTGTCCATTTTCGTAGGTGAGCTCCACGACCTGGTCCTTATAGACCAGCTTCCGACTGGCCATCCCCCCATTCAGAGCAGTCCGGGCATCCTTTATACACACCCCTTGGAGCACAAACCACAGCACCTTCAGCACTGAAGCGGCACTTTTTGAAGCACTGGTGAGTACTAAAGCGACAAACAGCTAAACCTTTAGCATTTTGGAATGTTTTGGAGGTTTTTTTTTTGTCGTCACCTGTTCCATCAGCACAGCCTGTGTTGTTTATTGGCCCACACAGGTTGAGCCGATACATCTTCCCGGTGTCCGTTCTGTCGTACACAGTGTATCCACCATTGCGGTTAAGGACATTCAGGTCAAAGAGATGCCCTGTGGAGTAAAAGAACACGGGCAATGCGCACGCAGAGCAGCATCGAACGCGTTTTAAATTCAGAACGCTGGTGAATTTAATGCTCATGATGGAAGTCCAGAAAGAGAGGAACCCACCAGACACCCGAAGAAGGGGCCCGGCCAACCGACTCACCTGTGGCTGGATTGGTGACTCGACAGCCTTCCTGCTGAGTGCTGTTGAGCGGGCAGGCAGCAGCTGTGAACCACATGAAGCTGTAGACACAGTCTTCCAGTGCTGTAATGACGGTGGGTGTAGAGTCCTGCGGGAACAGCGGCTGGACGTCACGCACCGAAGGCTCGTCTGTCTTTGCACGTTTGCTTTATGCTACAAAATAATCCTTTAAACAAACAAAACGAACAACAACAAAAAAAAAGCCTCACCACTTTGTCATGGTCACATTGGAAGCGAATGATGGTGGTCCTGTTGCGGTCACCCTCGGGACAGGCCGCCCCGTCCGTGTACTTGAGCACCAGGACGTCCCGTTCCTGCGTCAGGCCGGTTTGCGTCTCGCCCAGACTCACGTAACGCTCACCCTTCTTCAAGCATGCCGCCGCGCTGCTCGGACAGCCCCATAAACCTGACGCACACGTGCACACGTGCATTCGCACAGACACAACAGCGCACGTTCACACCTTAAGTTGCAACGATTTCCCCAGAGACCAAAGCCAGGCTTCCACATAGAAAATGGACAAATCACAAAAGAGCTGGATCCAATACAGACTTCCTGTCAAGAGGACAGGTCTGTTTTCCCAACATAAGGTCTAGCTTTCCAAATGAACAGTGACTCCAGTTACATACATCAGTTCCAGCTTTATACTCACCATTCATTGGCACCAGGGACTTGCATACATTGATATAGTAGCGCTGATCTTTCTCTCCAGTCTGTGGGACAACCAACCAGTTACTGGTGTGCTGAGCCAGGGAGGACAGGTCATATGAGCGACCAGCACCATCACTGCAAAAAACAACAGTCAGTCGTCATCAGGAGCCCAGAGAGAGACACAGTTCAGATGAGACTATATGTAGAATATGGACAGTCTCACTTGTAGGAGCAGCTGATGGTTTTAAAAGGAGGGCAGGCTAAAGCAGTGTGCCACTCAAACAGGTAGGTGCAGTCTGCCGTCTCCCGAATAAAAACTGGTTTCCCCTGTGGCGAGTACACACAGGTAAGAGGGGGGTAAGATCATGCTTTCAAGATAGAATCTACTGTCCCAGGAAGCAGCAGACCCATGAGTCATAGAAACAATAACAAAACACATACTGGATTCTTGCTGTGGTCACAGGAGAAGAGGATGGCTGTCGATCGTTCGTAAACCTTGTGGCAGGTCTCTCCGTGCGTGTAATTGATCATTATGACTCCGTCATCAAATGTTAGGTTTCGAGTGACCATTCCTGTTGTGAGAAAACGATGCGCGAAAAACTGTCACAAACAACAAGACAGTTGATTGGCAAAATCTTCAGAACATTCTCTCTCAAAAAAAAATCTACTGACCAGAAATCCTGTGATTGGCGCCCTCTACTTGACAGGAGGACACAGCGTCACTGGGTCCACGTGAACCATGTGTACAGACGGAGGTCTTAAGGGAACTGCACACTGCAAAGTGATATTCATACTGCGCACTTTTCACCTCGTAGTCCTTTCCAGACAGTGGCGTTAGGTCATACTCATAGCCACTCCTGGGGTCCTTTACCATACAGTCTTTACCTGCAAGGAACAAACCTAGAGTTCAGGCAGGCGTGTCCAAATCCCGTGTTACACAGTTTGACTTCAACAAGTATTTAATTGCAACTGCTCTATGCCAGAAAAAAAATTATAAATTATACAAGAAGAAAATTATACAGATTGATTGCTGTACTAATATTCTGAACTAGGGTGCCATTGCTTTATATAAATGCATAATAGCTGAAAGCCTAAACTCCTATACATTTTTCAAACTGCATTAGAAATAAACGATTACTATGGTTTTTGAATATATAATCTGTAATGAAGCAACATATGAAAGAAGAAAACACCAGTGGACAGTGTTTCCTCCCACCTTGCACTCTCTTAACGGGACAAGCCTCGGAGGTCCTCCAGAGGAACACATATTCACAGCCATCTTTACGATCGTATATGGGAGATCCCTTCAAAGAGAAGGCCAACGAAATTCAGTGCAATAACAAAAAGAAAAGAAAAAAACCCCACAAAAACCCTCCATAAAAAGTACGTGAGGAGTCGCTATTTTAAAAGCATATCTACAGAGATGTAAGGAGAGCCGAGGGCTTACAGGGCTGTCGTCACACTGGAAAATCACACGTGTGGAGTATCGACCTCCTTGGTCACACTTGTCTCCGTTCACATACACGATGCTGACAGACCCATCAGAGGCTGCCTGCAGGCTGGACTGCACGTAGCCCAGATTCAAACCTCTGCCATTAATCTGGCCACATGCTCCTATGACTCCAACTGCCGAAAACAAACATCTGTTACTTCTCCCTTCCATTTGAATTCAGTGTTTTCAGTTTATAGTACAAGATTAACTTACTGGGACAGCCGACAATGTAAGGCAGGGGTTTGCACACGTTGATGAAGAACTTCTGAGACTTGGCCTGGTCTGAAGTGTCCAAGGGAAAATGGGCTTTATTGTCTAGACTGAGGTCACTGAGGTCATATTCGTTGCCTTGGGAGTCTGCAAGTACATCCAGAGAGGTTAGTGGAGAAAACCATACCAGTATAAGTCAAAGAAGATTACTAGTACCTTAAGCAGTTTGATTAGCACTGAATTCTTTTCGTAAGTAATATATTAGCAATTACACATAAGCATTGCTGAAATTTTAACAAAAAAAAAAGTAATTTTACACTGAGAAAGGAAGATACTTTAAGGAAGGAAGTATTGGAGAATAGTTGAGGCGGTCGGTAGTGGAGAATACTGCTTTGGGATTGGTAGAACTGCAAATACTGACAATTTGAATATACTTCGAAAATAAGAAAGACTTGCTTACCAGTGACACGACAATCCACAGGTGCAGGCTCGCAAGCCAGAGCTGTGGAGAACTCGAAGAGCACGTCATGTTGCACGTGCGTGGTTGTGCTCAACTCCTCCCGAATGAACGTCAGAGAGCCCGTAGAGACGTTCTGGTCACACACAAAATTAATGGTGAAGGTGGCTCTGGTGCCTGCAGCATAAGAAGGGCAGTTCAGTGAGGAACATTAGTGAGACAACAGGGACCTGACAACAGATAAATCCCCCAGACATGAAAACACAAACATTTGGTATTTACCCAGCCAGATACAGAGCATGAACCCACCTGTTTCTTTGTCCAGCTCTCCTTTGTATACGAGGGTGAGGAGGCCATCAGTGGAGAAGTGCAGAGACCTTTCCACCCCTACAGAACTGTGCGGCTTGCCATCCTCCAGCAGGCAGCCCGTTATGGTCTTCTTCTCATCTGATCCACACTGAGGTGCTCCAGCACAGATGTTCACCTGGCCGAGTTACAAGAACCTCGATAAAAATGTCCCAACACATTTTGCTTCTCATGCTTTTAGAAATTATTTTGAGATGTGAAGTACCTCATGGACCTGTCTTGTAACTCGTATAAAAGATACATTTAGCAGGCTGAGATTTCTCCCAATGAGAGATCCATCAGCACTAAAGTAGGAATTCCATCTAAGAGTGGTGATTTGTATCAATGACACTGTTCTTGTTCTTACAGTAAATGCTCCGAAATATGATAGACAACAATGACCAATGTTTTTGTTTTCAAGTGTAGCCTAAAAAAAATTGACAATTTTCTTACAATGAATTGATTTCCATTTGCGGTGGTGGTGTATCCGGTTTTGGAGGCCAGAGGATGTAGGTTGAACTCAAAGCCCGTGTTGGGATCCCTCAGAGAACAAGTCTATTTAAAAAAAAAAATGAAATAAAGTAATGGCCAGCCACAAATGAAACATCTTACTGGGTTGGATTACAATGTACTGCTAAACACTATATTAAATACCTGTTCTATATAAAGCACACTCTAGGTCCCCTATATAGTGTGAATTCAATTTGCACGTTCAATTTACAATTGTTTGTACCTCTGCCGCATGTAATCTGTTTAACTGTTATTACATATATTCATCGTTTTCTCTATCAGATGCGCTTTTGCACACTTAATGCTAGGAGTCTGGTGTGTCGGTGGAGTTCCATGTTGCAAACTTTTAGTGGACTATAAACTTGTGTGCAACAAACATTAACTGCACTCAATTATCCAGGTTACTGACCTGATTGGTGTCTACAGTGGTCGAGATGGCACATGCTGCTTTAGTGTTCCATATAAAGTTAGCCGTGCAGTTCTGATTGGTGAAGAACCGTGGACCGGAAGACTGTATGCACACGGACCAAAAAGAATAACAGACAAAATGAGAGAGAGAAAAAAAACCAAACAGTGATTTATTTTGATATGCATGAATTCACTGCAGGGTATAATGACCGGGTCGAGGCTTTCACTCTGTGACCCAGCATGCAAGTCAGTATGTCTTAAGATAAAAGAGGTGGGGCCTCCAGAGACTTGGCTTTCCAACCCATCCCACAGACGTTTGATCAGACAGTTCAGCACCTGTGAACTGTGTCGTGTACCTCAGCCCATTCCTGAAGAACTGTTGCAATGTTCTACTGAGAGAGACCATAACCATCAGAGAATACAACTGCCATGAAGGGGTTTTACTCGGCCTGCAACGACACTTAGTTAGATGGTACGTGTCAAAGTCTACATGAATGCCAGGACCTATGGTTTTTCAGCAGAACATTGTCCAGGGCATCACACTGCCTCTGCTGGTTTGGCTTCTTCCCATAGATCCTCATGGTACTTCCTCTTACCACCTCTCAGTTAAGAGACCCAAACACACCTGTCTATCCACTTTATGCAAAAGAAAATAATGATTCATCAGGCCAGACTACCTTCTCCCACTGCTCCATAATGCAGCTCTTATGCTCATGTGCTCACCGTAGGAACCTTCTGTACTGGACAGGGGTCAGCATGGCCACTCTGACTGGTCTATGGCTCGGCAACCCAAGTTGCAATGAACAGTGTTGGGACAACTTTTTATCATAGCTAGCATAAACTGGTTCAGGTGGTTATGCAACAGTAGCTCTTCTGTGGGATGGGACCAGATGGGCTTAGCCTTCACACCCAACATACGTCAGTGAGCCTTGTTCACCCATGACCTTGCTCCCAGTTCAAAGGTTGTCCCTTCCTTGTACCACTTTTTGTAGGCACTAATCACCTCACACTAAGAAGGTCCCACCAGTCGCACCATTTTCTGAGATGTTACAATTTGGTCGACTAGCCATCATAAAACGTTTCTTGCGAAGGTCTCTCAGGCTAATCGGCGTGCGTTCGCATATGGGATGTCACTAAAGCTGCAGCGTGCTTTTGCAGACTTACTCCTCTCAGAGAATGATTAGCCCCTTACCACAGGTTCCCTTGAGCAGATGAGGTGGATGCGGGTAGTGTAGGTGGTCATAACCCCATCTGCCTCACACACTGACCCATCTGTGTACTCCAGCAGCAGCTGGTTCTCCTCTAGGATGACTGGGCCTTTCTTAGCCATGCCCATGTTGCTAACAGACACCTTTTCTGACAATGTCCCCTGGAAGAGCAACATATACAGAACATAAAATGAGCCGTTGTCCTTCGAACTGGCCCTGGCATAACGTAGTCCATTAAGAAGTGGTCAAAGTAGTTAATTAAGGAGTCACAAACAGCTCCAAGTAAAAGTCTACTGAAATACTATGGTTTTTATCAATCTCCCTGTATCCTTTGGTTCTAAAATTAATCAGTGCTAGTTGAAAAGGAGCTAGAAAGTATTTACTGCAATCTATTAATCAAAATGCTACCAAAGCACTGGTTTCTCTCTTCCTAATCTATTCTACTACATATAATACTTCCTAATATATACTAATATATACTAATATATTACTTCCTAATATATAGTACTTCCTAATCTATTCTAGGACATATAATACACAGAAGCTGCCCTTTTCTTTCAGTGTTTACATTAGAGGCAGTTTCCTGGCTTGCTGACTTGGTGCGTAACCTAGACAACACTGTACTCTTTGTCACTATGCACAGAGCTCAGCGCTAGCACTGGACTTGGCCGACCTGCTCAGTCTCGTATTTCTTCTCACAGACGGAGGCCATCCGGTCGCAGCCCGACACGGGTCTGAGCGGCCGGCACACGTTGATGTAGTACTTCCTCAGGTTGCTAGGGTCAGACAGATCCATGGCCTGCCAGTTACTGGGCCCTGTGGGCCGTGATAAACTGTGGGATTAGTAGGAAGAGAGCAAGCTGTTCGTTACAAAGCCGTGATTAAAGCTTCACACCAAAGAATAAATGGTAAAGAAACAAAGAAACAAAAAAGAAGAGAGTATATTTAATTCATATGAAGTATAGTTAGCTTCTATTAAAAACTCTGATTGGTAAAAATGCTCCGATGAAACTGAAGAAGACCACGAGTATTTTTATAGCTGTGTGTATTGATTTGAAAATCAGATCACCTTGACAAGTCATACTGCTGGAAAGTAATGGGATCGGTCACCACACACTCCTGTGGTCCGACAGGACAGGCGTAAGAGGTGTACCACCTAAAGTTGTAGGTAAAGTCATCCTCAACCTGGGTGTGACGGATCAGAACCAGGGTGATCAGTGAGATTTCAATTGGGAAAAAAAGTGAAGATTTCTAGCCCAGTAATAAAACCAGAAATATTTTATAATAAAGGCAGAGGAGAAATTACACAAAAATACAGTATGTGTAGAAGCAGTCAGGCATGACTGACAACAAAACTGCTTATCTATGATCTTGCTGGGAAAAGTGCAGCGTTAATTCAGCTGGACTGCGAAACCTTATCCAGCACTAACAGCACACGTAAGCACCACTCTCTGCATTTCCCTTTTTTGTTGGTACAGTACCTGAAACTCAGGTTTGCCCGGCCCCGCCTGTCTGTCACACAGAAATGAGATGTGTGTTGAGCGTCGTGTATGCTGTTGGTTGTTGTACTGAGAGCCATTCAGGTAGTCAAGCTGGATCATACCATCATAGTATGACAGCCTGGAATTAAATTCTCCAAGGTTCCACGAATTACTCTTACTGTGGAGTGAGAACAGAGAACATCAGAAGAGTAACTCTACATCTTCCGTGTAGAACATCTTCAGGGTGAACTGGACTGAGGGACGTTCTTGCCTCTTGTCAACCTGACAGGCTCCTGCGTTCTCTGGACAATTTTTACCCTTAACGCTTCCACACACATTGATGAAGTAATCATAATCGTCACTGGATATGTTGTAGTAGCCTCCATCCATCTTCCTTAAGGGGGTCAAGTCAAACGAAAACCCTGAAAAGACAGAAAAACACTCCTTTCGCATATTGTCTGTAACGGAGACAACCCCTCCCCTCCCCACTTATTCAAGAAGTTGGAGATGAAGTCTTCATATTGACAGGAAGGTTCTACCTGCTGTGGAGTCCTCCACTTTACAATCATCACCATTTGCTCTGGAGAGCACACAGGCAGCAGCAGTCTGCCACTCAAACTCGTAAACACAGCTGTCGCTGGACACGCTCCTCAGGACGGGAGCGCTCTCCAAATCCCCTGGCTTGCACTTCAGGGTGATGATGGATTTAATTCGGGTCTTCATCTTGCATATGTCTCCATTGGAGTATATAAGCCTAATGTCATTCCCCTGAGGCTCCTTCTTGGGTGATGAGAGGAATTTTCCCAGACTGACCGACTTGCCATTCCCTGAGAAGGGAGAGCTGACATTAATAGAACACAACCAAGACAAAAAAACAAAAAAAAAACAAAAAAGACGATAAATGGTATCATGCATTTTGGAGAAAGATGTTCATGCTGTGCTCACCTATGGAACATATAGCTGCATCTTCGGGACATGAGCTGTTTGCCCCCTGCTGGACAATCTTGTGACATACATTGATGTAAAAGTGTTTTCTATCGGACTCCGGAGCATTGGCATCCACAGCTTCCCAGTTCTGCGGTGTATCAGACTCTGAAAGGAAAACATCAGATTCAAACTGTGATTTTGAGTAGTCAGACTTTTACCCATGTTTCATACCAAGCCACATTCTGAAAGGTAGATTTATTTATTTATTTATTTATTTTTACCATGACTGCAATGGTATAAAAAAAGTTCTGATATAGCAAGTAAGACGTACACAACTATCCCTGTTACTCTTTTATGTGTAGTTAATAACTGCTTTGAGCATTCAGAGCCAGAGTGGTTTTCACCTGATCCAACCTTTAGTCATCTTAGTACAAATGACAGAATAGGTTACACTGTCAGAACCAGAGAACCTATTGTTAGACCAGAAGCTAGATAAGATAGTAGATAAGAATTTAGATAATAAAATCTAAAAGTCATATTTCAACAGACATAACCATCCCAAATGTAACCTAAGGTAATAAAACTGACATAAAAAGCTGTGATCAACATCTTTCCTCTTCGTTTAATGTCATCACATCCATGGTCGAGTAAATCCACAAGCAAAGTGTGCAGAACACCCTTTCTGGCGCTTCACAGACAGCACTCTCTTCACGGCTTAGCTAAGCGACGGAATTAGACGACCTTCTGGTCCTGTCCACTTGCTCGGGAAAGCAAGCCCAGAGAAGACCAGAGATTTAGGGCATTGGTGTTTGTTTACGGGGAGTGTCACGTTTTTGAAGAATGTATTTTTATAACTCTGCACTACGAGTTGGAACAGTGTGTGAATTTTCTTTCTTGTTATATAAAAGGCCCACATGAAAACTGAAAATGTTTACTTTTTATTCAATATTTAAAGTAAAGAACAAGTTCCTTGAATGAATGAAGAGCTTAATGAATTCAGCCCCTCACCTGGGTAGCGTGTGAGAGAGGACAGGTCGTAGTGCTTTTTGCCATCTGTAACCCTGCACAGCAGATCTTGGCTTTCCTTCACACACGCATAGACCGTCTGCCAGTTAAAGTAATATGTACAGTCTGTCTCTCCTGTGAACACTGGGTTGCCGTTCTCTGGTAGGGAATAAAAAATTCGAAACCACTTTGTGTAGTTGAAAAATTTCAGAGATGTTACATTGTTTATTAATACCTACCATCTGTTATCTAATACTACTCAAATTATTCAAAAGTTTCTCAGTGCAAAGCTTTAACCAAACAAGTCTGAATAACAGAGTGAGACAGAAGGTGGGTGTGTGTGTGTGTGTGTGTGTGTGTGTGTGTGTGTGAGTGAGTGAGTGAGAGAGAGACACCGTCATCCTACCTGCAGTTTCATTACATTCAAAGTTGATGATGGTCATACGCTGGAAGCCTGAGCTGCATCTGCTTCCTCCTGGATAGATGAGAGTCAGGTCTCCATCAGAGTACCTGGGTCAAGGAAGAGACGGCCTTAAAACACTGCTTCTCCCAGCTACAGCCATCATAACAAACTTAACATAGTTTTTTTTTAAAAATATTCTTATTACATTTA
Organism: Tenebrosternarchus preto; assembly: GCA_025802075.1. Taxonomy (NCBI): domain Eukaryota; kingdom Metazoa; phylum Chordata; class Actinopteri; order Gymnotiformes; family Apteronotidae; genus Tenebrosternarchus; species Tenebrosternarchus preto. Next base: position 19,823,168 of record JAOYMR010000017.1, on the reverse strand, counting down.
AGACATTTATTTTGCTTTTTTATGCTTTGTTCATATTTTTCGTTCTCAACTGTGCTTACGCCCGTTACGTTGTTTCCAAAAAAGTGCAGTGTATGGAGAGGGAGAACTGACCAACCTGAGCGTTTGATTCTGGGATCTCCCAGCAACCTTCTTCACATCTCCGGTGTCCTTCACCTGGCAGGAGGAGATGTAACCCACTTCATCACTACACTCTCCAGCTCTGGTATCTCCACATACGTTCAGGTAGAATAAATATCTGTCCTTCCCACTGTTGGCCTCAGCCATATAGGGAACATCTCCAGCTGCACAAGACAATGAGACAGAAAGGTGTGATTATCTGTGAAGGACTTATTTATTTATTTATTTTTACTGTGAACACACGTCTCACACGCCCACGGCTCAACCTGCAGCTTCGTAAACGGTGACTTACGGCTGTGCGTGAGATGCGAGAGATCGACTGCGATGTCATGCTGTTCGTTTGTCAGTCTACAGTCATGGCTCTCCAGATAGTCTTTGTGGCAAGCATACTCAGTCACCCACTCTATCTCAAAGCGACAGTTTGTCTTGGCAGTCAGCTTTGGGTCACTTCCCTGAGAAAAAAAAACAGCATTTGTTTTCTAACAAAATAAGTTAAAAAAAGATTTCTATTCATAAATATTGATTTAGATAGACCAGTATCTCATCTGGTGATTACTCCAAACACTCATTTGACTTTAAATGAACACCGCACATCAGGCGTGCGGGCGTTGCCTTGTTTGGCCTCTCTGGGAAGGGCTGAGTATCTGCGGGGCTCGTACCTGCTGCCTTCTGGAGGGGCAGAGGAACGTGATGGTGACGGCGGGCTTGTGACCGTCACAGAGGTCAACCTCAGCTTCGCTCTCGTACCTTAGCATCAACCTGGTACACACACACACACACACACACACACAGAATGACCACAGCGACACCGACACGGGTTCAAGCTTGCTGAGCACTCCACAGCGGGCTCATACCTGTCATTAGAGATCAGCTCCAGTGGTTTGTTTGGTCTCCCCATACTAAAGGACCCATTGCGGTTGGTCAGGCAGGCAGCAGAGTCTCCTGGACACTGGCCCTCTGCTCGGTCTTAGTTACAAACAGAGATCAATGATTGTGGACTCAAGCTGCTAACCAAGGAAATTACTGACAGAGCTCAGACACCACAACAAAGCAGCTACAAATTACAATTATATTCAGAAAGACTGAAGCATCTTTTTCCCCCCCAAGTTAGTCATTCTTCAATCCTAGATCCTCACTCACAGAAGCAGCAGGAGGAAAGAGTACAGCTGTTCTACATAACACCCACTCAGAAGTTTCAAAACATCTGCCCACGAATCCAAACAAACTGAAGGTGGAGAGGAAAAGCGACGACTTGGATGCAGAGACAAAAAACAAAAAATTACTGTAGGCGACCATATTAAGACAACCAACTCACTCAAACTCCTGCAAATATTAATATAAAAGTCCACTTCATCATCAGAGTCGTCAACCAGGTATCCATCTGTGATTTTGATGAGAGGGTTGAGGTCATGTTTTTCCCCATCTGAATCGAACACGTAGCAGGGCACCTTAAAGGCAAGAAATAAGCCACAATCTTACTCCGAGTAGCTTGTTATACAGGTATAGATTATATTGAGATCATAAGATTATATGATATAATCTCCCTCAGACAGACACATTTACATCTTGCTTGTCACATTTACCTCCATATGTGGTTTGAACTTCTCTCTTCTGCAGGCTACATATGTTCTCCATTCAAAATAATGAACGCACTGAGACTCAGTGACGTACTCTGGAGTCCCCTTTAGAGTATTAAAAAAAAAAGACACATTTTAATGAGTATAGTGCAACACCGTATGAATCACTGCCTTTAGTAAACCACACACAAGACTGAGATCAACAAGAGCAAAAGAAAGTTTCAACAACAAAAAAAAAAAAGTTTGAGTTCATCGGCTGTGAGCTTCCTGCTATGCATAAGACACATGAGGTGTGACATGCAACTGGACGGTGTTTTTAAAACAAAAGCCATTGACTTTCCTCAGCTGTTCTACTAGTGTTCATAGAACATTACTTAAAAAGCTGAGAGCAGTCCAGTCCCCTGCTTTGGGCTTTAAATAAGTCAGCAAAAGCCTTTCATCCTTGTAACAAAGAACACGGTCTCAGTGGCTCGGTCAGCGCAACAACACAGGCACTTGGGCTTATGATCTAAAGTTCATGCCTTGAGAGCCGGAAACACTTCAGATGCATCGAGTTTCACTTTGAGAATGTGATGAGCGGCATCATTTCCATCTGTCATTTCTTACTCAGCGTTACCGGAGAGCTTGTAGCTAATAAATACATAAATAAATAAAAATCCAGATTTTTAGATGCTCTTCTTCTGGCCCTTACCATCGTTTTGCCACACTGGAAAGTAATGCTGCTTTGAACTTTATTCTCATCTTGGCACTTTTGTGTGCCACTGAACGTCAGCACAGAATCGGATGATGTCTGTATGGAGAGATCACCTAGACCAACAACAGAACAAAAGTCTTGATACATCAAATTGCTCATTTATGTACTTTTTTTTTTTTTTTTTTTTTTTACATATTAGCAATTAACAAATGATTACATATTTTGGCTGCAACACACAAATGGAATTACAAAAAACAGAATGACAGTCACAATGACTAAAATTTTCCAGTCAAATGTCAAACAGCACTGATTAATGTTTTCCTAGTGGCCCAAAACAAGTTACCGTGATGTTATATAGGCCTATTAGACCCCCCTCCCCCCCCCAAAAAAAACAGTACGAGACTGAAATACGCAGGGGAATAAAACAGCGTGAGAATGTAATCCACTGAGTAGGGCAGGCCTTCACCATGTACAGTAAACACACCATCTAGAGTCAGCTTTGGACTGGCATGACTGATAAGCAGTTTTTTTTACTTCCGGTCACAGACGTACTCAAGCCGTTCTCACCTGTTCAAAGTAGTACTAATTCAAAGTAGCATCACCTGCTATCCATTTATCACAGGAAACTACACTTGTCAAATACATAACTTGATAGAGCTGAATAGGTATTTTTGAATTGAACGATATTCTAGAACACCTCAGCCATAAGATAACTATGACCTACTTACAGTACATGTACAACATAAAAACCAAAGCCACAATAAAGACAATAAGGGGTACACAAGAACAAACTACAGTAGTTGCTATGGGAAACTGATATGCAAAGTGTCACCGTTCTCAACTTAGACCAGTGTTGTTAATATCAGTGTGACAGCAACAAATCGGGATAAAGTTTGAAGCAAAAACATTTACTCCTGCTATACGTGCAAAAGCCAAGAATAACATTCAGACATTGTGAACACAAGAGTGATCTAGTCTGCAACACTGTAAGCACATGACTTAAGATAGTGTACAGTGTTGTCAAACATCCAATCTTCCGCTATAGCTAGATTCAAGATAGGTCAAGATTCAAGATTTCACAACACTACACTTTGAACACATATCGGAAAAACTTTTTAAAAAAATAACTATGGAGATGTTCAGTTAGCCTTAGATTATATGAACACATTAATTTTAAAATAATTTAAGGTCCACAATAAAGTGCTGGCTAAATGGCAAATCATGAAGTGTGTCCACACTGGATATCCTGCTTCGATTAATAAACCTAATTCGGTTTATTTACATTTTCTCTAGTGTAAAGGGTTGTTGTCACTGTGGAAGCCCTGGGAATGTACTGCATCCAGGCTTATATGAACCACCTCTGCATGATTACATTATCTCCATATCGGAATCAAATCTAAAAACAGCTGAAGATAAAAAAAAAACCCTGTGTTAACATGCCATGGAAATTCCATCACCATTCAAACTGCGAAAAGAAACTCCAGAACTGGTATTCAGAGAACCACACGGAATAAAAGAAACACTTAAATTCAAAAACACTTTATAATAAATGTGTTTGTGTGCATTTTCCACAAGACACGGGTAGAACAGGATTTGCTTAAAACTTCATATCTATGCCAATCCTTTCTTTTCTTCACTTCAGGGGTACAGTCTCACATTTTCTTCCGATCTGTTGTTGAAAGTGTGGCATATTCTACTTACCCACTGATTGGCTCTTGTTGCTGGTGAGATTTTGTGCACAGATAGCTGTGTTCTCTCCACAGTCTGTGTTCGGAGACGAAGGACACAGCTTCAGAGTGAATTTCACTTTGGTGTCTTGGTCGATAGCCTCCCATTTATAGCTATGTAAAAAAAAAAAATGGAAACAGTGACCATAACAAAGAATATCGGCTTTACATTTAGGAAATCTCTGTAACATACAGAAACATGTTCTTGTTACAAGTGACAAAAACATAAATGCACCAAAGCATTATTTTAAAGTCGCATCACACTTGGTTCACATCACGTATCTTTTCCTCTACCGATTCAAAGTCTATGACGCACGCACAAACACCCTTATATGGTGGTCATTAAATATCGAGGTAAGAGTGTAAAAAAAATGTAAAAGCGAACAAAACTAGCCATTAGATCAGCTAGGCTAGCACATTACGAGCGATTTAAACGATTGAAAGTTCAGCAGAACCGGCTTGGTTTTTGACGTGCTTTTACAAACAGCATATGTACACCAGCCACCAGATCGCTCATCGTTGTGCGCTTAAACAAGTTCGTGGCAGATGCGCTTGTAAAGAACTACTACTCGCTAGCCAGCTAGCAATGTTTAAATATCTGCGAACCTCACCTGCAAAGATCCTGATACCATGGGCTACCATTGGACTCCTTAGCCTGGGCGAGAGACCACTGCAGTGTGAAAATGAAAACAGCAAATGCTGCCTGGGAAACTCTGGCCAAGTTAGACGCACGCATATTGCCCGTATTTTGTGTCAAGAAAATAAATTAGTGTGCGTTGTCCGACATGATACAGCAAGTCTCGATTGCCGTAGCAGGAACTAGCGGCTTGAATCACATGATGAAGAGACACATGACAGTGGTCACGTGGTGCCGATGGCTTGAGTCATTTTTACAGTGTTGCGAATAGGCTGATAATCCGTGTTGCAGGTTTATTATCTTTGTCGCTAGTTTTAACGATGTTTCATGCCCGTTTTGGTACCCTTTTCTTAATTTAGCCAACTTTTATAACAATCGTGGCTACTTTCTATAGAAAAGAGTCGCCAGTACTGCACCTCGAGGGAGAGGCACATTTTTAAAAACTTTATTCTGTGAGAAACAGTGGCGGAGCAGCTCATTCAGTAAAGCACCGTAGGACAATTTTAGCAGGACAGGGCCTCGGCTTGGACATGGCTTAGAATCTGAGACAACTGACTGTCTGTTCCTAAATTTTGAAGCCAAAAAGAATGTGGCACTGGTGAGATAAGTTTCAGTCTGGAGGTGACTTGTTGATAGCCACTGCCAGAATATGAAATTAGAATATAAGTCCAAAGCAAAAATAAAAAGAGACCAACAATTTTTAAAATCAATGTAAATCATATTTTTCCTTTTGATGCTTCTATTTGATAGTTATATTTAAAGGATATTGCAAAAAGTCCAAAAATGTTGGGTTTCTAGTGTTATCCTGTAAATGATCGTATATCTAAGAGACATTCCAGAATTGGAGAACAATTTAAACATCAACACTTTTGAAAAATGATCCTTTTATACCATTTTATTTATTAAAATACACAGGTAATGACTGATCAAATTATTTGTCCATCTCAGACAACAAACTCACACTTTTATTGGATGTTTTATTTGGTCTGTGCTATGTGGATTTAGGCCACAGTGGCAATTTTCTTAGAAAGTCAGACTTTCAGACAGTACGCTACGCTGTGGCTGCAGCGACCCTGATTTGAATATGGGTCATGGCAGTGTTTTGAACCTGCTGCTTCAGAGCCCAGACCTCTTTGGACCACTGTCAGGGCATTTTGAGAGCAAAAAAGAAAAAGTAGTGTATACATCCAGCATCTGGTCCAGTAATGCAACGGGTCGTATGTCTGACTGCAGCTCAGAAGACTCTGGTTTCGACTCCTGCCTCTCTGAGCTTTTATTTTTTTCATCGCATGGAGCACCTTTATCATGGCTCATGCAAAGACCCAGCAATGTTTAGTGTGGATTTCCAAGGGTCAACCTGAGCCAAACCCCTGCGGATTCCACTGAATCTCTGTGAAACTGAAAACTCTTCACACCCTAGTCTTTGAAGTTAATGTGATGCGTCCATGATCATTACCAGCCAATGCAGCTTACCAGCAGCTCAGACGTCCCATATGGTCTAGCGGTGAGGATTCCTGGTTTTCACCCAGGCGGCCCGGGTTCGACTCCCGGTATGGGAAGTGTTCCTTATGGCTTATGAAAAGTAGTCAAAAAGCTTTTGCTCACAACACATCAAACTGTTGTGACTACGAAAAATCCCAAAAGCCTGTTCATAACTTTATTTAGGAAGTAACCTAATCTTTTCTAACCTTTTGGAAGCACAGCATTTTTGCCATGCTGCAGAGGCTGTCAGTAAATAGATCCAATACGTGCTGCTTAATTCACTCTGAAGACCCGTTTGACACCTTTACAGCATCAGCATCAAAGGTCATTCCAATCATTTGTACATTATAACATACCATGAACACAGTGCAGTCACAAACACACATATGTAAAGTCATTTATCCCTGCCTTTATCAACTTGCACTGCAGTGTTTATGCACTCCAGCCTCTTCAGTCCCATGTGACCAAAAGAAACCAACTGAGCCCCAGCACAATGGAAATTTTTTTATTCCTAAACAAAAACTGCATAATGTATGTTCATGTTCACAATCACAATCATGGGTTTATCAAAAGCATTGCTTGGAAGATTGTGGAAGAATATTAGATCTTTATAATTTTTGATACATTAACAGAATAATTAAATGACAAAAAGTGACATCTAGTAATTACAGAATCCCAGAATTACAACAGTAGAGTTTTCCCTGTGTGCACCTCATCAAGATGTGTTCTGAGTGTATTCTAATGTTATTCTGAATATATTTATTCATTGCTATCCAACAAGTTGCAATCAATTATTTATTTTCTGAGTGATTTTACTGAAACAACAAATGTCATGTTTTATATGCACTGGAACATTTTAAAAAGCTGTAAAAAATGTAAATATTACCTTGTCTACCAGATATACGAAGCACTTTTGGCCACTAGATGCCGCTAATGTGCACTGTGTCGTGAAATTTTGAGTAATTTGAGTAAACTTCAGTGCTGTTATCACTACTACTAGCTAATTAGATCTAAAAATAAAATGGTAAGTTATCCAACGTTTCAACGTACCAACATATGGGACATCGGTACTGCCGCAAAACAAACCTTATAGGAAAGAATGTGAAATTCATAGGATGCAATACAAAAAATGATAGACATCAAACTCTGGCTAGTGATTGGCTTATTAATAACTGACTGACATTAAAAGAATCGGTAGTATAATTGGTTTCAGTCGAAAATGACTGACATGTTCTCTGGCCTTTACTTATGGCCACCTTTAACTGACTTGTGACTTTTCGTCATCATGGAAGGAATTGTGGGCAAAATGAGAATAAACCAATTCAGCAAAGCTTCTCTTCCCAGCTATTTTGCGTTAATACCATAGAGTACATGGTACAGACTGTTTATACAACTGGTCTAAACGACAGCGAGTGAAGCCGCCACGAGTCTGACGCCCTCTAGTGGTTGGCTGGATAACAACTTTGGAACTACCTCATATTAAAGAAGTAATACTAAGAAATATGCTCAGCTTTCCGATTCACTTTGACTTTAAATGTTTCCTGTTTTCTTTTTCTTTTTTGGTACCAACGCGTTTTTATTTGCTGATGGCTATTTTTCTCATATGAACTATGATTTGTTTCTAAAGGGTTTTGAGTCTCATTTGTGTTCAACATATTTGTGTTCACTATCGGTATTAGTTCAGGCCCATATGTAAATGTATGAAGTGTTTCATAGATTTCTTTTGAATGTAATCGTTTAATTTATTCTTTTATCTTGTTTGGTGTTGATTTATTGTTGAAATTGCAAAGTCATTCACAAACAAAGTGGACTGGCTCTTTGTACAGAAGATTCCTTAGTATAGTCGGGCCATATTGAAATTTTTAGTTTTAGTTTAGTTCAATATGTAATGATAATTTTGTCTGAGTTCTTAAACAATTTGCTTACAGCAGCTTTAACAGCTGAACCTGTTTATATTTATATTTTGACTGCTCAAAAGCGCTTCAGTAACAAGTTTACACATGGTGGGAAGTAGTCTACTTATGGTGCGTATCTAATTTTGATGTGTGCGTTAAAACTATGTTTGAGGCGTTTTGGTCTTCCCTAAGGTGCTACACAACTCTCTTGAATGCAAGTCGCCACCCCAATAGCGGTTTTCGCTGCAATTAGTTTGAAAGTAACATGATCCGCCCATCCGACTTCTCCAGCATTTACCTCCTCGAACTCGTAACTCCAGTAAACTGCTCAGCACGGTAGTCTATGGAACTGCTGAAGCTCTTTAGCAGAAATCTGCTATTTATTATTGTTTGATTGCAATGACAATAGAAAACTTGAATGAGGAATAGATCCTTAAGTGAGCAAAACTGTGCCTCAGGAGAAAAATGGAACCAATATCAAAATGGTCACCAACCCAGGTTGTCGTTTGGATGAGAGGTAGGACTAATATTTATCTGTTTTATCTCGTTTCCAACGACTACAAAACTTTTCAGCGCGAATTTCAACAAGAGATTGTTTTTACTCGTGAAGTACGGAGATATTTTCAAAACATCTCTGTCGCGGTTGCTGCTGTATTCCATTATGTGTTTCATATAATTATACTATTCACATGGTTATAAGATTTTGTTTTATATATATTTTTTACTCCTGAAAGCTGTAAAGTAGACTGCGAACTATCTTGTTTCTGTTTACACAGTGCATGCGACTTATTAAAGAACGCTTGCTGTCATGCTTGGATAATCTTTAAAAAAACAAAACACATTTCAGGAATATTATAATACATATTAAACGTGTTCTGTGACCAGCTTTGGTTAATGTTACATGTTAAGTAAATGGCTTAGGATAAACGCCCCAAAAATATATTAAACCGTTACTATTTGGATGTTTCACTGCAGTAATGTCAGTTTGGATTTTCATCTTAGAAGTAGGCTATAAACTAGTAAAATAAAAAAGAAAAGAAATACAGCAATAATATTATGCTGTTTGCTTTTACTTTTCAGTCTTTGGAGTTTATCTTTGATGCATTTTTTTACTTTTCCTTCCCATGGACCAATTTCCCATTCCTTTTCTGGCCTTTAGAGGGAAAACAACAACACCGAATGCACGTGACTTGTTTTAAGAACGTTAGTTACCTGTCAGTTTTACGTTCTACTTCAGTATAATAAAGTATTAAACAGAGAGGATCGTGAATGTCATAGACAGGACAGATCCTGAAGAACCACCCAAGGGGGTTTAATACATGTTGCAGTCCTTTTGTTTTGATTGCAGGCAATGTAATTACAATTAAGTGTAATATAGGCTGTTTAGAGTGAACAAAAGGCAAAATACATTGGATGGTTCACTTAGCATCCCGTTCTATGTAGCCTGTAAATATTTTGGTATATTATCATGCATTATGCAGGGACCACAGTACACTTCAAATAAGGAGTATTAGAGACATCAAATAGATAAATTGGTCACACAAGAGAATCATCTATGGAGGTGTAGAGGCCTTCAAAACATGATGAATTAGGCCAGCTTCCTTTGAGTTCTTTATGTTTGGGTTTACCAATCTCCAAAAAAAAAAAGGGTTTTGACTCTGACAGGAACCTTTAGTAACCAGTGAAGTTGTCAACCATGAAATGTGACAAGTGAACACAGTTTCTTTGAACTTTGGTATAAGCAGCAGTGAATGTAAGTGGGAACAGTCATCAATACTTGACAAACAATATTTGGTTGTCCATTGCAAACCAAGCACAGTAATCAGTTACAAGCATTAATTTGTTTTCTCTACTTATCTATGGCTGTTTTACTCTTGGGCTATCAGGTGGTCTCAGAGTGCAGACTCATAGTTTCTTTTGTATTTGTGAACATGCCAAACAAACTCAAACCCCTCTAAACCAACCCCCCCCCCAAAAAAAAAAAACAACTAAATTCAGATGCCCTCCAGAGTTCAATAGAGCTCAATAGAGTTCATTTGTTGCACATATTGAAGTCTTCATGATTTGTGCAGTGTGAAAACAAATCTATGCCCCAATCTTTGTTGACTTTTTATTTATTGCGTACCTCAGGGTTTGCCAAACAGTGGCAATCTTCATGGGTAAAACCAAACTTGAGATAAATGACAACATGCAAGATTGTGTGGTTCTGCAGCAAACTGCATGTCCTCCATACCACGCTCCTCTTTATATTCTTTAAACAGTTTTGTTTTGTTTATTTTCTTTACTTTCTTTAAACTTTACTCTTCTGTTTTTGTCATTTTTTGTGTGTTCTTAATAACAATGTAACAAAACCAAATAATAGTGGCATTAAAGATATCCACCTTGAAAACACCATTGCATTATTTAAGATAGGGTCTGTTTTTAAAGAACTGTGGTGTGCACAAGTGGTCTGAGATCTCATCTGCTCCAACGAGGACAAAAAAAAAAGAACCGAATCCTCTTTAAAGTGCATTTACATTGTGAAAGAACTGCGGAGAGTTGCAGCTGGTCCCCTTTTCGATTTCCTTCATCCAGACTCCAGTATGGTTCATTTAAAAAAGAATTATATGTGAAAACAAATGATATATACTAGATTCATAACAAAGATTGTTTAAAATACCAGCAAGAGTTGCATCAAGTGCTGGCATGTCTGCGTGTTTCTGCTGGCAGGTGCAATTATGGAGCCTAAACAAAGGATTTCCCAGCTGCTGAGAAGCTAACTTCAGGTACTAGCCGAGCACGCTGCTGAGAAACAGCAGGAGTTCTAGCCTACTCACTGTTTTAATGGAAAACCGCATAGACAGTGATTATCCTTGTACATGCAGGACATACATCGTGACAGTACGGTTCTGTTTGTTTATAAATGTTTATGAGTAGATGTGTGTTTTGTCCACTTTAGAGACTCCTCTTCCTGCCCAGCTTTGTTTTGATATAATACTTAATATATAATACTAATAGATATAATACTTGATGATTGATATAATACTTAATATATAATACTAATAGATATAATACTTGATGATTAATATAATACTTAATATATAATACTAATAGATGTTGTCTGGGAAGAACCTATGAAATATATAAAAAATAATTGTAACTTATTTTTTTATTAAGTAGGTTTGCATGCCATGACTACAATGATCTGGCAGAAATGTTCAGAACTGTGCACATCATCATAGGCATATGTATGTTAGTATTACAACAATTCCTGATCATCAACCAAACAAAGCTGCTAATGTACAAGTTAGAATGTTGGTGTCACAAACCAATCAGTAATGATGGAACAATGGACACTGTAACATTAGTAACAAGCTGCAGGTTTTTGAGAAACAATCCTGGACCCAAAAGTGTCAGTTCTGACACTTGTGCCATTAGAGACCTGTAGAGCCCTTTAGTAACAGGCTAAACCAAGATTTAACGTAAAGAGCTAAAGTTTCTGGATCTTTCTGAAAAGGTTTTAGCCACATTGTTTTTTCCATAGAGATATAAAGAGCCCCAACTTTGTATAACATGAGGCTTTTCAAAGAATGTCATAAATAGACTGGTGTTCTATGCATGCTTGATGCTTATCTTGTGAATCATTGGTAAAACTAGACCAGGTATCAACCCTATGAACAGTCCTATTAGGCAAGCATGGTGCCACGATGGCCACGTTGGTTGTGAGACCTGCAACACTACATGTTAAAAAGACTGATGTGATAGCCAAAGAGAGAGTTTCTTTAATTGCGTTTTTTTATTGACTCCCTTTCTCGCCTGGACACTGCTCTTGTCTCTCCAGGCTTGTGGAGTGAAGGAGTAACATTCCCTTTGGTTACCACCCCTCCCCAGCACTGGAATGCTGACCACAGCCAAAATCCTCTTATTTATGGTCCAGACAAGAGAGCACGTGCTCCTGGTAAATGGGTCATCTTAGTTCAGACTGTTTCTAAATACGATCTTACTGTACAGCTCCCTCTATTAACCAGCCAAACAAACACATAATTGCACTATTAGAGCTGAATCATGCTCTGTGACCACATCATCATGGGTTGCAAACTACATTCTTAAAGTTTCGATAATTTGCCAGTGAATACTAAATTAAGCATTTTTGGTTCTTTTTTTACATTAAAACTAAATAAATGCACCGTTTCTATCATATTTGACTCTATCAGAAGACAATAGCTGTGATATGCTACATCATTATTGTCTGAAACAATGAGTTTTGTTTCTGAATTACTGATGAATGAATGAATTTCCCCTTTTTTAAGTAATTAATGAAGAGTTTCATGGTTGGATGTTCACACCATAGCTCCAAAAGAACTACACACAAACACAGTAGCGGCCTGCTTTTTTTTAGCCTTGTAATTTCAGATCACATATATGGCAGCAATTATCACATTGAAACTACAGAGAACACGAAGTGTAGACCATCTCTCTCATTTCACAAGGTACATATCGAAGCAGCTTTCACGTCCTATCTGGGTGGCCGCGGTTGCGTTCCTTCGCTGTGTGACGGATGGTAACGTACGCTAAACGCTTCACGCTAATAACTAATGTGACTTTCACAGTGACCAAGTTCCAACGGCTCTATAAATTATGTGACACCATGTTTAATGGAATGTTCTCAAGCGCACAG
>JAOYMR010000017.1:19785850-19808655 GCA_025802075.1 Tenebrosternarchus preto | reverse complement strand
AAAAGCTCATTATTCATACTTAAACCTTAGTATTAGTGTTTTTTCACAGTATTAATAAAGCTTAGTATCAATTTATAGAATGTATTTTCAGTATGAAAATATCTCTCCCAGCTGTAAAAAAACGATATAATGGCACTTTTATATAATGATTTGACAAAATCATGATACAATGCAGCCAGCTATCGATTATTAGCTTGTAAAGCAATGAGAATAATCTTGACAGAAGACGCAGACATACAAGAGTCAAATATTCCCTTTCACAGTTTCATAATCAGTACTTGTGTGCTTCAGAGCATGGTGTGAAAGACTAGCTGCAGTTTTTGTACCTTTGCAGCATGAGAAGTGTGTTCATGAAAGGTGTGTGTGTGTGTGTGTGTGTGTGTGTATGTGTGTGTTTGACTGACCTCATAAGTGAGAACTGGAGTAGTATTTTTTTAATTTTTTTTTTGGTTTGCACTTGATTTTGAAGACCAAGAAATCTTTCAGGGAGAATCTCAGTGAGTGAATATGAGTTTATGACTTAGTGTTCCAGTATTTTCTCTAACTCTCAGATGGTGTCAAAGTAGGCAGATCTGTCAACACTCTCACTGAAAGAGCCCCTTTGTGTGGCCTCTCTCTTCTCCTTCTTTCTCTCTTAGGACTAGACGAGAATCTCCAGCAGTATGTCCCAAACTTTGAGAGACAGAAAGTAAACGGTGAGCGTCTGCTGAAGATTTCCCACCAGGACCTGGAGGACCTGTCTGTGAGCCGTGTCGGCCACCAGGAACTCATCCTGGAAGCCGTGGATCTGCTCTGCGCACTGGTCAGTACAGTACAGCGTTAGTGGGTCAATACATAACCCCCCCACCACAGCTAGATGTAGTATAAAGAAAGAACAGCAGGGTAATTCACAGATAAAAATGCTGGTTTAAATTGTACGCTGTGCCCTCTGTAAGATGCGATTCATAGATGGAGGCTAGCGGTGGACATGTCCAGTCGGCTGCCTCCCTCTCTCTTTGTCTCTTTCTATCTATAGCTTTCTCCACCTCCTTCTGTTCCTTTCTCTCTTTTCCACACTCGTGCCCTGAACCGCCTCCTGTCGCTCTGAGCTCTCAGTCTGCGGCCTGCCAACACTGGTTCAGTCTCTTTCCTCCTTCTTCAGGATTTATGGACCCCACACTTGAACATGTATAAGAGGCTCGAGGAGAACTTCTACTCTTGCACAGAAGCCACATGCATTATTCGTCTTGGGCCCCCCCACAGGGAACTTGTGTGTGAGTGTGTGTAGGGGGTTTGTGCTGATTTCTAAGGCTCAGTTTGTGTATGCTGTTGCTTTGTTTCAGTATTGTATGCAGTGTGAATAGGCCCTGATTGGGTGTTCTCTACTGACGAAGGTCAACAATAAGGAGTCGACACTGATTATTGTAAAGCTATACTGGACCAGGCTTGGTAGAGATAAAGAAGAACATGATGCCTTTATAGGGAGAATGGACACGTGGAGGTGGAGTAACCAGGCGTGAGCACCATTAGGGCACACTGTTGTCTCAATGACTGTGAATTGTTTTGGAATGAACATCAGCCTTTAGATCAGTTGTTTCAGCAGTGTTGTGAAGTCCATAACTGCTTTGTCATACATCACTTCCCCATAGTTCATCGTATAGTAACCAGGAATATGTAAAGTAGTCTATAAAAATTGGTTGATGATTTTTATCACTTATTATAATTACTTTACTTTAAATATATTTATATTATTTTTTCTGCCTACTTTTTGTTTCTCCTTCTCTGAAGGGTTAGAGGAGTCTGACTGCACACCACTGAGTTTCAGCCTGATTTAGACTCTATAATGGCTACAGTAGATTTCTGTTAGAACTACCTGTGATATGGATGTTCTGGAAATCCCACCCTAGACTTTTCTGTCATAACTCTCCTCACACTATCCCTGAGGTAAAGCCAGGAAAAGGCTTGGAAAATCTGAAACAGGATCAGCAGTCAGCATTATGGAGCTGGAATAGAGATTACGTGCTCATTGTGGAGCAAGATTGTGTGTCTGAGCAGGACGCTCCAGGGAGGAACATTCTGGAAGATATCTACTGGAGAGCAGGAAACAGATGCGACCCACCCACCTGTCAGCCAACCCCCCCCCCACCCTGGTCACAAGCAAATGTGTATCACACACACACACACACACACACACACACACACCACACCTATACACAAACACACACTGTGCAGTGGAAGGAAAGCAAGTCATGCTATTGTTTCTGCAGTTTCCGTCCATTGGTGTTGGATGATGTGTTCTGCCTGGTCCTGCTACATATGTGAGAAAGGGGAAGGCGTTCACCGTCTCTCTCTATATATATGAACTTTCTTTAAAAGCCTACAGTATACAGTGTTACATTGCAATGTAGTAGCCCTGCTCTTAAAAAGAAAAAGGTTACACATTGGTACTGTTGCCTTAAATAGAAAGCGGTGCTCTGTTATTACATCACTTCCTGTTGCTGACTTTCTTCCTGATGCTTCCTGTTTCAGGTTTGCTGTTATTGCTCTCGAGGTTCTGTAGCTGGCAGATATGCATTTCAGAGCAGCTGACTGGGAATGGAACAGTTTAGAATATCTACAGTATATAGTTTGCACACAAACACACACACAGCCAATGAGAATGCTTGGTCACAGGAAGAGCAGCCAGATAACTCCTTATGTCTTAAGGTAGATCGGTGCCATGTAGTTCATTTTGCAGCAATTGCTGATAAATGGTTCAGTGTTGAAGCGAGGAGTGATCATGATGACTTTACTCTTGACATTGTTGATCCTCATGCTGATGTTTAGGACTATATTCTGCTAACTATTCCACATGTTGCAGCAGTAAGTATAGATCAGTGATGTGACACTGTCCAAGCATGCCTCACAGAGCTGTGAAGCGAATTTGCTGAAGCAGAGTGAAAGGCCTTTTCCAGTTCTGGGACTGCATAGCTGCAGACAAAGAGAACAGGGACCGCTTTACTCTGGATCCATCACAGGAGACGGTCTCTGTCGTGCCCTGGCTGACGGACACTCCCGCTGTCTGTCTGGCGTGGGGGTTCTTTTGAAGTCAGCTGATGACCATGTGGTTGCCTCTGCTCTGACTGTTCTAGTGGAATGGAATGCAGCAAGGTTTTTAGCCCAAGAGTCACAAGAACGACCTGAACCTCAGCCTGCTCTCACGTGGCGTTTACTAGCCAGAGGCTGTTTGCTTTAGGCCACTAATGCACACACAAATGGAAGATATGCTGAAAGGTAGTTAATGAAAGAAAAAGATACAGACTTTGATAAGCCAGGTATGTGCGTGAAGGTGCCGGCGGTGGTAAAATTAGGTTCATATCAGCTCTTAAAGAGTTGGAGTTTATCATAAAGATTGATGCAGAGCTTTTGTTGACTTGCAGAACTATGGGGTGGAGACAGATAACCTGAGGACACTGGCTGGTCAGATGAGGGCAGCTACCAATAACATGCAGAACCAAGCTTTGGAGAGGAGGAAAAGTCCATGCCATGAGGGTAGCAGTTCTCACAAACCACCCAACGAGTTCCTTACAGCTGTGGTGGATCTCATAGGAGCAGCCAAGAGCATGCTGGCCTGGCTAGACAGGTGAAAGAAGTCCACATGCATGCAAATAAACAAACAAACAAAGAAAACACAACATGTGACCAATAATCCACAAACACTCCACTTTTTTTGTTGTTTTTCAAGTTCCTCCTGATATAATTTTTTGGAAGTTCCTCCTTTAAATGTCAACTGTTTCAATAAACAGTAAAACGCAGTCACAACAACAACAATTTTTAATGGTGACATAATGCAGATGTTTGCCTGATGTTCAGGTTAGTCCATCACATGTGCTCATGTACTTGCTTGGGCTTGATACGAAACATTCCTCAAGCTGTGATGTGTTTTGAGGCACAGGGCAATCTGTCCGACTCACACCTGCTATTTCTTCTCTCCTCCAATCAGGACTCCTCTGACAGGCATAAGTGACTTTACCTCCACCAAGAACAAGATCATCCATCTGTGTTTGGAACTCACCACCACCGTGCAGAAGGTGTGGGCCAATCATCTCCCTCCAACACCATACAGCAGATGTCCGGAGTGCTCTGGGTTCTGTGCAGTTTAGCGTGAAACATTGTTGGGAAAAAGTCACACATTGTCTTCAATATAACCTGCTTATTAAACAGTTCTTTTATTCTGTTCATGTGGGTGTTGAACCCTCATGAATGTTGCTCTGTACCGTTCATGGCTGTGCTCAGCTATTTCCACTTTTGCTTCTGTAGTTGCTTTGCTTTTGTAGTTACACTTGTTTATATGCTGACAAGTACACATTTAGATGAAATACTTTGTCTCCCGTTAATTGTACAGCCTTTCTCCAAAGTTTGCTCCTACTATGTTATTTTTGCATTTACCAAAACACATGTGGGAAAGCGTCTGTGCCAGGGCACTCTGAAAAATGAGACTCCCTTTAATTACAGGACTGCACTGTGTATGAAATGGAACAGAAGATATTGGAAGTGGTAAGTACAGCACACCACCTCTGTCATGGAAAGTCTTCCTGGCTGTGAGCCACATTCCGAGTAATCCTTCACAGCAACAACACACTTCCACACAAGCGCGCTTTTCTGTCCACAGTGAACGCAGAGATTAGTCTCCCATTCTTGTGAAGGCAAGGGGCTGAGCGGGAATGTAAGTCCTGCCCTGTTGTTTGATCAGCACTGAAAATAGGAAGTTTTTTCCCGCTGGGTTGTGTCTGAACATCCTGTATTAGAGACGTCTGCCTGTGGAGCCCATCACGTACTCGATGTACACAGACATCCATTCATGTTGAGTTTAGCAACACAGTCTTCCTCTGTAGCTTAACCTTTAACCCGACTTCAGATTCCAGGGATTCTTCAACTATATGAATTTGCAGCTTCCTTAATATGCCTGGCCACGGCTGAGCATGATTCCAGATTCACACAGTGACATTCGTGCAGTTCCTAGCTGCTGATATTTTTAGACAAAACCTATGACACAGAACCTGTGTGTTCTGGTCTTGATTTCACTGGTGTATTTAAGCAATATCACACAAGTGCTGTTCTACTGAATAATCAGCACAGTCTCATGCCTTCGATCAAATCACAGCCCTGCTGATATGAAGCGTAGAAGCACGACATCAAGGCTGATGCTGCTTTTATAAAACAGTTCTACAAGCACCATTTATTAGTTAACAGTAATGAGCTACAAAAGATTATGTTTTGTTTGGTTAACAATTTATTTGGCCAACACAAATAGTTCCACGACTGGACTGGCACTGGACTGTTGCTAAGCAGCATGTAACGGTTTTCCTTCACACTAGTTTGCTACTTTGAGTAGGGCAGCAGATTTGTATTGTGTACATTTATCAGTATGTTTACATTTTTGCGCCGTCAGTGAAGCAATGCTATGTGTTGTCTGGTGAATTAACAATAAAGTTTGTTACAAACTAAGATAAATAATGATTGTTGATGTAGTTAATAGATCGTATCTGTAAAATGATACGTAATAGTTCAAAGTAGTGCTGTTATACTATATATCAACGTTTATTGTCTAGTCTCAATGTCCAGTCACTTGTTACTTGTTCTGAAACTACAGTCATTTGGGGGTTTGGGATTTGGTTTAACATGTTTCCAGATTATATTAGATATTAAATATCATTCTAATTTATTCTGGAAATATGAAAAAGAACTTATTAAAGTTTCTTCTTTTGCAGAAATGATGTCCAACATAAGCAGTAAAGCTTGTCCTCAGATATTTGTAGATAGTAGAGTTCAGTAGAGTACAGTAGAGTTCAGTAGAGTACAGTAGAGTTCAGTAGAGTTCAGTAGAGTTCAGTAGAGTTCAGTACAGTAGATTGTGTGCAAGCTGAACATTGCTGGTATTCCAAACCCCACCATGCAGAATTATGTGTTAACACTTACTGAAAATATCCTGTCAGATTCGTGTGATATTTACATTACCTGGATTCACCTTCTTCTCATGTGATCAACGACGGAGTCTTTTGCAAACACACTGTTAACCCTTTAAGTGTTCAAGTTACGCAAATACCACACATGCTAATTTCACAGGTTAGTTTTAACCCACAGAAGAGTTTAGAAGTGTTATGTGTTCTAGCAGGTGATGAAGATGTTACAGAATTATCATTTATTTTACCATCAGGCCCGAGTTTTAACTGGAATCTGTGATTCTATCATGAGGATGACCTCTGACCCCTCGAAGAGCCGCACTGCCTGTCTGGAAGAAGTCCACATCAGCAACATCAACCCAGAAGAGGGCCTAGTGAGTACCGCCTTCCGCATCACATGCATTTTATTACTTGCATTTGTACACATGTATTGCTGCACACAGCTGCCTCCAATAACTGTTCCCTTGTGTTTGTCCATAGGGGATATATATTAAGTCCACATATGATGGGCTGCATGTCATCACAGGAACCACAGAAAACGTGAGTAAAACCTTTCCGTCTCAAGGCAGCTGCTCTCTCAGTGAACCAGCCTGCTGCTTCCTCCGTCCTGCTCTCCCAACGCTGAAGGCCTCGGTGCTTTCCTCTCAGCCCACCAGCCCCGGAGTCCTTGAGAAAACGCACCCTTATGTCAAATCCCACCTTTGATCCTCATATCTCTGCTGATGAGCTGGTATCTCTCTCTGACTCTGCTTGGCTCTACTGCTCTGCAGTCTCCGGCAGACAGGACACGACGCGTCCATTCAGGGGATGAGGTGGTGCAGGTCAACCAGCAAACGGTGGTGAGTCCCAGTTTACCCAGCATCTGATGGCCAGTTCATTTGTATGAGAGAAGATGGACAGCACCTGTTATGTACAGCAGCTGAAAAAGCTCTGTGTAGTTATTCATGAGGCACAAGGGGGATGAAAGTCTCAAATTTTGACCTATTTTGTATATTTTAAGGATTTCTCAAATGAAACTTTGTTTTTCATCACTATCATGTTATAGTTAAAGGAGGAAGACTAGCCTTTTGATCTGTAGATTCATTTCATAATCACTCGTTGAGTATCTCGTTGAGTATCTCAGGGTGAGTTGATGGTCCTGGTCTCCTGACGGTATACTAGCACCAGTGTCCCAGTTCAGCTCAAGATAAATCTCAATTCATAACCAGCACCTTATGCTGGGCAGAGGTTTTTAGTAACTCTATGTTTGGGGAGCCTCACAGGAAGTGTGTTGGGCTGTGGCAGGTAGGCTGGCAGCTGAAGAACTTGGTGGCAAAGCTGAGGGAAGAACCTCAGAATGTTGTTCTGATGCTGAAGAAGAGGCCTTCAGGAACCTGCAGTTTCACCCCTGCTCCACTGAAGAACATGCGATGGAAGCCTCCTGCTGCACAGGTACCCGCTTCTGGAACAGTGGAAAATGGCTCCTTGTCTCATGCTAGTTCCTCTTAGAGTTGGGTAGTGGTAGCTCACAGGTTAAATCCCTTGCTGCTTGAACAGAGGTTTGCTGGTTCAAACCCCACCTCTGCCCATTTGCTCCTTTTGGACCCCTGAGTAAGGCCCTTAACCCTCAATGGCTCAAGATATACAGTGCCATTGCATTATGCACCTTTTTCAACTGCTCTGCACCATTGAATTGCTCTGGTCAGCCAAGAAAAGACAAGTTCCCTGCCATCCAGACTATGTGCTAATGGGTTTGCTTTCTGGAGGCCCAGCACAAAGAACGATAACTATACACAAACTCATCAGTCTACATATACCTCTATTTTTCCTCCCTCTCTCTCTTTCTCTCTCTCTCTCACACACACATGCATGCACACACATGCACATGCAATCTTATGCAAAATCACAAACACACAAGAAGATATGCACACTCCTATCTTTCATACAAACGTGACATTGACGTCACATATCTACATGATAACGTAAAACAATGGAAGTGTGTGCTGTGGAGTATCAGGCTAAAAGCGTATTAACTACGCTTCTGCTCCTAATGTTAGAAGTCAACTGATTTTATGAAGCATTATCCACCAACACATTCAATGTCCACACACCTCTTCTTAAAAGGTTACATTTTCAGTTGTAGCTCAGTTGAAGGAAACAGATTTTAAGTTATAATGTAAAAGGGCATTGTAGGGAAATACCCATTAACTGCCTAACTGAACTATAACAGACATGACGAACAGACATGTTTGGATAATAGCCTGGATCTAAGCCTGGATACACTTATGTATGGTTTTCTTATGTACTCTTACCAGTCATTTATGCACTTTTTGATCTTGCCAAAACTGGTTTTGTGTACCAACAGAAACCAGAGAACGAAAGAGTTACTTAGTACAAAAAGGCTTAATGTGGAGATTAAGATCCAAGGTTTATGAACGACTGAATGCCAGTTTTTAATTCAACTTTTAAAAGTTGCACATGTCTTTGGATCAAACTGAAGATGGAAACTGCTGGGAGTCTGATATCTTTTAGCAAGCTGCAAAAGGGCCTTCTTTAACCTTGCTGTAAAAGTCAATGTCAACCTTTTGAGAAAAGGGTGCTGACTGAAATGGAAGGTAACTAACAGAGCATTTTTGCAACTTCATCTTACTTTGATTTTGTACCACTTAGAACAATCTTCACAGTGTTCCTGGACAGTCATCCCAACCCCCTGTGGAAAGCTCCTGTGCTAAGAAAGAGAAGCCAGCCATTTTGGATTTGTATATTCCCCCTCCCCCGCTTGCACCATATGCTCCACGGTGAGTGACCCCCTGCTGTTACTGTTATTGTAGACACTAACCTTTCTGGGAAACAGATGTTCCCCATGTGTACCAGCTTACCTTTAACTAGAAAGGTTACTGAAAGATTATATTTGGTTTAATAAAGATTCCATTAACTTGTTGGCCTTGCCATGATAATAATAATTTCATTTCTCTTTGTCTCTCTCGGTGTCTCCAGAGATGTGAAGTCCAACACATGTACTGGTGTCAAAATGAGACCGAAGACTTCTGAGTCACCCAACTCATCTCTGGACCGGGCAGCCAGACGACGCTCTCATCACACAGACTGTGTTACCAGGTCTGCTATCAGCGTCCGCCCACCAGAGGTCCCTGTTCCTCAGGCTAGACTTCGGCATCGCACGCCCTCTAGAGGTCAGTGTCAGAATAGCCTCCTTAATATTTGACGTAGCTCTCAATGGCAGTCCTGGGAAATATGCACTGCATAGTGCATATAATACACACTACCTAAACCAGTATGGTTTCAAGATAGTTGGTGATGACATGTTAGGTGATAGTTTGGTGATGGGGATGTTAGAGCAGCCTGATTGTGTCTTTGTGGGTGTGTGGCAGGGAGACCACGGCCTGTGTCCATGCCAGCAGACACCTGCCTGGGCTTGTCCGAGCCCCCCAGCCGGCCCTGGCCTCTTGGAAGGAAAGGTAGGAGCTGTGTGCAAGCAGGTCTCATGAGCCCAATTACTGCATTTCAGCAGGGCTTAACACCACTTACACGTGCTCTGCATTCCTGCACCATGTTTATGTGTCAGTAATTGCAACAAGGGTCAAATCACGCCATAAATATTATTTTCTCTGTTATGAATTCATTAAAGTGTGTTCATGTACAGAAGGGACGCAGGAAAAAGTTTACATACATCAAGGCTAAAGACATTTAAAACTTCCATTTTTCACAATTCAATTTAAAGTTAATTGTAAATAGAGTTTTTAAGGGCCTAATTTTGGTGCAGTGTCTTTTTGCAGTTGCCAAAATGAGTCTGTACAAAGAACTGCATGCAAATTTAAACAAAAATAATAATTCTGGCACTACATATTCATTGCATTGTACAAGAAAGATAAAGAGGCCCTTACTCCAACACCTAGCCTGAACATTATTACAGGTGGTTTTTTTGGATTGTTCACTTTACAGATGAAACAAATTCAGCTGATTCTTACCTATGAACCTACCGCTTATGCAAAATATATATTATATACACTTCAAATTTATATTCAATACGATCCCAAGCTGCACAAGAAATTCAAATTTTTTTTATCTGGGTTGATGTGTGTGTTTAAGTAAATTGACTTATTTTACCAACCATCCTCTTCTGTTATATCTGTGCAAATATTGCCAGAAGGATCTAATAACATTTCTGTCTCTCAGGTCAGGACGTGTTTCACAGGTATCTGAGTAATGAGCGCATCCCTGCCATTTCTGAGGAGGCTCCACATTTTCCTGTGCCGTACAGGCGCCCCCAGGTGGGCGAGAGGCAGCTGGTCCGAGGAGTCGATCACATCCGTGGCAGCCAGTGCTTTATCAATGCTGAGTTGCACAACAGCGCCACCATCCCCTATCAGGAGGCAGTGGCCAAGAAGGATCCCGCAGTACGCAGCTCCAAGCGCCTCCCTTCAGAGTCTTCGCTGCTCAGCAGTTGGCTGGCCAGACTCAAGCTATTCACACACTGATCCAGTGGTCTGGGACACTTACTGTTCAAACACTGATCCAGGGTCTGGACCTGATTACTGATCAAACACTGATCCAGGGTCTGGACCTACTTACTGTTCAAACACTGATGCAGTGTCTGGGACTATTCACATGCTGATCCAGGGTCTGGGATTCTGCGTGTATGTGCTGCTGCTGCTGTTTCTTGTGCTTTTGATCAACCATATCACTGTGTCTGACTGTACTCAGTATTAACATTTAGTTCAAGATTTTGTGAAAGCTTTTAATTAAAACACTCCATATAGGTGTCATTTCTGAGTAGAGCTCTTCTGTGTGTGTGTGTAAGTGTATGTGTGTGTGTATGTATGTTTGTGTGTGTGTGTGTATGTGTATGTATGTGTGTGTGTGTGTTTTAAAGAAATTTGGATTTGGGGTCATTTTACTGTCCTCAAAAAGGCTTTAATACAAACTAGTGCATTAGCAATGCAGTGGGAACGTTTTTTCAGTGAAAAAGATCATGAATCAGGTTTAAAAGCATTCCCTCTGCCTTTGTAAATTGCGTGTTTCATTTGATATTATTAAATTATTTCATTTGTGTTGAAAGTTTACTGTACATATTTTCTGTGTGGGTCAAGTTTTTTTATTTAGATTTTTTTTTTGCATATTGATGGGCTTTGTGTGCATCTTTTAATATCTTTAATTTGATGTACCTTGTTTCTGAGATATTAACGGGGTCACGAGGGTTTTAAAATCTTTACCTGTAGAATTTTACTTGTAGGTTTTTATATGATAGTTGTGTTTTCTTAGATTAAAGTGGCTTTTCTAAAAGGGGTAATGTGGCATAAAGAAATAATAATATAGTGGGTTTACCACAAGTAATATTAATTTTGAAATTATACATGCAATAACCTTTACATGTAAAAAAAATGTAAATTGAATATTATGAATATTAATAAGAAAATCTAATACATTCTAACACTAGGTTCATATTTTAACATTTGCCCTTTGTCTTTATTATTGAAAGCTACAAATAAAGTAATACGCAGGTTTGGAAAGTGCATATGACGAAAGTGCATATTGTTGATGCCAACATTAAAAATAATAAAAAAACGAAATTCAGTATAAAGCACTGCTCTCGTTGAGGCTGATTTGTCTGTCGAACCTTCTCTTTTTTCTTCGCAGTTCAGCAGCGACACCATGTGGTAATACAGATCAAGTACGTTAAACATCCCTATGTCGTTCAATCAACTGAATTATCGACTGAAGTCGAGTGAGGTTGTAGCACCCTAATCAAACCTCGAGATAATGATATTGAGGAGAGTTGCTCAATGAGATAAGAGTATCTAAGATATTTACAGGCGGTAACTCGTTAAATCAATCATGCTAATTATAATGTCACGCGCACTTTTGTCGACGCATGGGTGGATTTGTCTTGTCAAATTGGCGTAGAACTTTTTATAATCCTTACAATGTCAACGAATGTATTTCTGAAAGCTGTAATGCACACAACTTGGAAGTTGAACTTATTCCAATGTTGGTTACGGGTAAGCTAAATCAGTAACGTTTGTTAACACAGCCTAATTCTCCAAATTTCTTTTAAGATTTTTTTGTTGTTTACTTTCCAGGTTTTTCTTTCTTTCTTTTTGTTTGCTTGTCCTCCCAAGTAGCTCAGCAAGAAATGGCAGTTAGAATAAAACTCTTGCAGTACTATTTGTAGTTTTTTGGCAGCCACTAATAGCCATTGTCTAGTTTACATTTTAATCAGTGCGACCTTTATGGTAACTTGAAAGACTGTTTTCAGAGTTCTTCAGTATTTCCCCTTAGGGTATTCGTGTTTTCTTTGCAGAACTTACTTTCCTCCCATTTTAGGTCTGCGGTGGTGATCAGAATGGAGGACTGGGTAAGTAATCAGACCTTCACTCAGACCAGGCCAGAGAATGAGAGCTGTCATCATTTGGACATGGTGGGGAAATACATGGTTGAATGTTGCTTAAGCGTTCAGCATGTGCATGTGTGTGAAGGGGAAGTGCATGTGTGTATATATATATATATGTGTGTGTGTGTGTGTGTGTGTGTGTGTGTGTGTGTGTGTGTGTGCGCGCGCACGCACTCTTGAGCTGTACCCTATGTCACTGCACCTCTGTGTGGGCTGATGGCTGTGATGCTCTGGGGCTGTTCAAACAACCCAGCCCCTCTCCTTCTGTGTTTGTTTCTCCTCTCCTCAAGCTGCCTCTGCAAGACCTCCCCAAAGCGAGGGGTCCAGGTAAGGACAATCACAACCCTCCGGAACACCGGGACATGATCACTGCTACTAAATGCAATTGTCTATCTGTCATAAGTAGAACATAAGGGTCGTTATTTTGATGCAGCCTCACTGTTTAAACTAACAATCGTATCAAGCAGGCTTAATATCTTGTATCCTAGCCATGTACGTAATTTAACGGTCTTGCGTCCTTGTCAGCATCTGATTGCAAATTCACTATACCAACCTGTGTGTGTGTGTGTGTGTGTGTGTTTGCGTTCTTTTTGCGGCTGATAGGCAATGTTGCAATGAGTCGAAGGAGAGTGTCCGTGAGGGAGCTGGGGTGTGTGGACTGTCAGGGCTGGCTCTACAAGAAGAAAGAGAGCAGAGCTTTCCTGGTGAACAAATGGAAGAAGTACTGGTTTGTTCTGAAGGGCAGCTCACTGTACTGGTACAGTAACATATCGGTGAGCCTTTCTATCTCTTCTCCTGCCAGTGAAATTGTCCCCGTGTTGCAGTGTGCGTTGTCTGGAGATGCGTTTGAAGTTTACTGTAATTATGATCATCGTCTGGATTCATAGCTAAACTAATCTATATGGAGAGAGTGTTTATATCTTAAATTCCAATCCAAACGTGATAAATGTAGGGAACCAAGTAGTGAGTCCTGGATATTTAGCACAAGCAAACAGCCCCATGAATCCTCAGGAGTCTCTTGCTCAAAAGTGATTAATCAGGCTTGGTCATGGATTGGATTATAAACTGAAAAGTGCTGTTCCATTGTTCTGAGCTATTTCCAGTTCAAAAGATGAAATCCATTCAGTGAACTATTGTTGACAAGCCGGCCCCAGATGCTATCAGACGTTACCTTCACATTTACAAATTGGGAATATTTTGGGATCACATCTTCATTTTGTCCCAGGCTGAGAAAGCAGAAGGTTACGTTAGCCTGACAGACTTTTCTCTCGACCAAGCACAAGAGTGCAAGAGGAAGTTGTAAGTATTTATTTTTTTTTATTTCCTTTATCACACACATCAATTTATACATGTGAAGATATAGGACTATCCACTAATGATTTGGTGTCCTGTCCTTAATTTAGCACACACCTTTCTAATGTAACATTACTTTAACATTGAGTTATAGTGACATGTTACTGTTTGGTGTTTGTATTATGCTGGTAATATTTAGTGAGGGGGTATTTTTCAAAAATAGCACATGTAGTTAGTCACTGTCCTTCACATACGATACGAATCAGTTGTATTCTGTTAATCTCAGAGTAGTTAAGCATCTGTTCTAATAACATGTTTTCATCTCCACCCCCAGAGACAGGAAATAGCCTCTTGAACACACAGCTGAACAGCAGTTCTTTTGCTTCCTTTCTAGACAAAGCTACCATACATTTGCATGAATGAATAAATGCATGCATTCAAATAATTTTTCACATTACATTCTCCAACCGCCAATAAATGCACTTAAATGCTACTGAATAACAGCTCATTAACCGCTTCTGTTTACATGACGATTAAGATCGCGTTGAATCTGTGAAGTGTGTTGTTGGATGTTAACCTTGTGTAAATTCTCCTCTGCCTTTTACAGTGCGATAAAGGCCAGCTACAGGCAGGTTGTGACGCTGTTCTTTGCGGCTGAGAGCAAGCGAGACCTGCACAAGTGAGTGTGAAATTGCAGGGCGGAGGTGGGGGAGAGGAGGGAGCTCTTGCTGTGGTCAGAGGCTGTGTCTGATACACTCTGAGATGCTGCGGCTCTTGACATGTATGTGCCTTCTCCAGTCGCTGGGTTTTTGCCTTCATCTCATCAGGCCATATCACAGAAGTATTTGATTTATGTTGGAATAGTCTTTGTTTGGACGTGAAGGCGAAAAAATGAATCTAGCTTTGTTTATTCTTTGTGTATTCTCTTGGTTTATTCTCTCTGAATGCATATCTCCCACCAGCCCCTGCAACCAGCAGTTTCCAATGTTACTTTCCAATGTGTTGATTGCAGAGCTATAATGCAAAAATGTGAAACCTTTTAGAAAGTATGCTGGGAAAATACATGTTTCCTTAAAGATAGCTGTATGTTTAAAGTTGTTAATATCGAATCAAAGAATGGATTTGAGGGGCACAGATGTTAATGTGTGGGTTTTTTTTTTATTTTTAATTTTTTTAAAACAGGTGGCTGAGCAAACTCACTGCAGCTTCGAGCAAACAGGAGCCTATGGATGCAGTCAGTGGAGGTAGTGATACCCATATTCTGTACACACAGACGCATACAGTTACAACTACATTGTATGTTGTGTCTATCTGTCCCTTACAGATAACCTGGTGTATTTATACATATCTCATATGTGTCATTGCAGGCTACTTGCGCAGTAACCACAAACCAAAATAGCAAACTGATCATAGCTTTTCATGTGTGTGTGTGTGGGTGTATGCATGCTTAGAGTGCTACAGCGAAGCCAGTGATGATGAGGATGATGAGGAAAATAACCAAGCAGAAACGGGCGTCCAGTACAACGAACAGTTAACCGGCTGTTCCATTAATGTGAGTAGTACTGCTTGCGTTGCTCTACCTACACCCTCACTGATTTTTGTGCATTTAGTACGATATCATGTTTGGTTTAAATGCACATTAAAAACATGAAATTGTTTACATTGGCGGCTTTTGTTGAGTATAGGAAGTGCATGTTTTTAAAGACGTGTTTAATACGTTTAACACAGTTGCCTGGTTTTACCTGTGTCTCTTCGGTTGTTTCACTCTTGTTGTGTTGTCTGGTAACGACCAGAGGTGGTTTGATCCTTGGTTTCTTCCTCATATTCTTAGAGGAGATACTTGGACTCTGGCATTACTCTTAAAACAGCTTTGTGACGGTGCCTGTTGTAAAAAAGCATTATATAAATACATATTGAGTAACAGATATCCATTCAATTTTTTTTAGTAAATATTGTTTGTGTTGGTGGCAAAATGGCAATTGACTGATGACTGAATAATCTGGCATCTCTGACTTAAATATGGTGTTTGTTCTGCAGGATTGCCACCCTGCTCCACGGTTATGTTCATCCCCTTGTCGGGCAATGCTCCCCTTGGTGTCTCCAGTGTGTAATGACTCGGAGTGTCCGAGCTCAGACAGCGAGTCATGGCTGGAGCTCAGCTCTGACTTGCACATCCCTCAGATCCCCCCCAGTGATCCCATCAACCTGGGCCACCTCCACGACTACCATGGTGATGACCGTGAGTGACCAACGAGGACCGTTTAATGTGCCTGAACATCTGTTTGTCCTGATTTAACTTTCCTTCACTAGTGAATAATGTACTTAGTTGTACACTTTCAGAGCCACTAAAATCTATTTTTAAATCTTACATTCATACCCCTGTGACTAGTAAATATATAAAATGCATCAGTGGTCTATAATGACTATCCCAGCTTGCAAATTGAGGAACTGCAAGAATTTAACTATTCAGAGCTGCGGTCAGATGTGATATGAATTTCCTTTAATGGCTAAAATAGATGGCATGATTATGGTTACTTCTTGAAGGGCCACCATCTGATGAGCTAGAGATGCTGTACCTTCATCTTAAAAATGCCAGTCTGTCACCATGTGGAGCACCTCAGCCCTCCAGCAAGCGTGACTACAGGTGCTCCTTCATCCGGCGCTGTAAGGATGACGCCGTCAACGAGAAGCTACACCTGGTTCGAGCCCTCAACAGCACTTTAAAGGTAGCACTGCAGGGAATAAGACCTGAAGACATTACCTGGGTTATACAGCAGATGGCAGCATTGAGATGGATGGGATACCAAGTTTATGGGCATTTCTGTTGTTCACATACCGGAAACGTTTTGACATCATATTATCCTCGCATAAAGTGCTCAAAAGGGCCATAGCAGGTTGTGCATTGATTGTTCTGATCGTGTGTGTGTATGGATGGATCATGTCTTTGTGTGCCAGGCAAAAGAGGCAGATCTGATGGCCATAGAGCAAGCACTGGCTTATTCAGCTGTGGACACCGGTAAGTACAGAGAGTGGAGGAGAACCAACGTAGTCCTGCTGGAAGAGATCAGCCAGAAGGTGCACACAGCAGCAGAGCAAAGCCAGCGCCTGCATTCCAGCCAGCCTGCTCAGGTGGAGAACCTCATCCCGACTGTGTACGCAGAGACCAGCCTGTGAGAGCCGAGGACCACCCTCTAACAGGGGCAGCACCAACCACCTGGGTGGGACTCAGTTTACAGATGGCTAGATGAGGGCTGTGGATGGATTAAATGTGTAATTTAAGTATTTCACCCCCTGTTTAATGATTTTATTTTGTTGTTGTTGGTAGTAGAACTGGATAGGATGTGAGCACTGACTCATTTATGTCATTGAGTGCATGTGTTTCCAACTCCAACTAAAGAAATTGATGGCTTTGACTATAATTCCTGAAATTGTCAAGTCTCCGGAGGGACATGCTTGTATTCACCATGAAATGCTGGTTTTCGAATGGGACAAAATGCTCAACTGCTCACGATCTCATGTGATTCTATCACACATACCATTATACCCTGAAAATATGCGCACATATTCCAGTTTCCTACAATGTGCTTTATACTTTAAAAGGGACCTCCAGGCCTACCAGAATAATTTTGTCTACAGCATATTTTGATCTTCATAAACAGGAAGTGCTTTTTCTCATGTCATGCAGTGAATATCAGCCAAATAAACCTGTCACACAGAGAAAAATCCTGGGTGACATTTCAAAATTATTTTTTCAGTACAATGGTATGACTGTTAATTGTGTCATGAATGATCTGTGTTTAAGAAGTAATTGGCAGGAAACGTTTTTTGTTTGTTTTAATGTTTTTACTGTTTATAAATATCTAATATGTGATGCATGAGGGGTTTGGGTTTTTGATTTTGTTTAAACTGGTTTGTTTTTTAAAACCAGATATGCTGTAAAGTAAATATAATGCTGGTAAAATTATTAAATTATCATTACACAGAATGCACATGGAAGAAATCTTTCACTATCAGGACACCAATCTATACTCACTTCCAAATAAAATCTTCAGTTCGAAAAGTAGACACCGATTTCTTTTTCAGACCAGGACACAATCGAGCGATAGGCAGATTAGTGCCACGGCGTGCCATCTGCGAGTGTGAGCTGGCTGGGATAAATGAAAAACAGAGCCTGTGAATACCCCAAAAGTCCTCAAAAGCTTGATCAATAGGGCGTTCGAGAACGTGGCACCAACGTGCAGATCATGCTCAGCCATCTGTTCCTGCCTTTTGTGTCACGGCAGAAAAAAAGCTCAGCTGGCTGCCGGTCCACCGTTGACACTGATTTGAATGAGAATTGAGGAACGACTGTCCACTAGGTGGCACTGTTCTGTATGATAAATATCGAGCCGAGCGGTGTCGCTATGAGAGATTCAGAGTGCAAATCTTGGGGATGCCATGCAGTACTCGGTAGACTGAACCCTGCTTCAGCCAATCAAGGGCACATTTGTTGAGATTAATCGGGTGTATTAGACCAGGGAACACATAAAAAAAATTGAGTTGTATGAGGCTCCCGTGACTCTGACTGATGTCCACTAGACTATAATGCTTGTGCCAGCAGCGTTTATCTAATAGACATGCTTTCTTTTTTCCTCGTATAGCTGTTACCTGGAGCATAAAATCTTGTTTGGTAGTTTAGGACATCCAGCATTATGGCGCTCCTTATAGAAATGCATCCTGGAGGAACAAAATAACTGGCTTACTGAGCTCTTCTACCTCAACTGGGTAAACTAGCTGGAGGCTAGCAAACTGCTGTCTGACACAGCATATAAATATAAGCTATAGAGTTTAAATGTAAACACGCTGTGTGTGTGTGCCTTGAACGGAAACACATTTAACCATCCACGCTCTTTTCCGAATCATCTGGACAAAAGACAAGTCCAGTTAAAAATTACTTTAGCACTGTGGCTTTTTATAGGCACGCTAAAGTGGAAATTCACCTAATGTGAACTTCAACCATGCCAGACTAGCAGAGTTCTAGTGATGTTTAGCACACGACTGTACATGAATTATATGACTTTTACGTAGTAAAATGTTTCCATAGCATCATTCCCGACCCAAAGCACTCTCACCCATGACGCCCATAATTCTGTCAGAGCTTTCTGCACTCGTTAGCAGTAAATAGTCACACATGAGCTTTGCACTGAAGAGGTTTTTCGTCCTGAGTGCCCTTTCCATGCCTCACACTTACCCTCCAAGTGTATACATGCAGGTACCAGAAAATCAATGCGCGCATGAACCTTCACATGTGTAGATATAATTTAGACTTGGACCCCTCTCATTATAACAGTTGTTTTTAAGCGGAATAGACAGCTTATACTGGAATCTGTTTTGCTTATTATTAGAAAGTAATGTTTTATATTTGTATGGAGTGGGGAGATATGTCCTTGGGGGTGGGGTGGGGGGTCTGGTGCCTTGCTATCCACTGTATTCCTGGCCTTTTTCCATGAACTTCAGATAGACAGGAGATGTCTTGTCTCAGGCACGTTTACCTGCACCTGCAGCTGGGCCTGCACCAAACCCCAGAAGCCATGGTTCCCTCACACTGACTGCTGTTCTGAGCCATACTGGGATAACCTGGACACAACACAGAGTGCAAACAAAGGAAAGTCTCATCACACTAACCTTCTCTCTACTTCAGAGCAAAAGCAACACTCGTGGGTATACTGATGTAACAGAAACAGGTCGCTCAGCTCCAAACATCTACTGCTATTACCATGTAGTTTCGCTGCAAAAATTGATAGAGATTCATATGATAAAGACAAGCACTGGATATTTGAACACAATGTGCAACTATTCACTTGTCATTGAGAATCACACAAAAATAAAAGATTCAGTCAGAAATTCCTGTATCTCTCCATACACTTCAATGGAAAAGGCCCAAATATATCACTACACATCACTGAACAAAGGCAAAGCCAAGTACCTCACCTAGTATCCTCTTCTGCAAGTCCCAGTGTACAGATCCAATCAGGCTTTATCCTCATTGCCAATATTCCTCTTTAATGGGTTTCTCTGCCTCAGTGGACCACTGTGAATAATAATATATTGCCACTTTTGGGAGGTCAGTTTTCCCCAGAGCGCTTCCTCAGTGCTTTTCTCAGAGGATGAAATGATGATGTTGTCCCCCAGTGTGCAGCTCTCAAATCCCAGTGCCTCTCAGCTATGATTAGGTGGAGAGAGTTGTTTCTCTCATCGTTAACAAGAGGTTGGGAGACAAATGGTAACAATGAACAGAGGTAAATGCGCAGAAAAGCAATGGTAGTAATAGCTGTGTGTGTGTGTGTGTGTGTGTAGTGTGTAGTGTAGTGTTGTTTTTTTAATGTTGTTAACCAGCAGGCCCTGTAGCTAAAGACATGCTTGAGTCAGTGGTGATAAGGGCCTCACAGAGTCACAGGGTCCAAGCTACTGCCCACAACTGCAAAACAAGCTTTGATTGGCTGTTAGGAATGATTGGCACTTCCCAGGGAACAAATTAAATAAACAGGAACCAAGAAAAGCAAACCAACCATCTTGCTGGCTGAGTAGCATTAAGCTTATGTGAAATTTAGGTCAGGAGGCTCCAGTGGAAATGTACTAGTTTGATGTCTGTGTGTATTGGGAAGGAACTCCTGCACTGTGCTAAAAGAGAGTAGGGCAATGGCAATAGAAATGACTGATATTCTTCTGTGTACTGCCCATGTGTCTTCAGACATGAGAAATAGACATATTACCTAAAGACACAAACACACACACACACAAACATACACACACACACAAACACACACACACACACACACACACACACACACACACACACACACACACACACACACAAACACACACACACACACACAAACATGCATGTGCATACATGCACACCTGTTACATTCGACTTTCACTCACCTTTTCATACTGGAAACTCCCTGGCACTGAACATTTAATACTGGAGTAAGTCAGGGAAACTCCCAGTCACTCAGTAAAAATTCTTTCAAGTTAAAATCTTTATTAAATTCCTTCTTGTTGAATGAAAGTATGATCAACAAAATAAACTTTGCCTCTTTCAATTTTTTATCATAAAAATGCAGTAAGTGCTATGCTGCTAAAAAATAATTTAAAGAACTAAAATATGCAGAATTCAGATCAGGCTTCTGTGGTTATTAAAGATATAGTGTTATTCTATCTGTGCAAGAAACGCAAAGAATGTTCCTTCTTTAATACACCTTGTTTCTAGAAAACTGATCTACATTCCAATATGCTGCAGGTCTTATTCTTGTATTATATGAGGCATTTGAGCATTTTTGAATTGCTGAACTGAATTGAGGAGGCAGTGGAAAAGAAAGGGTGTAGCATGGTGACTAAGCTCTGCCGCCCCACTGCCGCAACACCACTCCCGGCCACCTACCGCGTGGATCCTGCGCGCCACGCCCACACAACCCACCCCACTACCCCAAAAACGCACACGCCAGGCGAAGCACCGCTGAATTAGCCAAGCGCACTTGATTGGGTGCGTATGTGTGTGTGATGGATTGCCGCCACGTCCATGGTTGGCTCATACACTGCACCTTGCGCTGCCCAGGTAGGCTCTGCAGTTGCCAACCCTCAAAATAATGACAGATATCATCTTGCTGTGTGTAGTCAACACGGCAACCTACAACGGAGATTTAACTAGGGTGGGGATATTTTTTATTTAAACTAAATCAAAAATTGTGCGCTTAAATCAGATACGTCAAGCAACATATAACCTTTAAAAGTTTAAAGTCGTTAGGCGTTCGGTTGAAAAATGTTTTCGAAAACGACAGGAATCATTTAAATCCGAGATTACATCTCATATGTGATAATATGCGCTTGGATAGCTTCTTGTTTGGCCACGTGGTCATTTGACAAGCCACATCTTGACAAGCAACACATAAATGTGCGACTTAAAGGCTCCTGGTCATTTTCCAGTAGTATTCATTCCCATACAGTCTGCTATAATCAACACATTTCCCACATTTTAATTTGTGTGTGTGTGTGTGTGTGTGAGAGAGAGAGAGAGAGAGAGAGAGAGAGAGGAAAAGAAGAATATAGCTTCGGAAAGGTTTGAGGGATGGAGGTGTGGTTTCCTCCAATACAACGATGCAATGCCGCGCGCAGCTGGCTGCTTGTCACTTGGCGTTAACGGGGAACCGAAGAGGACGCGCTCCAGCGTAGTTAGAAGGCAGCGGAAACACGCACGCCAGAGTACTTACGTACTTTAAAAATTATGGACTTATGTGACTCTCATTTTCTTTGTTTCAACCTCTGGTGAGTAGTACTCGCATTTCCCCCCCTTTTCCCACTTTTACGGTCTCTGGAACACGTTGGGCTTTGTCTTCAGCTATTCGGCTAAGAATTTTGCAGAGGTTGAGAATGGAGTTGTGTCGCAGCTTGGACCCTGGCTTTCTAGTCCTGGACGGAAATAGTTCAGAGTAATTCTAACTACGTATGTATTGTTTGCCTGGTTTACGGAGACATCACTCTTCGAATAACATTACGCAACTGTTAGCGCTCCATGTGGACATATGTACAACTATTTCCATCAAGCTAAATTATAGTCCAGAGGCTAAGACTTATAACATTTTTATAACATGAAACGACTCGCGCGTAATCAGGCAGCATTGCAATGTTCATAAACTAATGTATTCTTTAAATCAGAAAAAGGTCAAATAAACTCTTGTGCGGTTCAGATGCACTTGCTGTAGGTGGAAAAGCTTTATTGTTCTGTGGAGTATAGATTTATTGTTCCGTGGAGTATAGATTTCTGTGCACTGTGAAGCAGTGCAGACCCTAGGTGATCTGAGCCCCCCTCAATCTTATGTCTCAAGAAACACCTGCTACTCTGTGCATAATCATTTTGCCAATACAGACACCCACCCCCTCTTCTTATTTCTCTCTCTCTCTCTCTCTCTCTCTCTCTGTCTATCAGAACTATATCTATCTATCTATTAGAACTATCTATCTGATTATTATGTCTGTTTAGTTACCCACATCTGGATTTGTCAGTGATGATTAACTCTGTTAACTAACCTACTCTACTTGAAATTCAGATCTCACATTAAAGACTTTAAAACAATGCATGCATACAACAAACTGGGGGGGGGGGGGGGGGGGGGGGGGGGGGGGGGGGGGGGGGGGGGGGGGGGGGGGGGGGGGGGGGGGGGGGG
>JAOYMR010000017.1:19764566-19785750 GCA_025802075.1 Tenebrosternarchus preto | reverse complement strand
TGCAGGCAGAAGAAGCAGCTCCAAATATTTAGCGTGGGCCTCAGTGCTATGCACGGCTTGAGACGGACCAGAGGCTGGACTTTGCTGTTGCTGTGCAAACTTCTTTTCTGATGAGCACAAAGATTCGCTGCATGCTGCCAATACAGGATCTTTGTGCCTCTGTGTTGTCTCTCAAAGTGGCTACAGTTCCCCCTTCCTCCTACACGAGGGGGTGTTTCTCCGTCATGGTGCAGAGGAGTGTGTGACACTACACTTTACTAAAAATGAACACAAAAGGTTGGCTGTGGTCCTGGAGTGTGGCTCTGGAGAATGGAGCTCAAAGCAGGGATCGTCCACTATTGGATGCCGTGGAGATTTGAGCACGAAGAGCTGCACTTAAGATCATTTCCAAAGCACAACTTCTCTCCAGACTACTGCATATGGCACAAAGACAGCTCTGTTGGTGAAACACTACCCTATAATGACCAGTCTTTTACTCTTATGTTCACCAGTGACTGCCTCTACATATGCCTGGCCCTTTTGATCAGGATGGCCACATCATGCAGGAATGCAGCCTCTGCTGTATTTTTGAGTTCTTCTTGGAGTTTTGCCTACAACATCATACAATCGAAATGCTATATTTGACAAATCCAACCCTTGAATCTGAATAGCTGAATAACAAAAACAGAACGTACTTCTTGTGTGTCCTTAGCAAGCAAAAGACTGAAGGACCTCAAATAGTAATTTGAGGTAATGTCTGAAGAACTTCCATGAACTCCAGTAGTAAGGGAATGTCCTAAATGTACTAGTCTACAATATTGTACGCCTTTTATCAATGCAAGTGGTTCATTGTAGTATCAGAAAACATCTGGCACAGAAGCACACTGCGCTTCGGCACATTTAGTCCAGGCACTCAGCATAAAGTACAATCTCCTGATTGCATCAAATCAGCCTTGTTGTTTGGTTTCAGTCGAGCACAAGCGCAGGGCATTTATCCGCGCTTATCTGGCCAAGAACTGCAGCCGGCCAGGTCCACCCGCTGACGTTCGTCCACTGATGGAGAGCTGTTTAGATTTCAAGTGCGTGGTGCTAAAGCGTGGCTGTGGAATGCTGTTCTTGGGCCAGCATCTCTCAGCCCAACTCCTGTCCAGTGCCATTACAGTCTGTGTTTTCTCTTTTTTTTTTTGCTGACGAACTCTCCCAGATGTCTCAGCTTTTGGATGGGATACTGTTCTGTCTTTGTGGGAGTAGCAACTTGTCTGTGCGGAAACAGGGACTGTCTGTGTTATTCAACAGTAGAGTATCATCCCAGCCAACTCGTGGTAATTATTATTGAGCAAAATATGATCTTGTTTATTGTTTATTACATGTTTTTTTTTCCCCAACATGTCAGCTTGATTAAACCTGTTCTAATTTTGAACCATTCTGGTCTATGGCAGATGTTTCACAACCCAACAACTGGTTACATCTCTGCCACTAATTCTCTATACTATATATGACTTCTTGTGTAATTGCTTTTGAAGATACTAAATTGACACAGTTAATAATTATAGATTTTTGGGTTTTAATATAGTATAAAATAGACTATTGTGTATCTTATACTATATATTTGCAGAGATGTATCTTTGAAATAAACTTTCTATGCTTTAAATTCTTTAAATTCTACATTGGCTACTTAGACTGAAACTTTAATTCAATTTCTTGTGTTTATCACGGCTCCCTTGCACACCAAATCACATTCTCAAAGTCCTTTGCTGACCTCTTGGAACTGCCCCTCCTCTGGGGAAAATAGATTATGTGTCTATATTGGCTTTCAGACCATATGGCCAATGGGCATCCCAGCTATTGTTTGTCTGATTTGGGTTCACATAGAGCTCACCTAGTTAGGATTTGTTAGAAACAGGCTTTCACTAAGGGTTGAAGAAGGTCATGTAACACGACTATTAATAAATGTGGCCCTTTTGAGAATATGGGAAGAAATTAAGAAGAATTAGGGAAGAAATTAATGGTGTCACAAACCATTTGATAAATTCGGAATTTACCCACTGCATCAGATTATCATAAAGTTGAGCAGTGCTCATGACTTTAGTTTGTGATTGTGAATGAACGGTTTTGCTGCTACTGTTCGTTCTTTATAGGTTGCTAGGAAGGGTAGCTAATATCTGACCCCAGTGTGAAGCCCTTGATGACACCTTGTTGCCAGGTGATGGAAGGTTTCACTGGAGCATGCCAATGAATACTTCACATGTGTACACAGTGTCAGGCAGTTTCACATTTCCATGTTTCTAACCCCGATAGTTTGGTTTCCAAACATCTGTGTGAAAAGACTTCTGTGTGAATAAAAATTGTAGACTATAATCATCAAACAATAAAGTTTTGAGGCTACCACATAAATGTCATTGCTATTTGGAATTGGCAAGGCCATATCTTCTCACCCCCAAAATGAAAAAATATGTGGTCACAGGGTGAGACTGACCTGGTAACTGAATGAGTTTATATATAATTAGTTTGATTGATAGTTTCCTTTCAAAATAGACTATATTGATCCAGGGGTGAAAGCTTAAATCTAAAAGGACCTAAAGGGTAACTAAGGAACCTGCAGAGGAGCACTGAATAGAATGGGTTGCCAAATGTCTGTCAAATAAGCCTAATGCTGGCTTTTCTTTCTGAAATGATTGTTGACTGAGGTGGTGGCCTCCTCTTGCTCCTGGGGTTAGAAAATGTAAGCATTGATCTGAAATAACAATGAATTATAATGTTAAAACATTGTAGATTTGATCTGTGTGTGTGTGTAACATACAGAAAGGGAGACAGATGGAGAGAGACAGACAGGCAGAGTGTGTGATAAGCAAAAGAAGACTGCTCTCCATCTTTGATTTTCCCTTTGCTGGTCATTGCTGGACTGCAGTCTGGCTACATCTCCAATCCAGTGTCCAGAGTGTCTTCATATCCTTTGTAAGCAAATGTAGAAGAAGGGTCCTCTGTTTCCAGCTGTGTGAACTGCTGCCGTGTGGAATTTGTGGTGGATTTTTCTCCCTAATTAGCTGCCATTTTCTTGTGCAAATGGGCTGCTGTTTTTCTGATGGAGGGAATGTGATATGGCTGTAGTGCTCATCGCGTTTGGTTATTTTCTTTAAGCCGGGCTCACGTACAAGTTTGGTCTGCTTGGTGGGGCCCCGTGGAAGCGTGTAATTCCACCAAACCAGTGTGAACCCTGAAGCGAGGAGGGGCCTGGGATAACATCTTCACAGTTTATTTTAGACAAACTCAGCTCAATTAGTTGCACTACAATGCCCATGGCCTACAACACTGGAGTCTCGATAGGGGAGGCAGTCAAATTGATTGTTTGCACTTTCATACATGCTTAGACATGATTTTGGCTAATGAAATATAGATTATTACAGCTTTTTGATCCATTTTTCACTAAGCTGGTTCAATCGTTGACCAAGATTTTTCGATAACAGTCTATATTAAGGTCTCCAAAGAGTTTAAGTGCTAAGTGCTATATATAGTATTATTATATTTTTCCTGTCATATTTTACTGACTGTGTGCTAATCCAAATGATTATGTCATGACTGAAAAATTGTGCTACAACTGAAGAATTTATTGCTCACCCACTCACAGCTCCCACTGCTGCTGGATACAAAATTCCCTTACTCTTATTGAATAACATCTCCATTTCTTAATATTATGTTAAGGTGTGATACATATTTTTGTCTAATTCTGGTTTAATATATATTCTGGATATATTTAAACAACTGGAATATTCCTGCATTGTTTTATTGTTGTTCTTTCTGTTTCCCTGCCTCAGTCTTCTCTGCTCTAAACTCGCTCCTGTTCCAAGTCTGAATCAGATCAGCAGCTCACAGGCTGTAAGAACATCCCTCCCCCCCCCCATCCTGCCGCTTTTACACCCGAGTGAGCGAGTGAAACCCAGCACAGCCTGAGCATCGGTGTGTGTGTGTGTGTGTGTGTGTGTGTCTGCTGAGAGCCCATCCACAGAGGAGGGGAAGGGTTGTGTCTGGGACCAGACCTTTCCCCAAAATAAATACAGTCAGCGTTGGCCTTGGTAAACCTAACCCTCCCTTTTCCTTTTTCCTAACGTGTGTGGAAAAGAGCGGTTGGATGTTGTAGGTCTGGAGTTGGATGTGGCTATGCAATCAAAAGGTGCCCCTGTGACTTGGTAAGAGGCTATAGGTTTTTAAACAGTGTCATTCAATAATGTTTTTTTTTTTTTTAAACAAATGTATTTTCCCGTCCATGTCTGCCCCAATATCCCGAAGCACTTAATTAAAGTTTTAATTTCAGTCCTTAATAAGATACAGCTTCAGCAAGAATTATCCTTCTACCAGTTTTAGCCAGCCATCATGTTAAAGACTTCATGATTATCCATGTAATTCACTGTCTCGTTAGAGTTTTACTGTCTCACGCATGGGCATAGGTTGTTGGGGGGGAAAAAAGAAAACCTTAAACATGTAGTACATGATAATGCGGATTACAGAAT
Organism: Tenebrosternarchus preto; assembly: GCA_025802075.1. Classification (NCBI taxonomy): domain Eukaryota; kingdom Metazoa; phylum Chordata; class Actinopteri; order Gymnotiformes; family Apteronotidae; genus Tenebrosternarchus; species Tenebrosternarchus preto. The sequence goes on along the minus strand of JAOYMR010000017.1, from coordinate 19,781,266 downwards.
AACCACAGATGTAATGCGCTCGGTGTCCGTAAGTCTCCTTTAAATCTTCCACTCATTTTGATGGAGGGGTAGCGACTGGTTCGAGCGCCAGTCTTGTTCGTTACATTCTGGAAACTGGGCTTCATCTGAGAAGCCCTGCTCTGTCCTGCGCAGTAAATGTATTCCTCTCAGCATCCCGTGGTGGGTTTGTAGCAGGGCCACACACACGCGCGTGTCGCTGTTTGTCTTTTGTCACCAGAAGCACGTTGTTTTTAATTTTCCACTTCTAATTGCTTCTCAGTGGGTTTTCCTGTCATCATCTCTAGGTTTTACAAATATTTAAAGAAAACGTTAGTTCAGCTCTGGATGTGTTTTATGGTGATGTCAATTTTGTTCTAAGTTTATACATCATTTTACCAAATTTTTCCAATAACAAGCTGACTAGTGCTGTCTTAACTGCGGTATTCTGGCGCACATTCCGCATGCACCTTTTTATATGGAGCATTTCTGTTCTCTTTTCATCTTTTTTTCTGTTCCGTATTAAGAGAATACTTTTTTTTTTTTAATGAAAGCTATAGGTGTATGACTGTTGATTCTTTGCCAGTACAGAATTCGAAACATACAGCCTACTCTTTTTTTTTTTCTCACAGAGCAAAAAGTTAGAAAGTTGACGCCATTTTAATTGCTGGATTTGTTTAGCGGGTCTCGAGAGGTTCGCCACAGACTGAAGGCTCCTTGGTGCCAGTTTCTGCCGTTTGGTTTAGCTGGTTAGTCGCAGTTGGGAACAACTTCCTGTTGCTTTCAGAGTGACTATTACTGTAAAATTAACCGCTCTTAACTCAAACTTTTTTTTTTTCTTTCATAATAACCTCCTAATGGCATCGTCCTTGTGTTTTTCCCAGACATTCCCTTTGGATAATGAGAGGCTTTTGTAGCACAGCTGCATTTAATTGCAGATAGTCTTCCTTTTCCTCAATTTAATTCTCTGTTGTTCCCAGAATAGAGAGACAGACCTGAAGTGCTGGTGTTTTATCAACCCAGTCAGTTAGCTGAGCATAGTAAGTACACATAGACATGCTTGGTTGGCATGGCATCTGCCTGAGGTGTATGCAATCAGACACACACACACACATACACACACACATACATTCTGTGTTCGATGTTTTTCCCTGAAGGATTACTTCATCTCTTTGATGACCTCTTGTAAGAAACAGTTTAACTGTGTGTGTGTGTGTGTGTGTGTGTTTGTGTGTGCTAATATGGTACCACTTCTTCACTACTCCGTCTGTGTCTTTAGGGGAGCAGTTTTATGAGGTGAAGTGTAAACTAATGTCCTTGAAATCCATCGTCTCTCACCCATAATTCATGTTAATCTTGCACTTGGGCACTGGCCAATGGGATCCAAGATGGCATCTCTTTCAAGGACACCAGCAGAGCTACAGAACCAGTAATGGGTGCAGTATGAGCAGTGTGAACTAGAAGGTGAAAGAAAGCCCATGTCTTTAATGGTAGAGTCTAAATACAGCTATTAATGTAGACGACTACACCTAAACAAGGGCACCACCCAGCTCTGACATGTCGCTTGTTCTGAAAACAAGATGGTGCCATAAAGCTGGCAGGTCCTTTTTAAATTGAGCAGTATAATAATGCACTGGGTGGCATTTCCTCTGACTTCGTTCTCCGTTACTGTTTGTTCAACGATCTTGTGCATGCGCACTTCTGGCAGTGTTGCATAAGAAACAGGGCTCCTAAATTCCTACTGGTCAGATTATTTTTTTTGTTGGGCTCCACCGAAGTTTTTTTTTTTTATTTTTTCTTTTCAGATGTGGTTATGTAAGAGTGGTAAGTTTGCGTTTGGGTCCTGTTCCTCTCCTGTTTACATGTCCCTCAGAGCTGGAGGAGGATCACTCGGAAGGGAAGCACCTAAAACAGATCCAGCTTCATGTTGGACCTGGAGGGGTGGATCTACAGCAGTGAGTCTGGATGTGCCTACAAAGTCTTTACATGTACCTGTTACACACAGTTCATATGCTAGACAGAGAAAAGGATGGTGTAGCTCCTCTCTGTATCATGATGCACTGATGTTCTCAGGGCTTTGGAGATTGCTGACTTCATAATGTCATTAGACCATGTTTGATACCTTCACCACTGGAAGAGAAGTGACATTACTTTGTCTCCATTATAAAATGGTGACTCAAGGCCATTTTCCAGAAGAGTTTCAATGTTCCCTGAGTGGACAGTCAGGAGGAGACAGACTCCTGTCTTTAGATCCTGTATCAAAGTTTTAACCAAAAGTCCATGTCTGATGATAACAAATGGTAGGAAGGGGTTAAAGAACAACAAATGACCAAAAAATAACAATGGAACTTGTGTGTGTGAGAGAGAGAGAGCGAGAGAGGGAGAGTGAAAGGGAGGTAGGGAGGGAGAGTGAGATTTGTCAGGTTCTCTCTGGGTTCTCTCTGGGTATGCTATGAGCCAGACAGTTTGCCTTTGTGCTCACAAAGTGTGTCAGTGGTATTATTCGTAGCTGATCAAGCACACCGAACATTGACCAGCCTCTCTGTTCTCTCACACTGAGATCATTTCCAGGCCCATTGGTCTCTATGTTGGAGTGCCACTGTTTATTCAGTAGGCTGGATCCTACAGTAAACAATGCAGCATGAACAGCACAATTGGTGGATGTGGTCTGGCTGTTTTTGGCAGGGTGGATATGTGTTGTTGTTTTTTTTTTGTATAAATTTGATTTCACATTTCACATTGAAGCTTTTACACTCCTTTACTGGGGAGGCAAAGTTGACCTTTAGGACTGATTATATCAGACATTAACTGTGCTTCTAACTTTGCAACGTTTCCCACTGCAACGTTTCACAAAAGAATATATATTTTTTAAATGTGTAAACTTGCAGCTCGGCACAGTAAACTAGTGCGTCTGAGTTTGTGTATGTGTGTATCGGTAAATGTGTACAGTCCTGTATGTGGTATTGGTGTGTTTACACATTACTAAGCAATGATCACAGTATTCTCTTCATTGGTGGCCAGAAGATGTGTGTGGACATACCTGCTGCATAGGTAAGCACAGGACTACGTTTTTCTGTTGCTCTCTGTTATGTAGATTTCGAGGGGGCACCGATTACAGATCGATATAACATTTCTGTTTAAAGAACTTTCTGGAAACTTTCAAGAACTTTCACAAATGGACTGAGTCATCTATGTTGAGTTGTGCATCTTCTGTATAGCAGGAGTCCATGCCAGCTGGATGCATGATGGCACTCTGCAGGCTGAGAGTACTGAACGCTGTGGTGTTGCCCTATGAACTTTATGAGGGTTTTTTTTTTTTATCTCGGGTGGCGTTGATGGATGAATGCCAGAGGACCTGTATGGTCCAGGGGCATGTGCGGGTTAAACAGCTCAGCTCGTGCCAGACACTCGCGCTGGCATTGTGAGTTACCATCTCTCTCTCCTGAGGGACAAAGGAAGCTAATGGCTAACTCTCGCTAATAATGAATCAGTAACAAGGTGACAAATCCTTGTGATCAAGGCTGTACATTTTAGGATACTGTATTAAGTTTGATACTTGAATACGCTCACTCAGTAATATAAAGATTCTCTTTGATCCCAGCCCAGACAAAAAGAATACAGCTAGAGGTAGGAATAATGTTTGAATTTATTTAATTTAATAACAGAAGAAATATTTTAATGCTTTTCATGACACCCATGCCTTAATTACTCATTGGTAATTACAGCAGGCCTATTTAGGTCTGATCATTTAATAAATGGAATTGAGAGATTTAGTCAAGAGTATTCACTTCCAAAAACATTTATAGATAAGGTGATCTGACATAACAGGCACTTTTAGACAAGCATACTACCTTAAAATGTAGAATATGTATTTTGTATACTGGTTACAAAGAGGAACAAAAAGCTCTTTCAAGGTGCTCACTCTAGTGTGGTCGTGTATATGGAAGGTGGGGGGGGGGGGTGGGGTGGAGTTCATAGCACTGCAGGGAAGCAGCTATGTGGACACTCCCCACCTGGAGAAAGCTGAGCTCCACCCGTGGAGTATAAGGGCTTCTCTCAGACGGTGGGAGGAAACGGGGCCAGCTCAGCTTCCTGTGCCCCACTGCAGGACTCCAGACCTGCCATATCACAGCCTCTCTCCCCGCTCCCATGGATAGTGGCACTGAGCACGGAGACTCCTCCTCCAGCCTGGAAAACGCCATCCCCCCCTCCCCCAGACCGGTTCTTCCTGCGAGCCAGAGCTGGCCACCTCAACCATGGAGCTCTTTCCTTCCGCTCCGGATTGTCCTGTGACGCACGTGACGGGTTTCCTGTCGAGATGTGCTGCAGGAGTGAAATGGTGTCACCTCACGTGTTGGTAGTTCACATGACCTGTGTTTGTGGCCTTTTCTTTTTTTTTTTTTGACATATGTATATCACACTCGTTTTGTCTCTTTTTTCCACTCAGATGAGGTTTAGTTTTAAATCAGTGACGGCTTACACTACACCAAATCTGAGTAATGGCGGGCACATCAACTTCAGAGCAGTTCAGCCTCACAGGACACTGTGAGGCTCTTATGCCTCTGAAACTTGTAGCCTGTGCACTCTTTGGCGACGTTCAACATTATCTCATCCCACCACAAAACTAAAGCCAGCGGTAGGAGAAAATGTTTATTGGAAACTGGATGTGCCCTGCTGACTCCAGTGCTGTTGTGGTTAGCTGCACTGATGGTCTGGCTAGCTTCAGCCTTATGGCAGCTTCAAAGAGCACTTTGACCTCTATCAGTTCCAACACATCACAAGTTATAGCTTTCAAGTAAACAAACTGGTAGCCAAAAGCTAATGGAAACTATCAGCACTCCAGGCAAACTATAGCAATGTATGGTGTTGCCTGGTTGGTGATGCTAAAATTCAAATGGATGTCATCACACAGAAGATGAAGAGCATAACACAGCGCTCAGAACTGTTTGGTTCTTCTGCTTTGATCTGAGCTCCCCACTTTTATCATGTGATCACACCTCAACACTTGGTCCCAGCAACTCCACTGTTTATGTATTTCTTTCCCTCCGCTTTTCTTCCCTTCTCTCCGTCTCACTCTGGGCACAGGCGGCGGTGCGGCAGTCTGCCTGAGGAGCTGGAAGTTGTGGTATGCTGGTCCAAACAAGGGACCTAGTCATAATGTTTCCCAGGCAACGTGCTGCCATAACCACAGCTGCCCCCCCCCCCCCCACCACCACCAAAAAATGCCTTGCTCAGAGCTCCAGCCACCACTGCCGAGAAGGAAAATACATGCATTCATTGTTAGCTCACTTTGCAGACCTGCCTGGTCTCATTATAATGCACTGTTTGAACGTGCACACTTGTGTGAGCACACACGCCATATGAGTGTGAATATGTTTTGGAGAGGGCCTCTATGTGTGTGTGTGTGCGTGTAAGTGTACGTGCAGATCTAAAGTCCCATGAAAGATGAGAGATGTTTTCCTGTCCTTCCTGCACAACCCTCAGCAGATGCATCACTGTTTTTAATCTCTCCCCCAACTCCACTAAAATCACACCAATTTTTTTTTAGTTAGTAGGTTTTCCACCTACTAAATATTTTATCTTTTTTACACCCAGATCTTTCCATCCATTCTATAAAAAAGGTAAACTTAATAGCTTATGGAAAAATCACTTTCCAAGATAAAACTCTACCACTCAACTATTATAGTTGGTGGATTTATTCATATGTGGACCTCTTTTGGACTTGTGATGGAACAATAGCGTGTATGTGATACCGATGCCCTCAGTAAATGGGACTTTCAACAACAAGAGCAGCTGGAATTCCTATACACACAAATACACTGAATCCCAGTGCAGTATGGTGTATAGGAAGCTCTGGGAGGGGGGTTGGAGGTGACTGAACTCCTCTATAAGCCCAGCAGATGGCCAGTGGAGCCAACACACACAAAAAGACCCATGGAGTGAAACGCAGCCATTCACGTCATTCAGACCGTCTCGCCAGAGAGTGAAGGGACAGCCGTCCCATAATGCTCTTGTTCCGCCTTCTGCGACCCCACGTCTGAAACCGGCCCGCCTCATTGGCCGCTTCCATGCGGCCGTCTTCTGAAAAGCTCCCTGTATTCATCTCATCACGCTGCCGGCTGCTGCGGGACCCCCCCCCCCCCCCACTCCATTCAGCTCGCTGGTAACCAGTGACCTGCCTGGAGAGCTCCAGCAGCTCTGCGGCGTGTGCACAGCGCCTGAATTGAGTTTGGGATGTGTCCTTTCAAGAGAGCTCACCTCGATGTCAAAGGTCATAAATGGGTGGTGCGATTTGAGCTTTTGGCAGGACGTGTGATGGTGCGCTTAGCTGCAGCTGATCCAACCCTCCCCCCTTCAAAAAAAAAAAACCTCCCCAGTACTCCCCAGCAGAACCTCCCCATTCCAGTCGCAAGTAACAACCCCTTAGGAAAAATGACCACAGTCACCTAGACAATAACAAAAACAGTTTCATGTGTTCAGAAGGATCCTCTTACCTTGAAGTCATTATGGTTATAGACACCTGAAAATGAGGGATAGAACAAAGCCTGCCCTCATACCTCCTTGTGTCTGGCAGGGAGTGTGTGGGAGCTGTAGGAAAGCGTCAGGAGTGTTTGGTGTGGGGGGTTCTCCAGCGCACAGCACACATACAAGTGGCTGTTTTTGATGCATGGCCCTCCCTCTTCTGTTTCTCCACAGATGAGCTAACGAGAGCACAGAACAGCTAGGTGAGAGAGAGAGAGAGAGAGAGAGAGAGAGAGAGCATCCATCATAACTCCAGAGCTGCACGCAGGAGCAGCGAGGTGGAGGACTGTACAGAACAGGACGAATATAACAACACAGAATATGAACAGTTATTCTTGTTTGTCCTGAGGCCCAGTAATACAGCTGGTAAAATATATTTATCTTATTTGTATTCATATGTGTTATGAGTGTGTGTGTGTGTGTGTGTGTGCGCTGTTTAAGGCTGATAAATGTTGTCGTTCTTGTTGGCCGACCAGATGAGAATGGGGAATTCAGATAGCCTGCACAGCAGCTTCCCACTCCCAGCCAAGCCACGGGCGTGCTCCCTGAAGCTCCACTCCTCCAGAGAGGAGGTCCTGTCGCCCCACAGCTGGTGGAGGAGCGCAGGTGGTGGTGCAGGCTGCAGGGTCCACTGCTCATCACGAAATGGCCTGTCCCAGCACAAGAGCGGTCAGCCGTACGTCTCCTGCCACTACGAGTACGTCAGCACCAAGCAGCAGCCCGGCTGCCTTCGTGGCAGCGAGAGGGACCGTGAGCCTCTCGTAGCCCTGGGGCCCGGGTACAGCCCGCGGGGGGGAGAGCGCGATGGCCGCTCCCCCACGGCGCAAAGCTCCCCCCCTGAGCAGCTTCATAGCAGGAGCAGTCCCAAGGTGCTGTTCAGCGAAGACGGAAGCCTGAGGGTGGAGTTCACAGCTGGCAGGCAAGAGCTGGACGACCAGCTCCCTCTGGCCGGCCGCGCCTCGGGAACCTCCGACTCCACGCTGCGGGACAGCAAGGGAAGCTCGCTCAGCTCTGAGGCGTCCTGGTACGATTCCCCGTGGGGCCCCAGCATGGGGCTCTGCGACGGTGTCTTCGCCCCCGGCCAGCCATCGGACAACAGCAGTGGTTATACCACGCTCTCCTCCACTCGCACCGAGGAGACGGGTAGCTCCCCGGCCCCGCTGGAGGTCCACGTGAGCCGGCTCCTTCGCCAGGCTGGGCTGAACGCCAGTCAGGACACGGCCACCGGGCTCACCGATGAAGACAGCGGCATCGGAGACTCTCTCCTGCTACCAGTGGAGCAGAAGGACTTTGACCTCGGCCCCGTTACTGACGTGCACCCCAACCCAAGGCTGGTTGTGCCTTTCCCCACCCACGACATCTTCCCCACCGCCCAGGGCCAGGACTCTCCCGACCTCCGGGGGCCGAGCACGGCCTCTCAGAAGCTGAGCCCGGACACGCGGACGTTCTCCTCGCTCACCTTGCCCTGCAGAAGGTCCGCCGGCAACGACGACACCAGGAAGGGCTCGCTCAAGAGCCGCATCCGCCGTCTCAGCGACTGGACGGGAAGCCTGAGCAGGAAGAAGAGGAGGTTGCAGGTGAGAGGGGCACAGCCTGTGCTTTTGTCTGTTTCTGCATAGCATGGTTACTGCCTGCACACCTGTTAGCATGAATGGTATCAGATCAGTGCGGGACACCGAATGGTTCACATCTGTGTGTGATTTTGCCACTATCTGAAACTACTCTGGGCGAGTGTGGATTGTTTTTCTGAAGGCACAAGAATTAATTCTAAGCAAATTTCCTGAAGTTATACTTGCCAGGGCATTATTAGAGTTTTGTAATTTGCTTCTTGTTGAAGTCCAGGCCCTCTTGATTTATGTTCTGGAGACGACTAATGTTTATATTCACATGTTTTTCCAGGTTTTGTATTTAGTTTTGCCATTTTGCACTACGGTTTCATAGATATTCCCTTATTCTTTTTTATACCAGTAGCGGAAGGTGTGAACTAGCACTTAGCCCTCTTAGTGGAGTGTTGGTCTTGTTAACATTTACTCATGTCTATAGCGCTCCAGTGTTTGTTTTACGGTGTGATTCAAGACGCGTGCCTCCGTCTCACAGGATCCCAGCACTCTAGAAGCTTCTGAAGCCTTCATCAGTGAGGTGGATGGCCCAGCAGGAGACTCCATCAGCCCGTTTTGGACCCTCGCATCCGGCAAGACGCAGTCATCCTGCTCCTTGACCGACCCGTACGCTCAGCGAGGCCAGAGCGCTGCCGTCATCAGGCAGAACATCTATGAGAACTTCATGCAGGAGCTGGAGGCTGGCAGCAGCAGAGGAGGTGCTGCAGATGCCCTCCAGGCCTGGGAGGGCGACGGTGAGCTGGTCGAGAGCAGCAGCGGCTCACTGGGCTCCCTGGAGCAGATGGACCGGCTTCTTGAGAAAGAACAGGGGGTGGTGCGCAGGGCAGGGTGGCTGGCCTTCAAACCCCTTATCAGTCTCCATAAGGACCGCAAGCTGGAGCTGGTGGCACGCCGCAGGTGGAAGCAGTATTGGGTCACACTCAAAGGTAAAGATTTTTGCTCCACCTCACTGCAAAAAGTTCTATTTTTTTCAGATGTTGACAAATGGCTATAAAATTTTAACCATCTCCATGGGGACACTAGATTAGCAACTGAAGAGCTCTGCTCACTTGTATTCTGTGTTGTGGTAACTGAGATATAATCACTCAGTTTTGAGTTCATATTCAGCCTAGAGGTAGTGCCACAGAGTTCAACCTGGCTTTCACTCACATTCTTAGTTTCCCATAAAATGCTCTTCGCCATTGTCCAATAGGCTGCACGTTACTGTTGAGCGAGGCCAATGGGAAAGGCTGTGTGGAGCAGGAGACAGCCCCGCGCTACGCCCTGCTGGTGGAGGACAGCATCGTGCAGGCTGTCCCCGAACACCCAAAGAAGGAACATGTCTTCTGCCTGAGCAACGCTTTTGGAGACGTCTACCTGTTTCAGGTCTGGATCCAATAAACGGCAGATTTTGAACACTACAGTTGACCTCTGCTTTATTCAACAAACTCTAAACACAGAATTCAAACCCTGCTGTGTCTTTTGATTGTTGTGTGTGGTTTTAAATCAACACATACCACATACGAACCATTTTGATGTCATACATTATTCCATGTTGTTGCCTCCTAACTTGTAACAGCAGTGCATTCAGAAACCACATTATGCTTTTTTTTTTTTAAGATTTTTCTTTCAGGATTTTTTTATTTGTTTTTGTTCTAGCTCATAATGACTATGTTGGTCTACATAATGTTGCCACATTGCCATAATGTTCCATCATCGACTGTTTCATAATTACATCTTGGTAAACTGTAGCACTCTAATGAGAATTTGGCTGTACACATCTCAGCTGGAGGGTCACGTTTACAGGATGAGTTTGTTTGTTTTACACTATTTGACTCCAGTTTTTCAAAGAGGAGGAAGCCTCAGTATTAGGTGTGTCTTCTTTCTTTTTAATCCTGCCACCTTCCACTCTACCATGGACAGATCATTCTCTTTCATTAGATTTACCAAAACCAAATTTCTGCTTTTTCCATATAGAACCATAAAAACCAGGAATTTTGCAACATGGTGCTTAGAGCGGCATGTTTCCATGGAGTCTCCATGCTGTGTGAGGTCTTTGAAAGTGGGACAACCAATAACGCAGTGTGTGGTTCATAACTCACCTGTCTGGGCTGACTCACCCCAACCCACAGGCTGCGAACCAGACAGATGTGGAGAACTGGGTGACGGCCGTCCACTCGGCCTGCGCGTCCCACCTGGCCAAGCGTCAGGGCAGGGAGGATACGGTGCATCTGCTGAGGAGCCAGAGCAGAACCCTGCTGCAGAACATCGACATGGACGGCAAGATGAAGAAGATGGCTGAGCTCCAGCTGTCTGTCGTTAGTGACCAGAAGAGCAGGAAGGCAATCGAGAGCCAGGTGAGTGATTACTGTTACTCTATTAAAGCATGTTAACAGCTTGGCCAAGACCTAGTGTGTTGGGGTTTGTGTGCACACGTTTGCGTGTGTGTGTGTGTGTGTGTGTGTGCGCGTGTGTGTGTTATCATGAGTATTATAAGTATGTTTTTATGTTATCCTTTATGTAGGTTATGTAGGTCTCAGTGGAAGCAAAGTTTAAAAGTAATATAACAAGAAGTATAATTAAATATTTTATATAACTACTGTTATAAACAGTTTAACAGTGCAGTCCATTTATGAGCCACTGTCACCACACCCATTCATATTTAACATAGACATTTACAGGTGGATTCTGTGTAAAAGGATTGACTGTATTCTTGTGTTTCTCCCTCTGATGGCGGTTAGCTAGGGTTTTATAAAGGGAGCTGAGGTTAATGACATAATCTATGGGAGCACGGCCAGGCTATTTTTCATGGCTAAGCTAAGTTGAGCTGAAGGGTGATGAGTGCACTAACGTGGCCAGGGAAACACTAATGAATCGCTCAATGAGCTCCAGAAATGAAGCTATTTATAACAAATCAAAGCCCCAAGCAGCTAAGAAACAATGTAAAACACATTAAGACTTATCATCATGTACACTGGGACCTGGAATAGGTAAAGAATGTGAACGGGCTGGAGAATCGCCCTGATTTACAGTGTGTACGCACAGAAGGAACGTGTGCGTCTGTAACGAGCGTTTGTTTGGGGCAGACGTGGGAGAAGAGAGAGACGGTGGTAAGATGGTCACGAGGAGACTTTAACAAAGGGCTTTGAGGTCATGGCTTTGTGCTCAATGTGTGCAGATCCAGCAGTGGGAACAGAACCTGGAGAAATTCAACGTGGACCTGTTCCGCACCCGCTGCTACCTGGCCAGTCTTCAGGGCTCCGAGACGCCCAATCCCAAGAGCCTGCTGGCTGCTGCCGGACGCCCGTCCAAGATGGTGCTGAGCCGTCTCGGAATTTTCTCCGTCTCATCCTTCCATGCTCTGGTGAGTGGTAAAAAAAAAAACAATTACCTGAACCAACGTAATTGCTCTTAAAAAGTACAGCAGGATTGAATCAACCATCTCAATCTGTTGAGAGGTAAACGGTGCTCTAAAAGTGCTCTAAAAGTATATATTTTAGGTGCTGTAAAAGTACATATTTGTAAAGTGTTCAGTGTGTTGTGTGTGTCCACAGATGTGCACTCGTGCTGAGGCTGCTCTGAAGAGACGCTGGTGCTCCCAGGCCCGAGGCGTGAGGACCAAGCGGGGAATCTTCTCTCAGAAGGGCCTGGACACCCTGAGCAGACACGGGGCCGAAAAGACGCAGTCTCTGTCCCAGGTATGATAGGGAACGTGTTAAAAACACACGCACACGCTCGAATGCTTACCTATAAATGTATAGCATCAATACCAAGTCTGGGCTTTTTTTGGCTTTGGGCAGTACTGAATTAAATGAAAAGTGAAAACGTATTGAGAAGTGCAATGAAGGCTATGATCGTGAAACTATGATAACTTTCTTAACTCTCTAAATCTCACTGTGAGGGGCTAGGGTTAGGATTAACCCTGCACCCAGTGGTACATTTCTAAAGCCTCTTCTGTTTTACCAAACTGTGAATGACCAAACCTTTTTCAGTTCCCTTTCCCAGTGTACCACGTCTTTATGTTTAGTCTGTTTAGTCTCTTAGTTTAGATTAAGTTATTGTAGTTTAGTTAATGTAACTCTGGTCATTTGTGCACTTTATTGTTAAATGTAAAGTACTCCGTCCTTATGTTTAGTCTCTTAGTTTAAATTAAGTTATTGTAGTTTAGCTAATGTAACTCTGGCCATTTGTGCACTTTATGGTTAAAAGTCACTTTAGCATTAAGTATGTGTTTTCATTGTTACTTGTCTTGTCATCACCGAGGGATGGTGAGAAACGTAATTTCGATTCCTTTGTATGTTTGGTACATGCAAAAGAATTGACAATAAAGCTGACTTTGACTTTGACTTTGAAACAGAGTGCTCTACTTCATAAATGCATTCGAAAACGCTGCTTCCTGGTTTGCGGTTTCACATTTTACCCATAATCCTTTCATCTGGCTAATTGCTGAGCCGCGGGCCATGTATGTTTGGGGGCTTTTGGACAGAGCCGCGCTGGCTGGTTACTAACAGCTGCCTGTCGTTCCTGTCCTGAATGGAGGTGGCCTCTGTTCTTCAAAGCACTAAGAATGGAGAGCATCTTATAGACTGAAGCTATTCATGTCTTCTTTATCGTTACAGACAAACCATGTGTTGTATATTAACGTGTTTTTCATTTGCTTCTTAAGAGAATGATTTAAGGCATTTATTTTTTGTCAGAAAGGCCCTGTCTATAAACAGGCGAGAGTGTAAAACCCCAGGGTGCTATAGGCCCCTGGGGTCCCACTTCTCAGCACTAGAGGTCACGGGACAGAAAACGACAGAAAACTCAGTACTCCCTGTGGTGGCTCCAAATTCACACGCATATTTGCTCCCTGACTGGAGTGCAGTCAGAGACGACTGCCTCCATCCTTCAGCCTGGTAAATGCCCCAGAGAAGCATAATCTCAGCCAAACAAGCTCTTAATAGCAGACTCCTCCAACAGGGCTTTACCATAATCCACATGTGACTAATTGCTCCAAGATGGAGAGTAGGAGAGAAAGAGAAGGTTTGTGGAAATCACACTGTGTAGATAAAGTGCTTTTGTGCTTTTGTTCTCAAGACATTTACAGATCTTTGGTTAAGCAGAGGCTTGCAAAGTTAATGACGGTTGTGGTGACTTGAAGTGAGCTGGTGTCAGTGATGTCCAGGGAGTTTGTCCTTATCTGTTCTCTCGCCAAGCTGACGCTGGTGAGGGTCTCTCCAGACAGGCGTCTGGGGGGGGACGGACAGGCAGGCGTCTAAGGGAGCCGTTGGCATTGGCCTGGTGTGCTGATGAAGACTGCAGCATTAGGCTCCCCACGCTGAGCTGTAATTACAACATCACTCAGACCTTTGATCGCTTTCTACCAAACCTCAGAGGCCATCTCCGTTCCAGTCCGGGATCAGAATAGTATCTAAGTGGTTGACTCAGATATTTGGCTTCTAATTACATGCAAATATAGAAATTGTGCTGCTTTTTTGAGAACGGACGATGCCCTGAATACGTGACTTCACATGTGCTTGTGTGTACACGTGTGTTTTCGTGTTACAGATATTCGAAGGACGTCCTCCTGGATCTCTCTGCCGTCCTTCAACTCCGAGTCGCTCTGAGGTACTGCACGTTACTTTAAAGTCACATCTTCGCTTTCTCCTGCGCTAAAGGCGCTTCTTGCCTAGGAAACTTTCCCTACCAGATGGAGTCTTCTCAGTGTGGTTCTGCCAGACACAGGTGTCCAGCCCCATTGTTGGACAGGCGTTTCTCACCCTCTCTAATCCACTGAAGGAGCGAAGAGGGGTGTGGTTACCACGGGTGGGGGTGGTGTGCTCTGTTTTCTGGAGTCTATGGGCTTGCACAGCTGTCCCAACAGCCTGCTGCTCTGTTGACACTATGCTTTGCAAACAGGCAGACGGCATGAGAAGACCTTCCCTCAAGCTGGGGGAGGGACATCATTTCATCACAGTTCTATTGACAGTGATTCCCATCTCAATGGGGTGTTCCCAAGGGGATTTAGTTAGGATAATAAGACGTACTGCAGTTACATAGCATAAGTTTTACTTCCAAACATATATAGAAATTTTTTATGTGTAGCTTCCTTTTTTCACGGGAAGAAATTCTGATTCAGTAAATGCAATTGCAGAGGAATTGAAGATGGATAATATGAACTCACTTTTCAATCCTCTTTGTCTTACTGCATTTCCAGCAGAGACGGGACAGTTTTAGCAAACCGCATTCTATAGCACCACCTGAAGACCATTCTTGGGACTGCAGCAGAGAGAGTCTGCTGACTGTATACATGCCTGACGATGAGACCCTCAGGATTCCTGCGAAGCACGATTTCCTTGTGGCTGACATCCTGTCGTTGGCCTGCAAGGTACCTCATTAGCCCACAAAACATGCCAGCTTTTGAAAACTTCAGAAAAACTCTGCTGTTGCCAGGTCCAGCTCTTCTCTTTCTCGCAGCTTTACAGAGGTTTGCGGGGGCCCTCGGGTTTGTAGAGGCCCCCAAGAATGCAGTGGAAATAAACGAACGAGCCGTGTTACTCTTCAATAACTGTTAATACGTCCTGGTTGACCAACCTTGCTCTTAAAAAACAGTGTCGATGAAGTGTGGTGCTTTGGTTAAGCCGTGGTGGGTCTCTGGATGTGTGGTTCAGGAGAGGCAGCTGGACCCAGTGCTACACTGTCTGCATTTGAAGAGATATTCCACCGAAGAAGTGGAAACCAGCACACCAGCTCCTACTGATCTGCTTAGAGATCTGGTGAGATTACATTGTACCCTACTGTACGCTGTACCCTAGACCAAAACTATTAAGTGGTTTCTATGTGTTATTCCATATTGTGTTTCCATTTTCCAAACAGGTTTATGACGAGCTCGAGATTCACCCTCTCAATGTGTTCTCTATAAGCATGTCACGACCAGGCCCAGACATCGATTTTGGTGAGATGCAGTACGTCTTATGCATGATTTTTCTGTAAAAGTAACCATTGCTTGATTCCAGACCTGGAGGTCCACACAATGGACACAGCAGATTCAGGAGATCACAAATACCAGTTGATACCACAAATACCAGTAAATTAAATAAGGCAGATAAAGGCAAACATGCTGTGGCCCTAACGTCTGGAAAAACCAGTCCTTTATCCTCAATAGCATGAGTGGAAGGTAAGGTTCTTGTTCTTCTTCATCTCATCCTACACCGTTTCCAGGGTTCTCTGTGACAGGCCACGTGGATGGTGTGAGGAAGAGTCACATCTACGTGAGTGAGGTGCATTCTGGGAGCCTGGCATTCCTCGAGGGTAATTCATCTCAATAATCCAGTGTGCAGTGACGCTACAATATTGCTATTGACATTAAAGGCAAATTATGATATTGATTTTGCTATGAAAGGATGATTATTTACTTTACAGGCAAGCAATGTATGATGGTATTACACTGGTTACATGGTGTTACAGCAGATTACACTGGTTTAGCTGAGTTGGCTGTGAGGTTTGAATTATTAAGCATGTGGGTTTGTATTCTGGTCTTTGATTGGTTGTACGAGCTGTCTGTCTGTGTTGCTGTGTGCAGGACTGAGGGAGGGAGATGAGATCCTGGCTGTGAATGGGCTGAGCGTGTCCACTCTGGACCTGGGCCTTATGCACACCTCCTTCAGCCAGCCGAACCTCCAGCTGGCTGTCCGGCGCCAGGAACCCAATGAGCAGGGCAATGTCTGGCCAGACTGTGATTCCAGCGCCCCCTACTGCCCACTTCTACCAACTGACCGAAACACACATGCACAGCTGGGCTCTTCAGGTGGGATTTCAAAGGCTTTTTTAAACACTAATGCCCAAAGCCTACCCTATCAGCTAGTGAACCGTTCAACCTTTAACTTAGATGGCAAGTAAAAGCAGATGGCATAATCTTTTGTAATTCTCCTAGAGCCTTAGATTGATAAATATGACGATGTTTTCAGAAAGCTCTAGATGTTCTAGAAATTCTGATCAAAGGGCTGGGTTTTACTGTATGAACAGATGTGTAATGCTGAGGTAAGACTCTCAGAGTTGAAGTGCTCTGTGGTGAAGCTTTGGTAAGTGACGTGGCGGGTTTGATCTGAGAGTCAGTCTGAGGACTGGGTCCACTTTAGCTCCAGCTGGAAATAATGAAGCTCTTGTTGCTTATCTTACTAGAACATGAGAATGATTGACATATTGATACATTAAAAACAAAACAGACATCAGTACTTACTTGTACCACCCTATAGAGAGGTACTTTATCATAATTATAGATTACTGAGCCTGTTATTACATTTTTTGTGTCCATAGGTTATTAAATGAATAGTTATTTCTCACATTGTCTAAATAATTAAGTGAAGAAATCTCCCACATTTGGAAAGTGTTTATGTGCTGCACTTTGAAAACTACAGCCGTGTTTATATTAAAGCGAAGTGGGTTGATCGGTGTAATTGTAGACATTGTAATTCACTTTTGCTGAGAAGCTTTGAGCCTGAGGGGAATTCATTGCCTCTGCACACAAGATCATTATTGAAATCAAATCAATACTGGATTACCCCGGTCGAGTGCCCTTACATTCCCCAGGGTGTGCTCGAA
>JAOYMR010000017.1:19725492-19740368 GCA_025802075.1 Tenebrosternarchus preto | reverse complement strand
GTCTCTTAACAGGAGAAGGTGTTGCATGACCGCTGCATCTTCTCTGCCTTCTCACAGGGGTTGATGGGGGTTGGGCCATAGGAGTGGCTGGTGAACTTTCCTCTGTGGGACACTGAGGGAGGATGGGGGAGGGAGCCTCCATCGAACTGAGAGTGTCCGGTATAGACAATGGAGCATTTTCTTCCCTAAAAAGGGAAACAAGTTACACAGGTTACATTATGGAAAGTCCAAATTCACCATTACTAAAATTAAGATTTTTAGTGGACAACAAATAGTGAATGCTAAAGTTGTTAGTGCCATATTTACTCATGATTTACCATATTTTATACAACAACAATAATCATGCAATATTTGCAAATGCAATATTTCCTTTTGTATTGCCTGGTAACATATGGTACCCCGATTCATGCCACTATGGGAAAAAAAACCCGGTATAAACAGCATAACCTTTATGTTAGCGTACAACCCACCGTTCTTGGACACGTTCTTGACCCGAAATAAAAATGTAAATACACTGATTACATGTTCGAGTGTGATCCTAGTGTGTGTGTTTTCTCTACATATTTACCGGTAAATAGTGGAACTTAGTCAAGCATATACATTGAATTGAGTTTAAAGTTTAATTCACTTACGAAAAGTCACTCATTTGTGGAATTAAATTCAACGTTTATTCTTAAAACAACTTCTGGTACATGAAATGGTGAATAGCGGACATAAACACAAAAATATTCATTAGAATGACAAAACTTTGTGGTCGTAGTGCTTACATGTTAAGGTCCAATCCTTGTTGGCACGCTTGTTCCTCCACTGCATATCTACCGTTTTTCTTCAACATTTTACCCGGACTTTCTTTGCCGGAGTCACTGTGAAATTTCAGAGACTTTTTTGCCTTCGACATGATGGCAGGTTATCCTCCAGTGTGCTTGCTCAGCCAGCGAGCGATATCAAATCTCTCCAGGAGGAACCAAAAATTTAAGTCGCTTAGAAAATCTCCAAATGCCGACGTCGTGCAAGTCAAATACGTTGAGCTAACGATAACATTGACATGGGCATGGAGCAAGGGGCGTTTCTATAAAATAAAAGTCTAGTTAATGTCAGTGTGGACCTAAAAAGGGCTCTGGGTTACTTCTTTATGTACTGTTATTTCGATATCTCAAAACAAACAAATGGATTTTCGCGAACTATTTTCTCGTCATCTCAAGAATTTTGAGATCTGTTTAAATTCATGTTTTGCATTCATTGCATGCATAATATATGTATATACATTATATGAATAACATGTTATGATGTTATGGAGACTTTGTGACCCCAAGATGCTACACTTTGATGTAATTCTCCAACAGTGAACTTTGGAGAACATTTTACTTCTCTTACCATCCTCCTCACTGTGTGTGATGGCAAGATAAACTGACGTCCTTGTCCAGGCTTGTTTTCCACTGTTTCAGTTATTTTAAACTTCTTGATGATTCCTCTGACTGTAGTTATGGGCAGGTGTGTATGAGCGGCTGTTTTGTTGTAGCCACTGCCTGACTTATGAAGGTTGACACATCAGCCTTACTTGAGCCTTACTTTGCAGGGTGAACTGCAGGCACATATTAACAGCATTATCTACTGGCCTCTTTTCCAGACTGAAAGGGATCAAGGTATGAAGCACAGAATCAAGAGTATGGATGTCTTTATTATCAGTGTAGTATGTCTGTACGTGCACCAAGTCTGTAATCATTAAGATTACAGAACTGTTACAGTGCTGTTTTCTTCTTTTTGAAGACAGGAACAGTAATTGAAGATTTAAAATAGCCTATCACTTGAAATTAGAACAGATAGTGACTGAAGATGTCAGTGGGGTAAACGATCAGCACAGTACTTTATCAGGGTTGGGTATGTACAGTCAGGTCTAGCTGTCTTTTCAAATTTGTATTTTTTTCAAGAGCCTTAGCACATCTTGATCTTTAATTGGGAGGGCATTGATCTTTAATTGGCAGGGCATTGCCAAAGCCTGTGGAAGGTGTAGATTCTGTCAAACTGGTTGGGTGGGAGCCAGTGTGGTGCTGGAGCAGATTGGAGAATAGCAAGTCCTCCTGAGGGTGTCAAGTTGCAGGCTGTTGAGGGTGTTGATGGCATGAAGCTGTGGCCTGAGGTCACAGCAAAGGCTTGTCATGTTACATTTGGTGCTACAGTTAATGTAGTGTCAAACATAGTAGTTACAAACTTTTCATACAGTGCAAGTATTTTACAAAATTAAGTTTCTGGCCCATTTGTATGTTTTCCTGTTCCATCTTCTAGGGGCTGCTTCCTTAGTTGCCTAAAGTGCTTAGTTCCTGAACCATGAACCAAAGATATGCATGGTTTTATTTATTAACAGCAGTTCCTGTTGGAAGGCAGACATCCTCACAGAAACCTTAAAAAACATACATCCCAGTCAGCAACATCACAATACTTTACGGTTCAACTGTGTTGTGTTTATGTACTGAAGTCATATTACACTAAGGATTTGGGGGAACGTTATTTTGTTACAATATATAAAGAGCTACTTGACCTTGTTAGAAAAGAGATATGGAGATATTGCAAAGTTACTTGGTAAGAACAGCCAGAATTTGAGCATAAGAGAAGCCTTGGTTGGCATTGTTTAAAAGTAAATATTTTTTTCAAAACATAGTATAATAATTGCATTACATGCTTCGTATTTTTCAAACTACCGATCTACAGGCTGAATTGGTCCTAGGCAACAGAATACTGGCTGTTGGGCTACGAGGAAATGAGATCAAAGCAAAATAATAATGTAATATTGTAACATTAATAACACTTATTATTTACATATGTCCAAGACTTTTATTTACAAATATAACACTTCATTGAATTTTTCTTGGTGTCCTAAAAGAACATTGCCACATTAATTTGCATACAAGTTGCTTATTATAGGGTCTTATTTAGATGCATAAAAACTGCAGATGTTTCATGCACTTTTATTGAGAAGAAAACCATTGAATAGAATTCATTACTGACTAACAGAACAAACTTAATCTGACTGGATCTGTGATTGTATAGTCTGCCCTCAACTAGAAGTGTTCAAAACCACAACAAAGTTACTAGAAGAGGAGGTGAAACCCAAATTAAAATGAAGATGAGAACTAAATGAGACAAAAGATTTTCACACAATGTAGAAACTGAAATTTTATGACTCTGTATGGACATTTTTATGGGTGCTACCACTTAGTCTCCGTTCACGCCTTTTTTGGGGGGGGTTATGATTTTTGTGGTATACATTTGTATTTTAAAATGTTGCTTGTTAACTGCCTGCCATCCTGTGCCACACAACAGGAGATCAAGAATTGGGTTGAGAGACGTGATCGAGTGGGAGGAGACGTGATCGAGTGGGAGGAGACGTGATCGAGTGGGAGGAGACGTGATCGAGTGTTTCCACACTTATGTATGTTAATATGTCCACACATTTCCAACACTGTATGTTTTAGGACAGATGATACAGGTCACACTTTAAGTGACTGTTATAATTAGCAAGATGGATGAATAATGTGACATACTAAACAGCATGAACTGAGCTAAACAGTGGCTGCATGCAACAAGTGATTAAAGTAAGAGTATGACACGTGTTGTAAAGTAAGAGTATGATACGTGTTGTAAAGTAAGAGTATGACGCGTGTTGTAAAGTAAGAGTATGACGCGTGTTGTAAAGTAAGAGTATGACGCGTGTTGTAAAGTAAGAGTATGACATGTGTTGTAAAGTAAGAGTATGACACGTGTTGTAAAGTAAGAGTATGACGCGTGTTGTAAAGTAAGAGTATGACGCGTGTTGTAAAGTAAGAGTATGACGTGTGTTGTAAAGTAAGAGTATGACGCGTGTTGTAAAGTAAGAGTATGACACGTGTTGAAACGCAAACATAAACACTCACACACAAATACAAACCCCACCATCAACTTGAAACAATTAGTAACAACTGTTCATGATGTTGTTCTAAAAACATTGTTGATACTATTACACATTTATTACACATCATGACTCACAAAAGATTAATTTTCATTTACACAAGCCTGTCAAAATACTGGAATATGGCACACGGAAAACCATCTTTAATTTTAAAACTCACTGGACCATCCCACATATTGCCAATCCTCTAGACTCCAGTCAGTAATTTCACGAACCCAGGTGTCATGCTGTGTCCAGTGTTGTGGTGTTTACAGAGGAACGCTGGTGGGTGTTCAGCTTTCATATCCCATAGAAGTTAAAGAACGTTTCAGTGACTGATGAGATATGCATGAGTGGCCTCCTGCATTGAATGTGGATGTGATTTACACCAGAGTCACTTGTCTGTTAGCATGGACAAATTCTGGTCAAGATGCTACAATCATTAAGCACCTGTGGCTGTCCGCTGTGGGTGGTAATGCCTTCTATGATGTATTACCAGTACACGCATGATACTGTGGATCAAAGAATGTTATATGTCCAGACCATCTGTCAACCACTATCATGTGTAATTTGAACTCCAATAATAAATTTTGCTTGACTTGATTTTCTGCGGATTTAGATTAGAGCATTATTTTTGCGATTATATGCACTGCCCAAATCGGACAAGGTCGTAGTTCGGGCAAACGGTTGATTGAAAATGTGTCACTTCTGTCACGGTGGCCGCTCTCGCCTCCTCCCTTGTCCCGTATCTGTGTGGGCGTGTTGAGGGTAGGCGTGTTCATGCGTTCATGTCTGTTGTGTGAGTGTGTGTGTCTGTGTGTGTGTCGTGGGCGTGGTGTTCAGTGTCTGTCCTGTTATCCTTATGTTTCATCGGTGTCTTCTCAAGCGTGCGTGTATCTAAGCGTGCGTGTCATCCCTTGTTTGTCGGTCTTTTTCAGTGTTAAATGTAAGTGCTTGTTGGTCTCTGTAAAACCGGAAGTGTTGTCAATAAAGAGGCTGAAACGTCCGTGATCGGCATCCGACCCTTCTTCAGTAGCGCATCGTACACACACATACACACACACACACACGAACCCCACCAACAACTTGAAACAACTGGTAACAATTATTAACTGGCAAGTAGTTGTTTCAAGAACACTGTTCATGCTATTACATATTTTAAAATTCATTTTCAGTGACTCAAAACACTCTGAAGGTTCAAAGATCATTTAAAATTTGCAGCTTTTTAAAATCAAAACTCCACAAAATGAATCTAAGTGGAGGGCTTATCTCGAGCCTGAGATGTTCACTCTCGCCTCCGAAAACACTTGATCTTGTGGGCCTGCCCATAATCCATCTTCTCCGTTGAGACTACAAATCTTTCCTGAACTGCTAATAAAAATGCAATCTTTATGAAGCTGATCACGACACTATCCTTTTGTAAGCGAACATGGACGTAAATATGTATACATTTTTTATTGTGTTTAAATGTGGTACTATTGTTTTATTGTGGGAGGTGTGTCCATGATTCTCTGATATCAAGAAAGCCTTGTCCATTTTTCCACTGCGCTGTTTTCCTCTTCGTTTTATGAGGTATGAAAGGTTCGTTCAGCAAGTGTTTGTTCGATAGCAGTCTATCACAGGCACAGTATTTCACACAGAGAGAAAATGGTATGAAAAGATATAAATAAGAGAAGCTCTATTTCTATATCCCCAACAGAGGGCAGCATTAACTCAATATTTGAGCAGAATATTCGCAGTTCAGATAATTCTTAACTTCTAGGAAAATTCTCCCACCAGATATTTTCAGTCTTTCACATGAATTAAATTCTTTAATTATGTTCTTTAATTAAGCAAAGAAAAATCTGGTAAAAGGCTACAGTATAACAGTAAAATATGCTTAAAATGTAATGTATGACAGTAAAACAAAATGTAACAGCCAGCTCTGAACGGTCTGACAAATTTTTCACAATTTTACCTTCAAAAGTTCAGCTGCACAGACCGTTTCATGAAATAATTTGGCAATTAAAATGTAGACGGCCTAATCGCTTCTTCATTTTTGGATGGTTTTCCTTTTTCTCTGACAAAAGCTAATGAGGTTTGTGGTTACTGGTGTGTAAAACTGACGGACTGTGAATCATGACATCAACACTGGACAAAAAGTGAACACAAACCTAACTCTTCTGCATTTAAGGATCCCGCTATAATAATCTCTGCCAACTTGCCCACTTAATTGGCAATTTATAAATCCGGGTGATAATGGTTATTAGCTCACATCATTTCTGTTGTTGAGTATCATGAATATATGCTGATATGTGATATTTTTATTTTTGTAGCATAAAGCTCATAATGTTTTCTTGAGGTAGCGGTGTATATGAAATCCGAAATGATTTCAAAGATATATTTGCTTATCAGCATAAAATCCGAATCCCTAGTATTATGTAGTATGTACTATAATTTAATAATGCGGCACAGTGCTCTTTTCAGCTGTTTTGGATAGCAAGTTCATAGAGCTGTTCTTAGCGTGCATAGTAAGTCGTGGATAGGAAGTCCTCTCAAGTCCAATGGCGCCTCTACAGAATCGTGTCTGGAGGTGAACATCAAACACACACATTGTAATGGTTTTGACATCTTTCTTCCCTTGTGGTTTCTTGCATTGCATTGTCAGATTTGGAGACAGCTCTCCTAGAATGACAGGATTCTATCATCAAAGGTCAAATGACAAGCATCCTAAACCTTTTATTTAAATAAAACCAAGTCTGGTCGCTATAGATATATCTCCTTTTTGAGGGCAAATGTTTTAGGAACAGAATGGTGAGGTTAAATACAAAGCAATCAAACTGTGGCGTTTTTGTTTTTAGGTATTATTAACATCAGTAGATTACTATGTTTTCTAAAGACCCACTTTTTCTCATTCTAGCAATAGCAACCACACTTGTTTTTCATTCATTGTGTTTGATACAGTGGTACAAAAATATAACATTGTTTAGATAAAGTTTTTAAAGAATTTTAAAACTTTTAATAATGAATTTAAAAGTAGTTGAATTTAACTCCAGGTTTTGACCTGAACCTCAGACATAATATTTGGAAAGTTGACAAAGAGCAAAAAGATCTAGATTTTTTCCCCCAGCCTGGATAAAGTAGCCACAGAACCCACCTGACCTGGGGGGAACCTGCTCATGGAGGGTGAGAAAGTCGAGAGATCATACATGTCCCCACTACGTCCCGCAAAAATCAAAATCATGTACATTAATCCTTGTCACAGCAGGACAGAGAGCTGTGTGAAGCTTCAATAGAAACTGGTCTTATCAATCATTCACGAGTGCCAGGTGAAGGCAAAACCAATACAAGTCTGAGCCAATACAGCTTAACCCCAGTTTTGACCCAGCACCCAGTTGGTTAAATGATGAATAGCTGCCCTTATTTTGTTGAAAGATCCTGTCAGACATGCTTTCTGCAGTGTGGCGTTTGAGAATAATATGCTTTGAGGGTGTGAGGTGAGCGCATAGGAGCTTGATAAATGAACCCTGTTTAGTACATTGTGTTAGCAGTAGTAAGAGACTATATGTTCTTAACTGAATGCACTGAATATTTAAGAAGCACAGCTAGTGCAAAAATCCATACAACCTTATAATAAAAATGAGCATCCTCACTTTTGAATGACCATTGGTGTCTGTATTATAATGTTGTGTTGCAGAGGTTCATTTCTGGCTAAAGACCCACTGATTTTCTTTTCTGAGCCAGAACGAGTAGGAGCTCCCTTTCTTTTCTTTTTTTTGGGAGGGGGGGCTCTATTTAAGAGTGCTTTCCTGGTCAGCCTGGTTGTTAATTAGGATTTGAACAGATTAGTGTCTTGAAACAGTCAGATGCTAAGTATGTCATCTCTAACACTGATTGCCTGGCAACCATTCATTACCATGACTAAAGAAAGGCTACTTATTACTATGTAATGAATCACTAATGAGATAAGTAATTCGTTGATTGTGCTGTGATTATGTTCTTTGTAGCGTACTGAATTCTAAGTGGAACAAATATCTCTATGCCAATGGTATATGTCTATTCCAACAGTGTATGTAAAATTATATTGCTATTTCAATGCTAGAGGTTTCTATAGGACTAAATGTATGTTTGTTTAACACTAAAGGGAGATTTTAAAACATAGTAATGATTTACGGTGGTAACTATGACCTTGTCACTCTTTTACAGCCCTCCTTACTCAGTGATTCCCCCCAGCCCAAAATCAAATGAGGTTTAATTAGAAAATTTGCAATTAGTATCACTCTTCTTCTGACTGACAGGGGCCTGGGTCCGTGCCAGATCTGGCCCTAAGGCACAACTGAGGCAGTTGGTCCATTAAAGGCTGGCTGCCATCTTCTACTGCCATGCTGTTGTTTGAGGCAAAGGTGCTCGAGAGGAGATCCCAGGGAGGAGTGGCAAAAGAACAAAGGGACGAGCGCTAGAAGGGGACACTTGTAAAATAACGGAATAAGTCTTGTAATTCGTAATGTTTTGTCTGTTCTGCTACTTTTTGAGTCACATTTAGATCATTCTCCTGTCTTCAGTGCTTCTGTGTACTTAACTGTGATCCACCTCTCTGGGTGTTTCATAGCATTTCTGGTAGCACAGACCATGGGAGTGACATTTTGTCCGTTTTGTAGTTTCTTAGAAATTACAAAACGGACAAAATATCCACGTCAACTGGCTCGATGGGAGCCTCACCAATGCAGTAATCACCGTTTAAGACATGAGACAAATCCTGCACTGTCATTGTTGTAGGTTGGTGCTAAGCAGGGCTGCTCTTGTGGTCTTTACTGTCTGACCCACTTTCTGTGCTTAACTTGGCTTGGTGTTACACCACTCGGTTGTAAAACATTCATAAATGTGTCATAAACGGTGATTACCTAACGGTACATACAGCCTATTGTGTGAAGTCGTACGTTGTATTGTAAAGTAGTAACAGATTTGCTCACCCCATAGTCTAATTTCATCTTTGCATGTAGCTGTTCCAGATATTTTTCGCTAGGGGGCTGCCTTTATTCGATGATGCTATTGTTATTGGTGCTTTTTTATAATGATGATGATAATAATGATGACGATAATAATCTACATAATTTAACTTTAATCATGGTAAAACGCATGGGTAGTGCAAAGCCTTTTGTAATGCCAGTTTAAATAGCGTTTATTTGAAGTGTTATTTGACTGTGATAAAAGCTTGAGGCTGTATTAACCGCACCTTTTGACTCATCAGGAGTTTTTCTTTTCAGTGAGTGACCTTATACAGTGAAATCGTGGACTGAGCTGGGACGCACTGATCAGTGCTCACGTTTCTGCGAGGCATGTTGGGCTGCGGAGAAATTTAATCCAGTCTGGTTGTTACGAAAACGCGTTATGGATTACACAATTTTGTTGGATTATGAAACTAAACAATTTACACGCTGCTGCCGTGGCATCTAGAACAACTAGACATTAAGACTGATTAGAAAAACTGAATTGTAAATGGCACCGTAAAATATAATATCGCTCACGAAACTTCGGACCATGTCCATATTTTCCCGCATATACATACACAAACACACATGCACGCACAAGAGCGCGCTTGCTGGTGATTTGGTGATTTCGGTAATGTTCAGTACCTCTGTACCAGATTAAGAGAGATTCTGGTACGAAGTTCATTCACGAGGGCTTATACACACGCTAGTTAGTGTGAATACAAACCTTAATGTTTGACTAATTGAAAAATTTACAAGATATCACTGGCTTTATAAAATGGGCACCAAGATTAATATTGACAAGATCCTCCGATCTATTTGTGTCACTTTTTTAAAGTTTACTTACAGTTCTCCATGGTGATTAGAGTAAATGATATGCATCTAAATAATTTTATGAAGATGTATGAATCAAAAATCTAATTCCACAAAGGCAGGAGGAGCAACTGATCTCCGATCTGGGGCTGCGCTTAGGGGCAGAAGATATGAATAATGTAGATCGTCACCATCATAAACATCTATAGCTCGCACTTTTTCTAAAGCAGCAATTCTGCTAGTGAAGTGTAATGTGGAAATAAGTATTCGTCTTCTCTTCTAATTTGTGTGTGACTTCAAGCATGGAAACGGGCTTGGTAGCGAATCATAAACTGAAAAATGTTGGAAGTGGAGATCCCCCTCCTTCGCCTCGCCATCATCACACACCTCCACAGCAACAGTCGCAACCATTCAATCAGTTCCAACAGCATCACCAACGTGAAATCCAAAATAACATTAACAACCATCCGTTTGGACATGGAGACGTTGGTAATCGACAACATGGTGGAAAAGAGAATATTTATGGTAACCAAGTCGAACGCCGTCATCAATCGCTGAATAAAAGTGAAGAGGAGGATCAGCCGTGCAAAACGGGGGATCGGATGGGCAGCAGGTACGACCAGTCTAACTTTGGACCAACGAGTAACAACAACGGTAGCAACCAGTCTCAAAGTGGGAACAGTTCAGTTTTTGAGTTTAATAATTATTATGGGAATGGAAGAGGAGGGCCTTGCTTTGATCAACATGGCGGACAACAAAGCCCTGGTACGGGTATAATGCATTCGGCACAGAACAACATGGATCAAATACAAAATTCCCACGAAGAGTATCATAATAACCCATATAACCACTATCCGAACTACCGACCTGGCTACGGTGGAACTGGATATGGTATGATGAGTCCATCACGACAAGGAAACATGATGGGCCCTGGTAGCAACTCGGCTGCTGCTAGTCATGGTAAGGCTACCATGGCTTCTACCCCATCTCCGGGTGGAAATGTTGGAGGATTTCAGCGGTTTCCAGGACAAAATCAACAGCACCCTTCAGGTGCCACTCCAACTTTAAACCAGCTCCTGACATCTCCTAGCCCGATGATGAGAAGTTATGGCAGCAGCTATCAAGATTACAATAATCCTGCCCAACAACAATCAAGCATGGGACTAAGCAAAGAAATGAGCTCCCAATACAGCTCTGCAAGCCATAGCTGGGGAGGACAACAAAGAAATCACCCAGCAATGAGTCCAGGAAACAATGGGCAAGGAAACAACAGATCCCAGGTAAATGCGTAGTACATCGTTTATTTGTGTATTATGTTTGTAAAACATTTATCATTATGGGTCCTGCTTAAGTTAGCTTTGATGCTAGCCAGACGATAAATGGCCTGCTGCTAGATCGCTAGCTAATTGGGACCTCAGTGCTAAGGGTAGTCTATTTTTCGATGCTCAAAAACAAGGGCGATCACGAGTATTTTCATTTCTGGTGATCAAGAACGGTTGTTTAGGAAATCTAGTTGCACTTTAGGATATTTAACATATATAATTTGTAAACCACTATCCGCCGGTTGTTTGACAGGAATAACTTGTCAAGCTCTGTCCAAGGTGACTTGTCGAGTTATCCTAACTAGTTAGCTAGCTGGCTGGCAAGATAGCATGCTGTTAGCTAGCTAGTTAGCCTACGGTTGCTTGCGTTGAGCAAACGATAGCTAGCTAGCTACCTAGCCAAGTTATTCAGCTAATGCTAACAGCAACACGTCATTCATTCTCACCGAAACTGACAACTGTATTTAGCCGGCTATCTTGATGCTGATGTAATAAATATTTACATATTTCTTTATTATGGACGATGTCGACTCTTTTGCAAGCAATAGTGGACGTAAATAAAAATGCGACGTGACAATCTTAAAATACATGTACTGATTGTGGAACATTCTAGTACAACGTTCTGGCTATCTAAACATAGCTAGTGTAACTAGTAGCCTGTTATCTTGCATCCTGCTAACTAGCTAGCTTGTGTGGTCATTTTTAATTCATTGTCGAAACTAATTTTAGCCGTTACGTATGCGTCTTTCTTGTAAACATTTTTAGATCGTTTTATTTTTCGCTGAATGACATGAACTGGCTAGATACATTAAGTCAAAGCTCACCCAGTAGCTAAGTGTAAGTGTTAAGGCTAAAGCTAAAATAAACTTAGCAGTGATTGCTAGCTCAAGGACTGTAGACAGTTAGCTAGCGTTATAGCTTGTTTTTTGGCCGGTGAGCTAACTTATCTAGCTACTGAACTGAACCGCGGACGTCTTCGAGAAGCTGTACCTTTTGCTACATTGGCAACATTGTAAAAATATCAGAATCTGATGGTATCTGAATTATATTTTGTAGCCATAATTTGGTTTTTGATAAATCATCATATCGTTATAAGATCCTAACCACTAGATAGCTAACTAGTCAGCTACATTATTTTTCAAATCGCCCGTGTGAAGCTGTCATTATTGGTTATCGGAGGAGACGGTACGAACAAGAATTTAGAGAAGTTAATGTCTCTGCTTTATACTTCCAATTTTTGATTCCCATGACAGTAACGGGTAAAATATTTTACTACTGAAGTTCCTTTTTCTCAGAGCCATGTCTGAACGTTTGTTGAATAATTGTCTTGTGTTCATAAATAGCTATATAAAGTAACTGCGAAGGCCGTAATCTTCCACTTTCGCGGCACTATAACCGCATATTTTGAAGGGTGTAACAGATGTACCTAACCAAAAGCAAAATTTACATCTTGTACCACTACAAAAATGTACGCTTAAAGGTGTTTATGCTTCTGACTGGATTGTTGTTGTAGTCTGTAACAAGGAAAATACATCTATAAAGTTTACTATATTAGCAACAGGTTCTTGTTTCTGTGAGGATCAGCAGTCTCTATCATGTGTCATGTGCTTTTGGGCAGTGAGCGCTTTTCAGTAGCACCTCTGTGGATGAGTAGCTCTGACCTTCACACATGCAGATTAGCCATGTGCTCACTAGGTGTTATTGCCAGCTATCTCAGCAGGAAATGTATGGAGTATTTGTGCTCCTGCGCCCTGGTTATTCCCAGGGCCTGTCCAGCCTCGATCTGACTGAAGGAGGTGCCAAGATACTGGCCAGTCACTGATCCTTGCATTATGAGGAAAGGTTGTGACCATTAGGCAGTGTTTATGTTTATTTAATGTATTTTACAGAGATTAAATAGGATAAATTTGGCATCCAGTCAGTCATGAACCATTTTCCCCATGAATAGTAAAATATTTTTGTCTTGTTGAATAATGCTGCAATATAGATAACAATTAGGCCATACTAAGAATACCCATTTAATTCCTATTTTATATTTGAGTGATTTAACTGGACTCCCAGTTATCCTTGTTATTAGACAGTGATTATTCAACATAACCCTTGCAATCATTAGTTGGGCAAAGTGAGCAATGAGGTCATTTTTCTGTTTAATAGCTACTCTCTTGGTAATCCAATACAAATCCATATCACCTTTTTATTTATTTATAATATCAAATATGACATTAATGCTTTTAAAAGAGGTACTTTCACTGTTATTCTTGTCAGTTACAGTATTGCAATACTCATCAGGTAAAAGAAACTTAGACTGGTCTGGGTGACTAGATTTTACTTGAGACTAGACTTTAAAAAACACAGATTTCTGTGTAATTGTGACTTGAGTTTTCTTTTAAAAAGGGTTTTGCTATAGTTTCAAAATGGGATCATAAGTCAAGAGTTAGGAGTGTTTTGTAGTAGCCAGTATACAGTCAAAAGTTTGGACACACCTGACTGAATTTATGGTTTTAATAGTAACGAAGACATTTTAATCTGATGAATTATGCTTCAATTTGTTTCTAAGACAAATATCAATTGGTAAAGGTGTTGGCCTACATATAAACGGATTTTCAAAACACATGCACACACGTACAATTAATTGTAGATGTAACTTGAGCAAAAAGTTTTCTTTCAGAACCTTAGTCCCTCACCCTTCAAGTGCTCTCCACATATGAGAATTTCTTCAAGACTGATGGAAAAGCATCACAGGCGGCTGCCTCATGCAGCTGGAGAACACCAGTAGTGTGGAGCTGAGGAGGACAGTAAAAACTACTTCGAAGCATCTAAAATCTAAGATAAATATTGACCGTCACAGCATGATCACATATGTGTTACTTCATTGGTTTGATATGTGTGTTTTTTACTGTAGAAAATACTAAAAACGAACAATGAGTAGGCGTGTCCAAACTTTTGACTGATACTGTATGTGCACACGTGCATGGGTATGTCTTGAGATGTGTGTGTGTGTGTGTGTGTGTGTGTGTGTGTGTGTAAAGGAAGAGAGTCAAAGAGAACGAAGCCAAGGGAAGCCAGTGGAAACTGCAGTGTGCCACAGCATGGTTGCTGACACTTGAACTGCTTGTTTAAAGTGTCCTTGCATGCTTTCTCGATTGCAGACATTTTCTGAGAGTGCTGCTTCAATTGCCCTGAATTTGGCAGTGATATGAGAAGATTAGCTTGGATAGCTCTCACTCTTTTTGGCAAAGCCAACTCATTTGAGACTAAACCTGACTCCCCCTGTCAGGGGATGGCACACTGCCCTGAATTTCTGCACTTGCCTGCTATTGGGCTCTGTGAGTGCTATCGTCAGCTCAACAAGGTCAGGAACGTAGCCTGTGTCTTTGTCTTCATTTTGTAAAGTCATAAGAATCATGATCATTTAGGATTGTCATACTTCACACTACACTCTCTTGGTAAACTGCTGCAACACCCTTCAACAGGTGGCACCTATGGACGCAATGGCCATGAAGCGATCCCAGCTCTATGGGATGGGCAACAGCCCTTATTCTCAGCAGCAGCCGGGTGGCGCTTATTCCAGCCAACCATACGGAGCACCCGCTCCACACCGATACCCAATGGGGATGCAGGGGCGTGGCCAAGTTGGTATGGGAGGGATGCAGTACCCTCAACAACAGGTATGGTCAATTCAAGGTAACTTTTGGCTTTTTGGTATTGCATAAGAACGGTTTCATCAGAAATATAAACCAGATAAACCTGTTGTAATGGTTTTTTTTTTTTTTTTTTGGTTGGTTGGTTATGAGAGGGTATGTGATTGTGTGTGTGTGTGTGTGTGTGTGTGTGTGTGTGTGTGTGTGTGGT
>JAOYMR010000017.1:19713948-19725392 GCA_025802075.1 Tenebrosternarchus preto | reverse complement strand
CCCCCCCCCCCCCCCCCCCCCCCCGCGTCCGCCGGCGCGCCCGCCCCCCCCCCCGCCCCCCCCCCCCCCCGGGGGGGGGGGGGGGGGGGCGCCCGGCCCCCCAGTATATGACCGTCTGCAGTGCTGACAGAGCCCAGCAGGATCTAGTGTCCCTGACTGTTAGGGGAGGTTAGGCTGGGTACTTCTCTTCTGCTCTACTGCTATATTTAGTCTGACCTGCTGGTTGGAGTGCAGCACTGCTCTGAAGACTAGATGACTTACAAACATGGTCCTTGGCTCCTGACATATAGTGAATGTACATGTTCAAAACTCCTACAAACCAACTGTTTACATGTATTAAAAAAACACGTTTTGGCCACACTGTCCTGTAAAACAGGGTTATTCAGGGTTATTCAAAGATCCAATGGGGGACTGTTTTGTACAGGTTTTTTGGCCAACCTATAAGCACCTGTCTTCATTAATTGTGATTCTTGGCAACAGAGGTGTGGTTATTGGTAAAAGGGGGTGTGCTCTGCAGAGTTTGAAGCAAAACCTAAATGCAGTAGACACTAATTGTATGTAAAACTGTATAGGCCTGATGTAAAAGAGTCACTAAAAGGCCTTTTGTACCTGGTTATTAAAACCCTAACTGAATGATAAGGAGTTGAATCTTTACTTTGCCTTTATTTTTATTCGCATGAATGCGTTGTTGGTTACTCTCGCACTCCAAGAAACAGACTAAATCGTTTGTCACAGGAATTGTGTTTAACTGCACTGAAGCCTATTCACTTTGCATATCTTTATTGGAATGTAGGATTGTAGCTGGAACCACATTATGTCGTGAATGTTGACCATGTTCCCCTGCCTTCCGTGCACTATTCCGCTGGTTCCTGATTTGGTGGCCTAACATTCCACCAGTCTTGTTGAGTTTCCTGGCGTGATTTTTTTATTTATTTATTTTTTAAATCCCCCCCCCCGTCCATGGCTGAAAGATCGAAATCCGCACGAAGCATTCTCTGCCTTTGGAGGAATGGAAAAAGACACACTGACCAACGACCACCTCGTCATTGTGGTCATTGCATAATTGAATCATTGCAGGCTGCAAGATTTGTGTAATCTTTAACCCAGGGGAGGGTAATGTGTCAGTGATGCTGTTATTTTTGTTCTCACTGACCTGAGGCCAGTAATGACCTTTTTTTTTTTGCCTTTCGAGGTCCTGGACAGCTTGCGCACAGCGTTTTCTCCAGCCTTACCTGAAATTGGCCATTTTAGGCAGTGGGATGTCAGGGGAGCTCTGGTGTTATTTCTACTGACAGCATCAGGGAGTGTGTGTTTCGGCAGAGTGATGCTAATTACCGATTTCGTGCTTGCAGGACCAGTCACCGCCAAGAACCGTGCTGATCCTCTGCAAAAATCTGTTACTCTGTTACTGAAAACAAACAAATTGCACATGTCCTGTCACAATGGTGTAAACGCGGTGCCCCGAAGAGCTTCCACGGACCTGCGTGATCTCCACACCTCCGAACACCGATGAGCTCTTGGGTTGAACACTGAGTGAACTGGACAACATGCACTTCTTTAGGTTTTAGGATCATAGTGTAAAAAGACAGGTGAAGACGACATCGTACCACGTTATCTACTGAATGATTGACTGTGCTTTGTAACTGGGAACATAGTCAAGCTTCAAAAATTAGAATACTAACTTTTGATAAGCATTTCTTCATATGTCCATATTTTAATCGCAACAAAGCTAAGCACTTTTGAGTTTTCAGTTAAAAAATTCACACTGGTGATTTATTTATTTATTTATTACCAAAATCGTTACAACTGGCTATGTTTGTTTCCTCTGTAGAATAGGGTTATTTGCTGTTATTTGCTAAGATTGGGTTCTGTGACTATCTGTGGTGAACAACAGCTTTATATTAGTTTTTAAAAAGGATATTTTAGTCATAATTCTAAAAATGTCATTTAATACTCCATCTGTGCTGGTCTGACACATCACTGAGTTCGGGGGGGGTTCGAGTGTGTACTGTCATAATGGTGACTGACACATCACTGAGTTCACTGGGGGTGGGTGGGGTGGGTGGGATTCATACTGTAATAATGGCGACTGGCTTTTGTTTTGTATTTGGCCTGAATGACAAATGCAAATGACTTCAGATGAAGCAAAGGGGCATGCCAAATAGCATCTGTTCCCCTGTAAACCTGTTACATAAGCCTGTCACCGAGTTAGATTGCTGTGTGTGTGTGTGTGTGTGTGTGTTGGGATTGATGGATTTTGCTACACTTCACTATTGACTACACCCCCCCCCGTATTTGACTCATCATTTGGCCCCATACTGGCAGCAGCCTGTCGAAGGTGTGGTTCTTTCAGTCCTGATCTCTCTCTCGCTCACTCCCTCTCTCTCTCTCTCTTTTTTTTTTTTTTTTTGGAAGTGGGCCCATGTGTTGGAGCTGGTGATGAATTGATATAGGAGACAGCAGTGGCAGCAGTGTTCCCAACAGATGGCTCCTTCCGCATTCACTCGTTCGCCGAGGCAAGCTGCCGTCAGACCAGTTTTCTCAGGCCTCGGGCAGCAGCACTCTGCTGTTTAGTGGTTTGCCCAACTCCCACTCCTGATGCAAACGATCAGTTCATTTTTTAAAATAACTGGCAGTGTACACACTTAAAAACTGTAGAGAGTTGCAGCTCTTCAGGACTCCTCCGTCAGAGAGAGCTGAGGGACCGCCGACCTTCCGTTCGGTACCGACTCTGTGGCCTCATCAAGATAAGCGTCAAGGGGTTTTAAGAGCGACGTCGGCCGTATCCGTGTGTGTGGTACCTGTCTGGTGTCTCACCCTCTCCTTCGCTTTCTCTTCCATTTCCCCCAGCAGATGCCAGCGCAGTACAGTCAGCAAGGCATGAGCGGGTACTGCCAGCAGAACCAGGGCCCGTACTTCAGCTCACCGCAGCAGCCGCAGCCGCAGGCGCAGGCGCAGCCCACTGGCCCCTCCCACTCCCACTACGTACACCCTCGTGCCCCGCCTCAGCAGGTGAGGCCCCGCCTCTGTTACCTCCGTATCTCGCACAACTGGCCACCCGGGAGAGACGCCCAGA
Organism: Tenebrosternarchus preto; assembly: GCA_025802075.1. Classification (NCBI taxonomy): domain Eukaryota; kingdom Metazoa; phylum Chordata; class Actinopteri; order Gymnotiformes; family Apteronotidae; genus Tenebrosternarchus; species Tenebrosternarchus preto. The sequence goes on along the minus strand of JAOYMR010000017.1, from coordinate 19,722,316 downwards.
CGTTTGCTAGTTTGTTTGTTTTTAAAGCTTTCGTGTCTAAAATCATTCCTCAGTTACCGCTGCAGTCAACATATCGTCTCTCGCCAAAGCGAACGCAAACACGCACCGCTTGAACCTCAGGATTAGTTTGTAGGCTCTGTGTGTGTGTGTGTGTGTTTGGCCACGTGTGGGTGAACGGCGTGCTCCTTCTGGTTTACACACCACTAACATGTTCTGCTCTGCTGCACTTGTGAGCGCACACACACCGAGGTGAAGGCTTCAGGAATAATAAACTGACCTTCAGTAGACTTCCAGGGGCCGTGTGCATGGATGATACAGACACACAGACACACAGACATCATCACTCAGATCCACTTGGTTTCTTGTTATGCCTTTGATGTAGTGGTGGTGGTTTTTGTCTGCCAATGTTTTTTTGTTGTTGTTTGTTTTTTGGGGGGTTGGGTGGGAGGGTGTTAATCTCTCTGTACAAATCTACTTTCTCTGTGTATTTCTGGACTCTGACAGCCAGTTGCCAGAAGCAGGTGGAAAAGAAGAAGAACAGGGTAGGGAAAGAACATTTTTGGAGGGAATTTTATTGCCTTATTTATAATGAAATTTCAAATTTGCCAAAACATGGGTATAATAAATCTTTTTCTGTCCTTTTTCTGTATAGCTTTTTCCAGCCTTTAACTCTATAGTGCTGTATGGATGCCCAGCGTTGTGTAAGGGCAGCTTTAGAAACATTAGATGGGTTTATGCAGACGAGCATTTAATGATTTAAGGATGGGGCTGATAAATGAGCTCTTCTGAGCCGGCCCTCTGTTCCCTGCGCTGCTCCACCCAGCTGCATCTCGGGCGTGGCTGGTGTTGAGCGAGCGTGTCGCTGACTGTATGAAAGCCGCAGGCCTGGATGGGGACCGGGTTCGCCTAGCCGGCCTCGCCCCTTTCGCGTAAGGACGGGCACGCCGACCTGACCTTGTGATCTCGCTCCGCGCCGTGTCGAGATACACCGTGACTGTGATTGGGGCTGCCTGGAAGAAACAGAATCTTCTGTTGCTGGAGAGATTGTGGACATCCGCCAAGGATCCACTCTGCAAATGAATACCAAGGATTTTTCTTTGACTGATTAGGGACATATCATACAGCAGAGGGGATGTTGTTGGGATTTATCTCCTCTGTTTTGTAAAATGTAGAGTTCTGTGTGCATCTAATAATTCTTGATGCACAGTTTGATCTCACCACGCTGTCCAATCGATCTCCCACCCCAACCCTTCTCACACAACTACAGTAAACAAATGACAAAGACCTGTAATGTGCTCTTTTTGTAGCATGCGGCATCGGGAGTTAAGTCATCATGTGCAGACAGTGGTCCAGCACACGGTTCTGTACTCTCTGTACAGGTGTTCACATTCACTCTTGGGTTATTTGTTTAATTGTTGTTGTTGCTGTTGTTTTCTATCAGGAATCTCATACACATTACAGTAGTTCTTCAGAGAAAGAAATTCCTTTAGTTTTTCATTTACCCAATCTCTCCATTTCTCTCTCTCTCTCTCTCTCTCTCTCGTTCGTTCTCACCAAAGTCAAAGAGCTGTGTGTCATTCATCATGGCCTGTGGAGTGATGTGAAGGCTTGGAACAGCTGACTGGCTTTAGGAAAGCACATCTCAGCAGGAGGAGCTTTTAGCTTCACTGCACTTCAGTGGCGCTGAGTGTGCTGAGTCCAGACCGCAGACGCAGGTCACGGCTCGGCCCGCGGCAGCCCAGGGCGCAAAGAAACTTCTGCTGGAGGAAGAAGCGAGGAGGTGCATCTGTTCCCCCAAGAGGGTGGAGCCTGACCTCTGTGCTGCGTAGTTTTCTGCTGATGTCTTGCATCTCCGGGTGGATGTCTCTCCGGGGATGTCTCTCTGCCCTTCTTTTGGTCTGGAAGCAGCAGTTCTTATTCCTGTTGAGTCATGATGTCATGGCCGGACTGTAAACAGCTGCCTTGTGGGTGTGACCTGGCTATGACCCAGACTTCACGATCCAGACACAAACACGGAGACGCGCGCAAACGCACACGTGTTTCTAAATAAATGTCGCACTGTGGCATGCGTGGAATTCTTTTCCCTCTACTCCACACCCCCCACCCTCTCCTACTCCACCTTCCTGTGCTGCTCTTTTGAATGGGGAAGGGTTACGCAAGAGTGCCATTTGTGTACCCTGTTGAATCGAGCACGTGGGCCGCCACAGCCTGCGTGTTTTTGAGCTTCTTTGCCGAAGTATTTATTAGCCCAACGGAGTGCATTGTGTGAAATGACACAGCGGATTCTTCCTCTGGTTTCCTCTCCGGTCTAGACGGGGATGTTTCTACACCATCAGCAGCTATGTGGAGCCCAACGTTGGGTCTTCCACAGGCACCTAGACGTTTCAACCTCACGAGCAGCTCTGGCTGACTTGAAGTGCCGAGCGGGTTAATTATGGGACGGTGGTTCTGGAGTGCTCCTTGCTGTTGTACGAAAGCTTCGCTGATCTCGCACAGTCATGAGCTGTTGTTGAAAACTCGGCTTTCTCTCGTTCTTGTTCTCTCTCCCTCATTCCATCTCTCTCTCTCTCTCTCTCTCTCTCTCTCTCTCTCTCTCTCTCTCTCTCTCTCTCTCTCTCTCTCTCTCTCTCTGCAGGATCCTTCTCAGGAGGGTTATAGTAGAGGTCAGCCTGCTTTGACTCCTGGAAAGCCCAACCATGATGAGATGGGCATAAACCAACAAGATCGGCCGTCTAGTCTTCCAGTAAGTTCTGGCAGAAATTTTGGCCTCTGTAAAAATATTTCTTTATTGATCTTTGACTGTTTCATTTCTTTTCTAGGTGCATTTATAACCAAATGTTGTCTGAAAGAGGCTGTGTCCTTAGACTAGTACTCTTTTGCCTCTGTATTTTTGTTTATTTTTGTCATAAATCTTTTTTGTGATTTCTGGAATCTCTTCTCATTTTGCTTAACCAAAAGCCCTGGTCATGTGTTTGTTTCTGAGGTCAGAAATTTGCTGACAGAAAAAAAAAAAAAAGGTTTCTGGTTGCAAGGCTTGAGCCTGGCCTCCTATTCTGAAATCTACAAGCTTAAACTCACACAGTAGTAATAACAGTAGCCCCTCCTGTAAAAAAAAAAAAAAAAGAGACATTATCATTCTAATAAGCAACACAAAGCAGAGCTTGAGAAGACCTGGAAAGTGTTTCTTCTCATTCACCGAAACTCCATTTGGCCGTAAATGTGCCGGGGGGAAAAAAAAATGCTTTTAGCAAGAATTCAGTGGAGTGTGTGTGTGTGAGGAGAGGGGAAATCGAGAGGCTGTGTGTGCACACATTCCTCTCGCACTGCAGCACTTCCTCCACTGGAGCTCTGCTCTCCACTGAGCTGTCAGCGCGCCATTGGACGCTTGGCCTGTCAGTCACGGTGGGCTCACGGGCCTTCCGAGCCTATCACATCCGCTGCAGCACATGCGCATTTAAATTTTTGTTCTAGACAGCAGAGCTTGTAGATTTCAGTTACTGATACACACCCAGAAATCACCTCAACGATACTTCGGCTTTAAGATATTTTAGGACTTGTATTTTGGGCTACTTTGATATAGAATTAGGAACCAAACAGTGATATGTCCACGGGCCCTTGTACAGGAGAACTGTAGGAGACGTAGGACAGTGAGATGGACCACACCCCAGGGTTGGGTAGTGGGTTAACTCGAGCTGTGGTGTCATATCAGTAGGGCCTTAGCCTGAAGAGGCAGAAGGAGCATTGTTTCAACACCATGGCTTCTCCCTGCTGATCTATTTTTAAATCTTTCTTTGTGTCACTCTGGCCCAATGGCCCAGTGAACCCTGCCAAGTAGGAGGAGGAGTGAAATAGAAGAGTGTGTGTGTGTATGTGTGTATGTGTGTGTGAGAGAGAGAGAACGAGACAGCCTGTATATGAGCATGTGTGCGTGTTGTTAAATATCTGTGGCTGACATTCAGAATCTTGTGACTCATAATGTCAACAGCTAAAGCTACTATAGATCAAACCTGAGGTGTTACTGAGAGCAGCTTATGTTTACTTATGGCAGCCGTTCATAAACTGTTAATCGGCGATTAGTTCTAAGGTTTTACCAGCGTTCTGTTCTAACTTATGAACAGACTTTCTTAGTGTCTCTTTGAAAATGCGATCGAATTGTGAATCTGTTATTTTCACTGATAAACAGAAGAAGGCTGGTGGTGTTATTATTGTGGCTGTCTCATGTCCACACGTACGTACGTACGTATGTACACACACACACACACACACACACACACACTGAGTCTTCCCCTCAGCTCTCTCTCTCTCTGAAGTCTGAGCTCAGTCTTTGAAGTCTGGCTGCTGCTGGTAGTGTTGCCATGGAGACATGTTGAGTATCAGCCCACTCATGGATGTGCAATAGGGCTTCTATTGATGTCTCATCAAATTATTCCTCTAATGGAATTTATAATCAGTGAACTGTTTGTTTTCCTTTATGAATGGTAAAATCAGAAATTTTGCACTGCTGAACCATCATAAGGAAGACGGGTACGAATGCCTGGTGTATGTGTCTCTTGTGATTCAGGGTTGGTAATGGGCTTTGCTCATTTCTTGTGAAAGTTCTTTACAACCACACATCTGAAGCAAGTAGTCATTTCCTCATTAAGCCCCTCTCCATGCTGCCCTGCCTCTGATGTTCTTTTTGTGAATACCTGTTCTTAAGGAATCCCAAAAAAAGTGTGTGTGTGTGTGTGTGTGTGTGTCTTTTGCTGGTCTGGTTTTCTCCTGTGTCAGGATGGCTTCTGTGAAGACCCTGACGGTCTTCCAAAGAGACGGCTTTTGAAATATGTGACAAATGTGTCAGGATGCAGCTAGTCTAACCCTTTTGGCTGAAAAAAAAATGATTAACCGATGTCATCTGTCAGTGTAGGTCAAGCAAGAGGTTGTCCAGCCTAAGGCCAGTGAGTTAAGGTTGGCCAGTCTGACCCAGTCTCTAGGGGCCCTCTGCAACATGGGGCGTTCTGGTGTTGACACTTTGCTGGGGATTTCAGAGATGGTGGCTTCAGGGTGAATGATATTGTTGCTTTCTCCATTCCACTGTATATGTGAGTGTGAGTATGTGTTTGGAGGAGGGGGGGGGGGTTTCCAGTATGAACAAGTTGTTATACTTCTTGATGCAGTATTTCTTATGAATAGAGGAGGTGAAACAAAAGATGGAGCTGAAAATAATTTCATATATACTGTAAAATGCCAAATAAAGCCTCAATGGTACAGTTAATCTAGTAAGATCCGTGAGGTTAATGAAGGTTTCTCTGAGACTTTTTGTTGTTGGTATTTCGTTTCACGCTACACTTTGATCATTTTTCACGACGGCTTTTTCTAGTTTCTTTTTTTTTTTTAATCACAGTGTTGTGACTGTCCATATCCTCCTTCACACGATCTCACATCTTGGCGTCACTGGGGTCGTTTCTGCTGTGTCCCGCTGGCCGTTGTGTGTTTAACCTTCAGCAGTTATTAGCCGCCTTCTGTGACGCGCCTAAGAGTTTGAGCTTGGTGGCCTCGTCTGAAGTAAGACTTCAAAAATATCAGACTCCGAAACTTCAGAGGAGCAAAACTCACCTCACTAATCCTCAGTGTATATAAATGGAATTTCATGATATGTTACATTTAAATACATGCAACATAACTCATGAAATACATGGGTTATAAGCACAAAACTATATGTAACCTATAGACATCTTTTCTTACGCCTTACTCAGCATGTCCAACGTCACCCCACGTGTAGCCCACTACAGGCGCACGTGTAGGCAGGGGCGTGGTTGGGGCCGACCCTGGGGACAGGCGCACGTGTAGGCAGGGGCGTGGTTGGGGCCGACCCTGGGGACAGGCGCACGTGTAGGCAGGGGCGTGGTTGGGGCTCCTCTGGAAGCACCAGTAGGGGTTGTACACATCTGCTGCCAGAAATAACCAACGTTTTAATTTTGACTTCTTCAACTCTGCCTTCCCGTCTTCTCTTTTTGCTGGATACCTGCCTTGATCTGACAGCTGGGGTAGCATACACACACACACACACACACACACACACACACACACACACACACACACACACACACACACACACACACTCTCTCTCACTCACATGCGTGCCACGTGAGAGGGGGTGACTGACTGTGGCAAAGAAATATATAAAGGTAGGTGTGTGTGTGTGTGTGTGTATATACATATGAGTATGTGTGTGTATATATAGCATATTATGTGCAGTGCAAAGTGCACAGGTCTGCATATGGTGATGGTTGTGGGATGCACAGCTGGACTGCTTGCTGCCATAGCTACAGGAAATAGAGCTGTGATGAGGCTCTAGAATTAGATACCATGCTAGCATCAAAACAGGCAGCCTAACAGTCTCACATCCTCAAACATGCACAGGAAAAAAAAAAAAATACATAAATAGATAAAAAAAAAAAAAAACATCTAAAGCAAACTGACATTTTTATGGAGTACTGAAGGTAGATATAGCAGGATGTACAAGAAATATTTTCATTTTTTAAAGATGTATGTTAATGTATTGGCTGCTGTTGGTTGGTTGTTTGTTTTTTGGCCAAAGGTCAGGGTTAGTAAAATGAATAGGTGAGTGTTTTAGAAGGCTCTGCCACCGAGTGCTTCCTCCAAGACTGACACACACACACACACACACACTAAAGCACGTGTACACACTTACTTCATTCATACCTCCCTCATCTGTGTCATCATTCACTCTCAATAAACATTGCTTTGCTGTTCTTTTTACCCCATTCGTCTCTCGGCGCCTGGAGTATTTTTGGCTCCTGCACAATTGATGTGCATTTTATCATTTTTACCTGCTGCTTCGAGCTTTTCTTTAGTTAGCGTGTGAGGGAGCGCGTGCGTGATGGAGGTGTGCCTGGGCTCTTTCTCCTCCGGCTCTCTCCTCGGGCTTTTTAGGTCATCCTGTGTTAGAGAAGTTGAAATGCTCTCCTTGGCTGCTGTGTACTCCATCAAAAGGTTCTTTTAGAAGGAGAACCTTAGCAAACGTGCCGGTCCTTCTCAAACCCCTTCGGTTGCCTTTGGCTTTTGTTCTCTTTTCTCTCCCTCTTTTTTTTTGGAATAACGCGAGGTTGTACTAACTGAAGAGGCCTCAGTCTGCTAGGAAACTCTGTAACAGGTCTGTGCTTGTGAACCCCAGCCAAGAAGCCGTGGTTCATTTGTCTGAGCGTCTCGTGTGACGTGATCACTCTGCTTAAACCAACCGTAGTCTTTCACGAAACCCGCTCGGTTTGTGCCTTTGATGCAGGTGGAGCATGGCTGAGTTCTCACTGAACTGTGTGTGTGTGTGTGTGTGTGTGTGTTCGTTAGTTCACTCTAGAACCACATTCAGTGTATGTACTTAAGAAATGATGAGCATGCTTACCTGTTAACAGCACAGTTAATCCTGTATCAGTTATATCAATTATACTGGGGAATCGCAGCAATTAATGTGTTGAGCAGTAATCTCACTGGATTGTAATCCAGCATTTCTGGTTCCAAACGTCACTGTATCCCAAGGCGTTTTGTGTGTGTGTGTGCGCTAAAATAAGAAATGTATTGGGCCGGTCAGAAAGAGTGTTTTGACAGCATCTCATCCACGATACGCTACGTTTGTCTCAAAGTTTGTCTCAAAGTCAGTTAACAATATCGTGTTGGTAGCACAGAGCCACTTTAACAACATGACCTTTGTCAGGACCCGTTCTGTTCACTGTAGACACAGCTGGATTCAAATAAGCAGATTCTGGAATGCAGTAAAAAGTAAATGCCAGAATTTATCTACGCTTGGTCTTTTTGCCAGGGGAAAAACTCAAAGCTGGAGCAAAACTCTTAACAAAACCTGTGAAAAGCCATTGTAACGGAGACGGGTTCTGTAGTCTGGGCCGTGGTGTGTGTGTGTGTGTGTGTGTGTGTGTGTGTGTGTGTGTGTGTGTGTATCGGCCCCTGGAAACTCTCGTCCCTCGTTTACTCTCCTCTATCTTTCCCATAACTAATTAGGCCCCAGGCCAGAGATTGTGTTAGGCTGTTAAAATGGTTCCCAGGCCTGTGCGTTCCTGGTGTGAAAGACGCGTGTCGTATTTGAGGTGCCTTGCTCTCGTACCTGCTGATGCGGGGGCTTCGTCACGCTTGCCGCCTGCCGTACTGACGGGCTGGACCGGCCCGTCCAGCCCTCGTCTGATAGGGAGGACTGTCCTTTAGATGCCTGCCTGCACGAGGTGTGTCTGCCTTGATCTCCCCCGCTGTGTAAAACGTGTCTGTCGTGGTGGGGGTGGAATCACAGCCGTGTGTGCGTGAAAAGGGGGGGGGGGGGGGCACCGAAAAAAAAAAAACCACCGGGGGGGGGGGGTAAAGC
>JAOYMR010000017.1:19643289-19695952 GCA_025802075.1 Tenebrosternarchus preto | reverse complement strand
CCCCCTTCCATTGAATATGCCATTGAGGTCACATGAGTTTACACAGGCTGCCAGGCTTGGCCTCGTGTGACCCGCCTACATTCTCTACTCTGGGAACTGAAGGTCCTGTGGCGGCTGGGAGCTGATTCAGGGCTCAGAGTCGATGCAGGCTTATGTTGTGTTTCGCTCTGTTCTTTTAAGGCAGTGCCACTCCCTCCTCTCACACACTGCCACACTAAGGAACAAGAAACCGGGTTTATTACTATTGAGTGTGAACTATTTCAATGTTAAATTAGGGTGAAGTATATACACATGCCAGTTCCTTCAATCCTTAATTCTGAAGGATTACAAATGAATATTTTAGGAATTAAGATTTATTCTCTTGATCCTCTATAATGTGGAAGTATTAAAAATATATATATATTTTTGCAGATGTAAGAATAACAGATTCTGATATGGACTCTTTTCCACATTATTTTTCTTTTTAAAAGAAACGGACAGCAGACTTTCTACTTTATGATCCACAGTTAATTTTTTTTTTACCTCTGTGCGTTTATAGATGAACAAAAAGATAAAAAACTCAATCCTAAAATCCTGTTAAACATCTGGAATGACGTTTACTCTGCGGTGATGATGGTAATGGTAGAAGCAGTTTATATTCCTGTCGTTTGTCTCCTGGTCTCCTGTGTGCATCATCTCTCTCATTTCTTACACGTTTCCTGTTTTTCCTTCTTTGTTCTATAGCTAACTCTGGGTCTCTCCAGGGACCTCAGACTCCTCAGTCAACAGGCAGTAGCTCGATGACCGAGATGGCAGGAGACCTGAAACCCCCCACTCCAGCCACCACACCCCATAGCCAACTGACCCCCCAGCAGAGTGGCAGGTGGGTAGTACTGAAATAATGCTGTGCTTGTCTGCTAATAAACTCAACGAATGTACCCAAGTCTGTACGTCCTGACCGTTTACATGGTTCTGTCAGGTTCTTTGGATTGGCCATTTATCACCAGAGGGCAGTAGTGAGCTGTGGAATAGTATGAAAACGGAGGATAAACAACAGACCATGGATGCTAATGGGGGGAGCAGTAATGAAGGAAAGGAGCAGATCGAAAAGCCTGTTCAGAGGTTCCATAAGCAAGTTTTTCAGAAAGGTTTTGATTGGTTAATTTTGATTCAGTATTAACGTAATTGTCATATAGAGATCCATGATATGATTACTATTGTTAGTTATAGCTTGGGATTGATGGGTCCGGTATCAGTTAATGTTGATATCCATTGATGGTATTCATTATAGCTTGATAACCAGCTCCACTTAACACGGCGTAGATCTTCTGGTTGAACGCTAGATTGTCGTTGGGTAAACGTGCAATAATGCCATCCGTAGGAAATGCGAATACAGTCACATGTTAGAAAATTGTTGAAGTCTGAAATATCACAAAGCTCACTGCAAACCTCTGGAAGAATGATCCATCCTAGGTGTTTCTCCAACACCCAGAGCCAGCTGACTGGAGCAGGGCTGTGGGAGGTGGGGCTGTAACACATGAGTATAATGTGATGTTGGTATCTTGAACTGTCTCTCTTATTTTTACTCTGATCCTCTTGGCTTGGAAACTTATTTCATTTCTCTCGCCCAACGACAAAAACAAACCGAATCCCTGCAGTCCTTTGCCCGTATGTGCTTGGTGGGTCTGCTTTTAGAAGTAGGTTTTAGACGTTTCATATTGCTGTAAAAATAAATTCTCCGCTCTTTTGGTAGAATAGCCCATGTTTACTGAGTGGTTGCTAACGAGCCATTCTCTGTAGGGTTAGCTTAACCAAACCTGCGTGAACTGAATGAGATCCTGAGCAGCTGCACGTAAATGTGGCCAGGGCGTAAATAAGGGAGCTTTCCAAATATCACTGTTCCACTGCTGTACAAGCATTGCATTGTTTTCAACATCCATCCACTTACTAAGCTCCTTGCAGTGTGCATTAATGCCTGACACACACACACACACTCCTGGGCTCTTAGCTGACTGGCCTCTGTTAAAATGTATTTAATTGCTTTAAAATATATGCAAGTCCTTGTGTATTAACAGTTGTATGTGCCTTGAGAGCTCCTTTCAAGCTGCTGCACTATACGGCTAAAGGTAGAGGAGCTTTGTGTGTAGCTTTGGGCCCCTCTGGGGTTTTGTAGCACTTTGCTTTAACCTTCACAAAGGTTTGATTTTTTTATTTTATTTATATAGTTATTGTGCTGATGTGTTGACTGGATTGCTGCTAAACAATGTTGTTGTTTTTTTTCAGTGACAATATAGAGTCTTAATTTTGTTTTCAAGTCTCCAACACCAGTAAATGTTTGTACATAAGACACCAGTCCTGAAGCATCTCCAAAGACCACACCTTAGATTTAGTCATTATATCGATGCCTCTTGGCTGGCTTAAAGAATTGTAATGTTACCATCTTTCAGCACAATATGGACATTTTGCTTCACAGTAGGCTCCAGAGTTTAAAAGCTTAGGCTAAGAACCGTGAAAACCACTTTAAGAGACGGATAGAGGTGCAGGCTGCATGTTGATCAGACGTGTTGGAATTATCCCCAAACATTTTAAATCTGTATATAAGAATCTGTGGAGGCAGGTGTGTGTGAATTTTCTCCCCAAAAATCTACCACAAACTTAACATGTATATCAAAAGTATAAAATATATGATGGATATATAAAATAGACAATAAAGGTATCTTATCTTATCTTAGGCAACCTTGTGCACTACACTGCAATTTACATATTTTACAACAAGACACTGCAGTTAATCAGCTACACACACACACACTGAGTTTCATCCCCAGTCTATTAAATGTTTAGGCAAGGCTTTGGTCGACATCAAGTCTGACAAGTGACTCAATTAAAGTGTCACTTAAGAAGCAATGGTTGTTTCCTAAACCTTCCTGACTTGGGCTCCCCTGTACCATGTTTATCTTGCCCTGATCTGCAGGAGCAGTGGGGTCAGTGTGCTGGATCCCTTCTCTGAGAGCAGCGACCCAGCTTTCCAGAAACGTGCCGGCGTGCCACCGGGCATGATGTTCCCGCAGCAGGGCGGAGGAGGTCCCGATGCCAGTGTTCGAATGCAGTACGATGCCAGAGAGCCCTATGGAGGGCCCAGGAAAGGTAAGCCAGTCACTTTAAAACTTTCCTTTAATCTATTATTCTGACAAGGTGCCCTACTGCCAGAGTACGGGCATGTGATGTTCCAGGATGTGTTTTAGCAGGGCCCCAGGTCTTGAGGGTGAAGTTTTTTGTTGAACAGTGCTGCCCTCTGGTGTCTGAAATAGTGTTTACATCTAATGATTTCCAACTGTAGGCGTATTCTCGATTTGAAGCACTGAAAATTGTATGTGGGTTTGTAGGTAGCAATGAGCCCTTCATGCCAGGACAGATGCCCAGCAGTAGCATGCAAGATGTCTACCCACGAGGACCTCCGTCAGGGCAGGGCATGGGCCCACGACCCCAGTACCCTTACAACCCTGGTTTTGACAGAAGGTCGGTAACCTTTCACCAGCTGGTCACTTGACAGCTAAATAAAACTTGATCTCGCATGTGAATTTTGCCTTTTTGCCATGGATCTTCTCCAGGCCAGACCACAGCATGGGCCCCGAGGGGGGTATGACACTCCCTGGGAATCAGAACAACATGATGCCTTCCAATAGTGATCCAACCATGTACTCTGGTAGTAGATACCCCATAACTCAGAGGTGAGGAGCTGGATAGTGTGAATGAGTGCAAGGCGAATGATTGAAACGAGATGAATTTGTCTGAATAAAAAAATCATTTAAAAAAAAAAAATGAATAGGTCAGTAGGAAGTGATCAGTTGGTGGGGCTGAGAACTGGAATAAAACACAGCTTTATTCATTAGGCAGCTTTCAGATACAATGCTACTCGGAGCCTGAGCCAACTCCCAGATGATATCACGTGCATTTTTAAAACTAGAAATAAAATATTACCATTCCGTGACTTTGATTAAAAAAAAAAAGGTGATGCATGATATCCATTTTTTATTTTGAAGTCCTTTTTCTGTTAAAGTCCTTAAGCTGACTATAAGATCTTGCCATGACAGTAATGTATGTACTAACAGTAATGTATGTTCTGTAGGCATGGACATGAAGGTTATGGCCAGCAGTACCCACAAGGCCTGCCTTATGGAGCACATGGAATGTACCCACAGCCTCAGGTTGGTTTTCAAATTCAATGTATTCAGTCACAAAAACCCTTTGTCATGATTTGAACACAACAGGACATTCTGCTGGGTCTTTATCTTGCAGGAAGCAAGATGCGCCATTGTTCATTTTGAAACCAAGAAACCATAGTGATCTTAGTCTAGTTTTGACCGTATGTTAAGGAAACTGTCTCTTGACTCCTCAGGGCTACAAGAGACCTGGGGAAGGGATGTACGGACCTCCAGCGAAGCGGCACGAGGGCGAGGCCTATGGCATGGGGTATGGTGGGCAGCAGCCAGACATGTACGGGCAGTATGGTGGAGGGTACCCAGAGCGCAGGCCCATGCAGGGACAGTTCCCGTACCCGTACAACCGCGAACGCATGCAGCACGCAGGACAGGCTCCTCCCCCCCAGCACGGAATGATGAGTGGAGGGCCGTCCTCCGCCCCAAGTGGGGGGACTCAGGGCAACATGTGGCACCCCAGGACTGATATGGGCTACCCTTACCCTGGAAGGCAGGGCCACGGGCCCCCGTACCCGACCGTGACCCGCGCAGACGATCCGGAGGCGAGGGCCAATCAGGACGGCCAGTGGCCCGGTCACCCTGGCCAGCGTCAGACGTCTTACCCTCCCCAGTCCTCCTCAGGCTCCATGCCACCCATGGCAAACCGCCAGCCACCATCCTCGTACCAGTCCCCTCCGGCCGCGCCCAATCATATCGCTCGGGCTCCTAGTCCGGCACCATTCCCGCGACCCATGGGGGGTTCTATGTCCCCCAGTAAACCTCACTTGATGCCCTCTATGAAGATGCCCAAACCGGGGGTACCTGGGTCCATGTCAGGCTCACAGAGCGGTGGTGTCCCTGGTCAAGGGCTTCCTCCCATTCACCGAGAGATCAACTTCCCACTGGATTCCATCGAGGCCACACAGCCCCAGCTAAAGGCTCGTCGGCGCTTGACCTCCAAAGACATTGGTAAGAGAGAAACGGTCTAAAACGTTTTTTTTTTTTTTTTTTTTACTTGTCATTGGGCAGCAAAAACGAAACATAAAAGGCTCGTGAAAATCCCTTCTCGCTCAAAGCAAATTCATTTCACTACAAACTTAAATAACTGCTGTTGCTTAAGACTAAAAGCACTTCGATATCACGCCCACATTTCTTAAAACCTCAGAGAAAAGCTCATTCCACTAAATCTTTTTTTTATTTTTTTAATCTTGCTTAAATTAGCCCCAAAAGTTACCCCCAAAAGAGCAGTAAGCTTCTTAGTCAATTTGATGCTTTTGAACAAAGGAATAAAGACATTGTCCTTCAGTAGACATGGGCCAACTTCTTTTGAAACACAGCCTAGCATCATCATCACAATTTCAGCGTGGAAACAGAATACATCATGAAATTATACTGAACATGTGCTCTGCAGAGAATTAGTTTGTGAAGTTGTGAAGTCGTCACTTTGGCGTTACGTTGCAGGCACACCGGAGGCCTGGCGTGTAATGATGTCTCTGAAGTCTGGTTTGCTAGGAGAGAGCACTTGGGCCTTGGACACTATAAACATCCTGCTGTATGATGATAGCACTGTGTCTTCCTTTACCCTTTCCCAGGTAAGGCTGCACATAAGCACACCCTGGGGCAAATAAGTAATCGCAGATTCTCCAAAATGTAATAAATTCGCTGTTGTAATGTTAATAAAAAAAAAAAGGCTTTCGTTTTTCTCCTGTGGTTCTCTAGTTGCCTGGATTTTTGGAGCTTATCGTGGAGTATTTCAGGCGATGCTTGATTGAGATCTTTGGCATCCTGGAGGAGTATGAAGTGGGCACAGAGGGGCAGAAAACACTTCTTGGTCCCTTTCCAAAGCCAGCAGAAAAAGAAGAGTCTGAGCATCAGGAGCTGGATAGCCATTCAGATACTGAGCAAGCAGAGAAGATGGTGCAGGCAGAGGTTGAGAGGCATATCCCCAGCAGCACAGGCGGAGTAGATCCTTCAGAGAAGACCACACCAACAGAGGCACCTGATCGTGAAGAGGTGCGAGATGGGGAAGCGGAGAAAGAAGAGTGTTCTCTTACAGAACCGAAGCCCAAGCAAGCCAGTAAATACGACAAGCTACCAATAAAGGTGGAAGAGAGGGAGGCATCTGCCGATCGGGTAGAGGACCGATCTGGGCAGCTGGGTCTGGTTGGAGAGTTCACCAGTGGTCTGCTGCACTGGAAGGCTGGTGGTGGTGACTCCACTGCACACATCCAAACCCACTTTGAGCAAAAATTTCAGGAGATGGTATCTGAACTTAAACTGATCAAGTCTGAGGAGGAAAATAGCACAGAACAGGATAATGAGGGTCCCCATAATGAAGAAGAAGTATCTCGAAAGGAAGAACAAGGCCCTTCTGGCAAGAGTCTGATAGCCACTATGGATGAGATACTGTGTTCCCGTCAAGGGCCACCTCTTCTGGAGGGAGAGGCCCAAGAGTTGTGCTTACACAACAAGGAGAAACAAGGCAGCGTCACCCTGCTGGAAGATGAGCCACGTTGCTGGGATGAGGCACCGCTGTCCACAGCCGAGGACCGTCAGGATGAGCTAGCAAAGCGCTGCATATGTGCGTCCAACATAGTCCGCGGCCTGTCCTTTGTCCCGGGTAACGACGGCGACATGGCAAGGCACCCGGGCCTCGTGCTCATCCTGGGGAAGCTAGTGCTGCTGCATCATGAGCACCCAAAAAGGAAAAAGACGCCCCCTACCTACCAACGTGAAGAAGAGCGAGGTCTGGCCTGCAGCAAGGATGAGTGGTGGTGGGACTGCCTCGGTGCCTTGCATGAGAATACCTTGGTCACCTTGGCCAACATATCGGGGCAGCTGGATCTGTCCGTCTACCCCGAGAGCATCTGCCTGCCCATCCTGGACGGCCTTCTGCACTGGATGGTGTGCCCGTCGGCCGAGGCGCAGGATCCCTTCTGCGTGGCGGGAGGCCACTCGTCGCTGACGCCGCAGAGGCTGGTGCTGGAATGCCTGTGCAAGCTGAGCATCCAGGACTGCAACGTGGACCTGCTGCTGGCTACGCCCCCCTTCGGCCGCCAGCAGCGCCTCTACGCCGCCCTGGTGCGCCACGTGGCCGAGCGCAAGAGTCAGGTGTGCCGCGAGATGGCCGTAGCCGTCCTGTCCAACCTGGCGCGGGGCGACCCCACGGCGGCCCGCGCCATCGCCCTTCAGAAGGGCAGCATCGGGACCCTGGTGGGGTTTTTGGAGGATAGCGTCGCCGTGGCGCAGTACCAGCAGAGCCCCCACGGCCTCCTGCACGCGGGACATCCCACGCACCCGGAACCACCCAGCATCAACATGATGTGCCGGGCTGCCAAAGCCTTGTTGGCAATGGCTCAGGTGGAGGAGAACCGGCCCGAGTTCGTGCTGCATGAGAGCCGGCTGCTGGACATCATGCTGTCGTCGGCGCTGAACTCTAGCGTGGTGTCCATCATGTGCGAGGTACTGTTTAAGCTCGGGCGCTCGTGACACAAATAGCAGCCTGAGGTGCCATCAAAGAGACGGGAAGCAGTCAAGCCACACAGATCGAGATCTCACAGAATTGTTGGTGTTATATTTTTATTTAATAAAAAAAGACACAAAAAATGTTTTTACATACAAATGGATATATAGAGAATATATATAGCTCCTCTACCCCATTTTTTGCAAATTTCATTTTGGATTTTTAAATGATTTTAATACAGATATTTAATACTTCATGTTTTGTTTTTGTTTTTTTTCCCCTATTCTTTTTGTTTGTTTCTTTCATTTCTGTTTTAACCAAAGTTGGCATCTGATACTGTATGTTAGTTTTCAAAGCTTTTTGCTCTGAGAACATTTTTTCCATTGTTTGTGTTGTTCAGTGGGACTTTATTTGGGGATGCAGATTTATTTAAATTGTGAGATGTGTTGTAGATAGTTCTCTTGCAATGTGTTAAGATGAAAAAAAAAAACACTGACTTTGCTCAAATATACATGTATCCAGCTCTAAAAAAAAAAAAAAATCATTGTGCAATAGGGTTTAGTTGGCTTGTTGGAGGGGAGATTACCGAATGTGAATGACTCTTACCACAGGCAATATTCAAATTTGACAACCAGTATTGCACCGCGTAACCACACCAGTATCTAAAGGGTAAAATAAGAACTGGTTTCAAACGTACTTGCTTCCACCAGTATGACCATCGCAGAATCACCTCTGAGAGCTGAAGTGCTTCAGGTCACCACTCCTCTCCATCCAACTCGTGGGCCGATTTGTATATATGAGCTGTACATTAAACTGGCCCTTGTCACTTTTTTTTTTTTTTTCTTTGTCCTCCAAGAGATGTGGTATTATACAAAGTGATGGTAGTTAATGCTAATTAATAACAACCTGAAAATTAAATTTTCACCATATCATCTGTCTGGGGAGTCTGCTGATGTGTAATGTTTGTGTGGACTCTACACACGGTTCTGTAAAACAGATAGGAATGGTTCCCCCAAATAGCCTTAGATGTCTGGCTTTAAAAAAATGAAAAAAGAAAAAAAAAAAAACAGGCTCATCTAAAAGTAAGAAGTTATCCCACACTTACTTAAGCAACAATTCCAATGAAAATGTACAACTCTGTGACTTTTTCATGCCATATAATTTGATGACCATTGTTTATTAGTATAAAGTCTTTATACTACATGTTCCACATGTTAAAGTAAATGTACATGAAATCTGGTTGAGCACTGTGAAGACTGTTTTTGCGTGTGTTGTCTTAATTTGGTGTAATTCTGGAAGCCTAAATAACCAAAATGAATGCTAATATGGAAATGCTATACATCAAATTTGGGGGCCCCTGTTTAATTAGGTACCATGTCCTGTGGAAAATGGTGTTACTTGGTACCTCAAAACTGACATTTAATAGGATTTTTTTTTTTTTTAAAGAAAAACAATGAGCATTTGCACTCGGCTCTTGAATGACTTGACAGTTAAAAGGTTGAATCAAATGTGCTAGAGCAGAGAACATTGAGCAGCACATGAGAGCACCATGATTGTAAGAATTAGACATCTAGATACTTGCAAAACTCAAACTCTCAAACACAAATAAATGCCTAGAATAAAGATGGACTATTCCTGATTTCTAAATAACGTTTGGCAAGTATGTTACAGTGCCACACCTCACTCCACCCTGTGGCTGCTGTGGTATTAGTGTTTACCAGACCGCTTCCACTTAACGATGCTGGGAGCTAAATTTGTGGAAAATATGCTGCCACCCATGTCCAGTATATTTTTGGAACCTCTTGAAAATAGTGTAGTAATTTCTTTGGTGAAAAGGTATTTTCCACAGCTTAGGTCATTTAAACATGTTTATCTTTATTAGGCTGCTAAAATTCAAGTAAATAATGGTGAGAAATCCAGCACAACTAAACATTTCGTATCTCCACTAGTGGTAAATCTCATTTGACCCAGAAGATTTTTCATTTTATAAAATTGAAACAACCTTTAGTGTTGTACTTCACACAGATTGCTGTCTGACATGATTACTAAAGTTCAAGCCACCCTTTAACTAAATACAACATCCCGTTCAGCAAGATGTCCCTTGAACTTGACTGGCTGCAGCTCTGTAAGGTCCATACCACACATTCATCAGTTTGCCCCATTTAGTTCTACCGACGGTTATTCAAAGTCTGCACGGACGCCAGTCACATGCAGTCTTGTCACAAGATTATGGGGATTTAAATAAATCCTTCCACTGCTATCGTGGAGTCTTGAGAATAAAGTGATGGTTTCTTATGAGAAGAACTAGAAAGAATCCTCGTTTATTCTCAGCTTGGCAAGCTACTCCATTTGTGGCACAACAACTGTCCGGTAAAGCAAATTTCTAATAATCTGAAAGGTCTCTGCACAACACTGATCATTTTGACTTGAAGATGGAGTCCCAGTCCAAAGGTATTGCGTTTTGTTGTACCTCTTCATTTTTTGGGATGGCAGGGAAAAAAAGACTGCATTTTCTGTTGAAATTCCACCAACTGCAAAAGAAACAATGAAGGGTCAATATTCATAAATGTGAGGACGTTTTGAAGCTTAAAAGGACCGACGCAAATACATACACTATGAACACCAAGAGCCTTCCAGACAGCAACTGTTAGGAGGCCGACACCACACCAGGCATACAGGGAACCCCATCCCAGCGCACGAAGGGCTAGTGATGCTCCACTCTCTGGGACTGCTGCCGTCCCTGCTAAGCCCTACAGGCAAAAACACGATGTGACTTTCCACGTTCCAACTTTACTATGATATAGAAGTCCAAATCTAACCACTCAATCATTAGTATATTAAACACCAGATCTGTAGCTTATTACTACAACGTAATGTTTCCAAATTTTTTGCAAGGAGTTTACAAGATCAGTACATAGCAATGCAATTTTTTAAAACACATAAGCAAAGATAAACATTAACTTTTTTTTTGAGTGAAGCCCATGCAGTATTACCAGGTGAGCACAGTACTGGTATCTAACCTGAACTTCTGAATTAGCTCCATCAGACCATTTTACACTTAGGCACAGTTCCATGTCAATCATATCCGAGAGCTTGTCTCACCACTTGCAACTTCACCATTGAACATCACTCCAAAAACTAATCAAACATGGTCGCTTTTTTAAAAATTGTTTAGCCAAGATGTGTTTTTAAAGTAAAACATAAGTGTGCATAGACACACCCCCCTCCCCCTCCAAAGAACTTGTACATCATCAATTCATATTGAAAGCCTCGGACCTTGCTAAACCATTCAGGGCTTCTCTTCTTAGCCAGGGCAAGTGTGGACCCAAATCCAGCTATCATACCCGCAGTGGCTACCGTTGTAAGAAAAGCACCACCTGAAAGACAGAGGAAAGATCATGATGCCAAAGTTGGTTGTTGTGGTAACAAAAAACTCTGAACAATTGTTTTCAATCCTGTTAGTATAGCTTAGTCCAATGTATAAAGCTTAAGTTCATACCAATCTAGGCTGAGTTTCAACAACTACGTTTAATTAAACATCTCACTACGTTGCTTAAAGAGCTGGAACTCAACACACCTTACTAGTAGGTGTATACGTTATTGAACAACGCATTAACATTTCACTAAATACCAAAGTGCAATGAAATCAAATCTAAATGCAGGTATTGTATTTGGATTGCAACAGTTAACTAACTAACTAGTAATGTTAGCGATATAGGTAGCTAAATCAGATAACCTAGTTAGCCAAGTAAGATATAGTTTAGCAAGCTAGCGATGTAGGCACTTTTAGGTTTAGTGAAGAAAAGAACATACGCAGACCTCTCCTATCACAATGACTACCACAACAACTTGTATTTTTACGTTTCAACGGTCACATACCTCTCAGTATCTGTAATTTATCCTCGTCCCCACTGTTCACAACAGGACTGTTGACATTCAAGTTCGTGCGTTCTTTTTCGGCAGTCATCTTGACTGTCCTTCTTATAAGAGTTCCGGTGTAAACACTCGTGGGAACCAATGTTCTCTAGACTAATGAAATGCTATTAAGGATTCAGCGTGAGAACTAAAACATTCTAGCATTATTAGGGTCTTGAATTAATTACGATCGTGCCTCAAATACGCAAATATTGTTCTGTATGCAATGATACCTACAAAACTAAAATTATGTGAACGACCGTGTGTCCCAATATTAAAAAAAAAATTTCATTCGCCTCCTTAACGCCTCCCGACCCGGAACTACTTTAAAATTAATAAAGGAGGTGAGTGGAGGATGCTATCTGAAGTTTCCTTATATTGACTTCGGCGGGAGTATGACTGAGGATAACCAAGCTAAATACTTAAAAGTATCCTGTGCTGAGAGAATTGCATTGTTGGATGATACACGCAGGGAAATTACACAGTCAAATGAAGTTATGCTGTTTGAAGTCTAGGGGAGGCCTATATTAAAATCGGATGTTTGAGTCTGTTGTTTTACGGGAGCACCTTTAGAGCGTTTCCTCGGTGATGTAATAATAAATAGATGCTACACAAGATGACCTGATATTTTGTACGATTTTCCTCGTCTCATATAAATTTACTTTCTTCGACGTGCCGTCCAAAGTTAATAAAGAACATTAAGGAAAATTAAATATGTTAAGGTAATGAGAAAATATATTTTGGAATATTTTGGGGTCAGGAGGAAATAATAGGAGGAACAAAGTTGGAGGACTGGTACGGGGCTTATTTGTCTCTTATTTGTGGGTCGTGTGGGTGAATGTTCCAATTAAAAATGTCATCATCTAGAACATTTAATAGAACTCCACTGCCTACTAAATTAAAAAGTATTCATATGACAGCTAATCTTCGAGTTTATACTCTGATAAACAGGGCATAGTTCTTGATTCCAGACACAATCAATATCCCTAGTTTGTTTAGTGGGGGTGAGATGAGACGTTCTGAATTTATTATGGAGAGGATAAATAAACAAACACATAAATAAAATCTAAAGTTCACAAAATACAGCTTATATGTACATCTATATAACGCTGCAGCTGATGGATCTCTACGTGAAACCATTTATGTACGTCTATATCTCCATATCGGTATATGTATTATGTATGTGTATATATGTGTATATATATAAAAACGAGATGTTTCTTTATATATATATTATTTATATATACAGAAACATCTCGTTTTTTATTGTATTATACGAAATAAACATGTTGCCGGAACTGAAATTTCTACCACAATAATAAATCATAAGTCTAACATTTTTAAAAATTATTTTAAGAGGCTCATGCCCTATACATTTAAACTGTTTAGTATTTTACACTTAAAAGATAGAAAGCAAGTCTTTCCACTGAACAGAATTCCTCTGATGATGACTGCCAGTGACTTTTTATTTTAGACTAACGTGTAGCGGTGCCAGAACACGTTCCAGAACACGATGAATGCACATCCACGACCAGTGTTCGCAGTCGCATTAGGTTACCAAGACCAGTCCTGTTTCTCATTGGTGAATAGAGTACAGATTGCCACGATAGTAGAGCAGCTCTCATGCATTCTTCCCTGACGAACATACCAATAGATAGCTCAAACAGGAGCCTTCCGAGCACCACAGGCCTATTTATCGTCGTAGGCGTTCTTCGATAAGCAAATGGGATGCGTATTTTGTGCGGAGCCAGAAATAGCCAGTACACATTTTATAAACAAAAATCCAGCCTTAAATGAATCACAGCCCACTGTACAGACAACGGATATACGAGGACATTCGAAGGACGCGCTTTATTTGGGAATAAGCGGCGAAGTCTCTCGATGGATAAGCAGTGACATCGCTTCACGCAACTGCAATACAGCTACGACCAAGCAAAATCAAGGAGACTAAACAAATCGTACCTAGCCTAATTTCTGCGAGGTCTTGATCTCGGAGCTGTTAGTCTCGTCTCATGTCCGAGTACCTGACGGACGGAAGCGCATTCTCCAGTTGTTTTTATCGGAGGGAAATGAAACACAATGGAGGAATGCGTCAAGCAAACACGAGAGTTAAGCTCTGTTCACTTTTCTCCGCCGGATCTCCTTTCATGACAATATCTTGGCTGCAACTAATTGTCTATATATGCCATTAATCGCTCCAGATTTGATCCAGTAGACCGAATAAAATAAGCTAACCTACTATTGCACTTCTAAAGGTGGTGTGGGAAAAAACGATGGTATGGTTCCAGGTTTTCTATACCATCAGTGGTGATGCTTGTATACTTGGTGGTTTGGTTTTACTTTTTTGTTAGAAGACTCTTGCTGCTTTAAAGTATTTTGTAGGCAGTTGAAGTAATAAATACGACCAACAACATGCATCTAGGAATAGATGAGCCCAGGGAATGTCAGTATAATCAGATCTGTACACATAACTCTTCGCCCATGGAGACTCCACACACGAAGAAAAGGAGAGTAAAGAGAAAGTGGCAGGTCTTTCCTGGCCGGAACAAGTTCTATTGTGATGGGCGAATAATGATGGCAAAGCAGACTGGGGTGTTCTACCTCACTATGGTGCTTATCTTGGTCACCAGTGGACTTTTCTTCGTGTTTGAGTAAGTGTCACAGTCACATTGAACAGCTCACATTGTGTTTTGCTAGCTACGTGTTGCTTTTCCATAGTATTAGCTAGCGCTTCCACCTTTGTACCAGCATCAGGCTTCAGATGTGGTTCACGATCCTGATGGTGGTATGGGCATCTCTATTTTGAGTTTTGATGATCTCCATTCCACACTTATCAGTGGATAGTGATTTTTCAAAACGGACAGCTGTGTGCCCTTTTCCACAGAGAAGGTCCAGCCTCGTCCCAGGGCCCTGTCACTGACAACTGTTGAATATGTTGAAGCTTAGACCTGAAGTTCTCCATTCAGATTTCAGTTCAGTTTAACATACATGGGTCAGTTTTCCAGACACCAGTTAAACCCAGTTGAGTATTGGATTCGATTACATGGTAAGTGGGGTATTCTTTTTGAAAACTAATTTTTAGTCCAGTGTTAAATTAAAACTGATTTCATATGAAGTTTCTCAGATTAGGGTTGCAAGATAGGATTAGTCACCTCTTGTTGATACAGTTCATTTTCTGTGATGATATGAAATATGATATTTGATCTGACGCCAGCCTATTGTTTATAATCTGATTAGGGTTGTATTTATGAGGAAAGGCATTAGGGATTGAACATGCTGTGGAGATCCAATCTCTCTGGCATACACACAGGTAGATGTATATTAATTTGTTAACTTGCATTTGTTATAATGAGTGATTTGTGTTTCTTGGTCAGGTGAAGAAATTGGAGTTGACGTATGTGAATTCCTACAGTCCCGAGTTGGATGTAAATTCCTAGTGAACAAGGAGAGCTTGTGCTGTCTCGTGTCTCTTCAGGAACAGGCTAGTCTATTCAAGGAAGTTTGGTTATGATACCCAAGGGATTGGTTTTGGCCCATATCACTGCTTAAGTGTATTTTATAAGTGCAATAATAAGTGAATGTGTTGTCCAGAATTTAGTTTTAAATGAAATATTACATTTGGGTCGCCACATGATGGTCAAAAGTGAGCACTCACCTTTAAAACATAATTTTGCGTGTGTTATAGCAGCTTTGTGAAGGAAATGCTAATGTTTGCTGGTGTGAGGCCGAAACTTTGGTCTTTGAGCATAAAGGATGTGTGGCACGAAGAGTTTCCAGTGTCCCCTCCCTTTCTCCTATCGGTGACCCCTCCCTCTATCCAATCAGTGTCTCCTCCCCCTCTCCTATCCATCTCATTCCTACAACCCACAGTCTATGCCACAATTTTCAAAAACGCGGCACCTTCTGTGTTGATGTTTCCATGGCAACGGTATCCTTTCTCACTTTTATGGGTGCTTTTGAACAGCCGACGTCTCCTAGGAAACAGTACAAAACCCTGCCCACGGTTTGATTTGATGCCCCTGGCTGGATCATGCTATTTTAAATGGCAATAAAAGTCATTAAAGTGGTCTTCGTGCCATTAGAGCCAGCTCTTAGTGCTGAGGTGCAGAAAACTGTAGTTCCAAAGCTGCTGTGCAGACTTTGTGTAATGTGACATTTAAGATGGTTTTGGAATTCACTGGTGGAGATAATTATTTTCCAGCTGGTGACTGAGATCTGTTTGGATTTGCATTCATACATATTAAGGGGCAAAATGAGCCTGTTTTGCATATCAGCTGCATATTCATAGAAAAACAGGAAGTAGGATATTACATTCCATTTCAGGCTGTCCATCTTAAGACTAGCTTTGGTCCTTTTTAGTAGTCTTTGCCTAAGACAACATTCAGGATCAGACTTCAGTGCTGCAGAAGCCTTGACGTGTCCCCCTGTGATGTTTCATGGGAGTTCCATTATGCAAATGCAACAACATAAAGAATCAAATCAAAGGAGAAAGACTCGGCAACCAATAGGAAGGTCTCTGTGTGTCCTGTCTTCCTCTCTATTCGCTCCAGAGTCTGCTGTGGTTGAACCCATGTGGCCTCAGAAACACTACATGGACGCTGGAAATGTAATCATTTCAGTAAAGCCAAGAGCAAAGCATGCTGGGGAGACACAACAAGGCATAATTTAATGGTTTCCTGAGAACTGCACAACTTTTTGTTTGTTTGTTTGTTTTAAAGATCATCTGATAGAATCTGCACACTTGGTTGGGAGTCAGCAAGCCAGCATCAGATAACATGCAACAGCAGTTGGACCAGTCAGTTTTCCAACACAAGTCATTATAGCTGGAGTCAGAATCCTAGCAGACGGTGTAGCTGGAATTTTGAGGCAATTGTACTATGAATTGTTTGCAGATGTATTAAAATAAACACCCATAAATGATGTTTTATTAACTTTATAGGGTTAGTTATACCCCAAATGAGTGTTTTTCACTCTTTTTTTTTGTTTTATATTGTTTTTGTATCTGTGAATATGCTGATCTTGTGACATTTTGGTTAATTAGTAACTATTATTAATAAGCTAGAGTAAACTAATACACTGCGATACAGCACATAAACCACGATTCACAAGGTTTTATATTTTCCTTGTCTGCAATGCTACATTTATAGCCTTCTGCATTCCTATCCTGAAATAAAGAAAAGATTGAAGATTTCAGATGTCCTAGTCACACACAGAGCAGATGTCATGGAGAACTAAATCCTGATGGTATCATGGGGCAAAGATGGAAGAACTGTCTCTGGAAGCAAGAACAACAATTCTATTAAAATACCACAGATGATTTTATCAGAAAGGGTGATTTTTTTTTGTTTGTTTGTTTGAAAAACTGCCCTAAGGAAACCTCTAACAACCCCTGCTTAACATCAGCTGTTCACATTTTATGAATATCTCTTGAAGACCTGAAATCATGTCAGGATTATTCAGTGCAGAATAAATGCAGCTGTGAGGAAAGTGAGCCAACTGCTTATAATTGTTCTGTTATTGCTTGCGTTTCCATTACTTCATAGTTTGTAGCTAGCAGGTATCAAACGTTATGATAAATATTGAAAACAAAAGACTGTTATTGAAGAACATTGTTATTTTTCCTGATTCTACTGGCCACTAAATACAGTTGAAAGGAGGGGAGGGGGGGGGGCTGAAGAGCCAAGAGAACTTTAACCAGGTTGGCCACAGTTCAGGGTTTTATAAGAACATTTGTCCGTACTGTTATTCTCTGATATGCTTAAAAGGTTTGTGGAGAAATTAAGAGAACACGCTCTTTTGGAAAGCACCTCGATAAACTAATTGAATCTTCATTTCATTTATCTGTCCCTCATCATACAGTTGCCCCTTTTTGGCCTCCAATTTGAGTCCTGCCATTCCAGCCATTGGCGGAGTCCTGTTTCTCTTCGTCATGGGCATGCTTCTTCGGGCGAGTTTCAGCGACCCGGGAGTGCTGCCTAGGGCCACCCCAGATGAGGCTGCGGATGTGGAGAGGCAAATCGGTAGGCATGAATACATGTCGGCCTCCATTTGCAAACAGTTTAACAGTTTATAATTCCTGGCTTTGGTGAGGGCAGTTGTTCATGTGTTGAGGCTGGTGGCACATCACTTCCTTGCCCAAAAAAAAGAGTTTCTCTTTAATGGAATGATTTATTTGATTTGGTTTTAAAAACCTACATTTTGTAACCACTTTAAAAACTAGATCTTTTATGATATATTTTAAAATTTTTACTTTCTGCAGATTTCTCATCATCTCTCATTCCGTGCCAAGCATGTGTACGTGTCAGAGAGCACGATAAATCTGGCCTTTCTTTTTACCTTTAATGTGGAGAGACTTCTTGGTGTGTTAGGATTTGGAGTGAGAGGATTTACTGTTATCTTCCCTCCTCTTGGGATATGTATAATACATGTTCTTCCTCTGTCAGTGTCTGCTGCTGTTTTAAATGGGAAAACTGGTTAAATATTCATAGAACAGAAAATGAAGTGCTCACTGTAGTGTTTTTTCGCTTTTCAAAGGCTAATATTTAACTTGGTTAAGAGGGTAAGTGGATAGTTGTACACACATTAACAAAGTTAACCACACCGCAGGCACAAAGCCACTCTATTATCATACAAATGCCATTATCATACAAATTGCATGAAAATAGTTGGGAAAAATCTTGACTGATTTGTTTCTTCAGGCCTGTCTCGCATTCTGCATTAAAGGGCTCCTCTTCTGAGACTGAGAGGCATGTATCTGGGCTGGGCTGTTTGGATGGTGGCAGCTCTCAAATTATTTTTGCTCTGAGGAATAATCTGATGCCTGGTGAACACCACCACTATGCTCCAGGGTCTTTATTCCTGCTGACCTAGGATTCTCGAGATGCTTGCATAGCAAATGTATGGGTCAAATGCACCTTAATCTACCTACGTAGGCCCAGGACTGCAGAACTTCAGCAGCAAACGCTTAGTGTTTCTTTGACCACACCTGAGGGAACTCTTCTATTGAGTATTCAGTACTTCTTGGGCCAGATTAAGTGTGCTAGATGCTTGAAGACCCTGAGCTGCGTTGATATTGCATTGCAGGGCTGGAACTCGCCTGTAATCTAGTTTACTCAAGGCTTATAGCATGAAGGAAGGGCAGGGATTGGCTGTAATCTACATCTGGTGATTGGCGATGATTTAGACCTTGCGATCGAAGTTATCGTCTGTCCTGCGGCTTGCAGATGCGGCCAATGGCACGAGCGGTCCGGGATACCGGCCTCCCCCCAGGACCAGAGAGGTGCTCATCAATGGGCAGACAGTCAAGCTGAAGTACTGCTTCACCTGCAAGATCTTCAGGCCACCACGAGCTTCTCACTGCAGCCTGTGTGACAACTGTGTGGGTAAGCAGGAGGATGAATGAATGAGGGAGGGGAGTGGGACTGAGCACCACGTCACGTCTCACCAACCGCCTTTGTTTTGTTTTGTTTTGTTTTAAATACAGAGCGCTTTGACCACCACTGTCCCTGGGTGGGCAACTGCGTGGGAAAACGAAACTACCGTTTTTTCTACCTGTTCATTCTCTCCCTCTCTTTCCTTACCATCTTTATCTTTGCCTTCGTCATTACCCACGTCATACTGAGTGAGTAACACTACCCACCCACACCCACTCTTCAGTCGTCGCTCTCAATGCCGCAAGTGGTTTTATCCACACGTGGGTTGAACTGTATTTCAGAGGTTAGCCCACATGTGTTTTTCTGTAGTTAAAGGCATTCCAACGCATCTTACGCTGCTGTAGTTAAAGTCTTTTTCGAAGCTTCATACACTGCTGTAGTTAAAGGCATTTTGAAGCATCATACTCCAAAATACACTCCAATTTACTGACAATGTTACCACCTTAAAGAGTTTTTTTTCACCCAAATATACTTGCCCTGTGGAGTCAGTATGGTTCAGTTGAAGTTGGCTTGCTTCCAAGATATTGAATTTTAAGTGTGACATTTTAAGTTTTCTCTGTGGTTTACTTTAATATTTATGTGAACTTCCTCGAATCTTCTAGACATTGATTGATTCATTCCAGATTCATTGTTCTGGACTACTGACTACTGAGCCAAATAAAATAAATTGTCACTGTCCCAAATAGTTATGGATTGGACTATATATTTGTATTAGGCTTTGAGAGCTTGCCTTAAGCAGCCTTCTGTCCATGGGGCAGACATCTTCCTATCGATTGGCTCCTCTGCTCCAGCATCTCCTCTCTGTCTCCTGACTCCTGAGATTGTGAGCGGGGAAACGAGGAGAACCGGAGTCTCTTTGAGTTCATCTGTTATTGCAGAAGGAGGTCCAGGAGTAGGTCTGGGGAACCTATCATAAATACTGTGAAGTATCGTAAAATATAATGTTTGGAATATGTGTATTACATTTTGGTGTCTTATTTTACTGTTTGCTGTATCGGGTATATCAGGGGCTCCTTAAGTCAGCCACTCTGCAGAGTTTAGTTCCACCCTTCATCTCCCACCAGTCAGTTGGGTCAGTTGTCAGGAGTGCTGAGTTAGGGTTGGACTCAAAAGATCTCCACAGACTGGCCTTGAGCACACCTGATGTGTGTGCTTCTGCTGCTGGCCACCTCCGTTCATTACGCACGTTATTTTGGATGTTGAACAACCTGCTCTTATGATTTATGGAGTTAGCATTGTTCAGTATGGTAACTTGGACCGTTAAAATCCAGTTTCTTTCATACGCTTATCATTCGCCGACCGTCTGCCCATGGCTGCGAGTGTCTCACAGACCTGTGCAGTTTCATTGTATTATATAACCCATGCTTTGCCTGCAGGATCCAACCGCACTGGTTTTCTCAGCGCCCTCAAAGACAGCCCTGCCAGATATCCTTCTACAAAGACAGTGTGTGTGTGTGTGTGTGTGAGGTGTGTGTGAGGTGTGTGCGTGCGTGCGTGCGTGCGTGCGTGCGTGCGTGCGTGCGGGAAGACGCCATGCTAACGTTCTATTTCTAGCTTTTACACCTCCAAAGCCCAGTCACATCTCTGAGTAGCTTTTGGAGAAGTAATAATGTGGCTGTACACCCACGTACTCTCTCTTCCTCTCTCTCTCAGGCAACCATTCCGTGGATATGTAAGGGGATACAGCTTTAATGCAGATATGGAAAAGGGTTTGAACATGGAGGAATCTGGATGTCAGATCACATCTTTTCTCTGTTGGTTTCTGTTACTGATGAGATGCCTCATGGTTGGGTTCATTAGCTGGAGCCCACCTGCTGCTCTCAGTGAATTATCAGCTTGCCAGGCTTCAGTTACTGCCTAATGATCTCTCTCTCTCTCTCTCTCTCTCTCTCTCTCTCTCTCTCTCTCTCTCTCTCTCTCTCTCTCTCTCTCTCTCTCTCTCGTACACACACATGCACACAGTTGAATCTGCAGGTAATCACATGCACATTCCTGAGTCTCTAAGCAAATACATTTCATGACTGAGCTTTCTGGGCTTAAGGGTTGTGTAGCAGATGTTGCTGGTAAACAGTAAAGTGAGGCACAGGCACAAGTGAAGTGTGGCTTTTTATAAACTAAAACGAAATACAAAATGAAACTAAACTGAATCATAACTGAAACAAAATTAAAAAGATGAAAAGATTATTGGCATTAAAACTAAGAGGTTAAAACATATTGCGTATCAGAGCGAACAAGCATTAAAAAGTGTTGTTTTCTGGTTGGGCTCCTGTAGCTTATAGCACGGGTTCACTTCCCAGCTACCACATGGGATGTCTGGCTGATAAGTCTCTCTGGATAAGTGAGCATCTGCCAAATGCTGAAAATGGTTGTGGTGTGAAAAGAACATCCTAGATTATGGACTTTCACTGAAAGTCTGGGTTCAGACTATTAAAGGTGTGCTTAAAATAACACTGAGAATAAAGTTTAAAAAACTCTGAGGCCTGCCTGCCTTATGTAAAACTAAAACATAATTCCTACCAGAAAACTAAATGGAATTGCACAGGTAAGAAGATCATATAGTGGGTAATATTAAAAAAGTATCTTGTATTAACTTAAGTAAATAAATAAGTATATAAATAATGTTGTATTAACTTATGTATCTAAATAATTATATAAATATATGTAATTAAGTATATAAATAAATAGTGTATCTTAGCTCCGTGCTCTTATTTACATCACCAAGCTCTATTGGGAGGTTACAGGCCTTTTGGACTTTTGTTTTGACTGTAAGGAGAGAAAGTGTGTGTGTGTGTGTGTGTGTGTGTGTGTGTGTGTGTGTGTGTGTGTGTGTGTGTGTGTGTGTGTGTGTGTGTATATGCATGTGTATGTGTGTCTGGACAAGTCTGGATGTTGTCATGGAAACAGTGTTCTGCTTTCCTTCACTGGTACACTGTGCTGGAGGTTGTGGTGTGTTTTTTCTCCGTGTGGTCCATCGTGGGCTTGTCAGGCTTCCACACCTACCTGATCAGCTCCAACCAGACCACCAACGAAGACGTGAGTTTAGCAGACGTTTTTCATCAACCATCTTCCCCTAACCCAATCCCAACTGTCCATAATGATAGTTATCGTCCCAGCGACGCATGAAAAAAACGAGCAAGAAATTATTTCAAGGTCTTGAGTGTAGATAGTGTACAGCACATATTTCATTCAAAAACAGTTACACAATCCTGTTCTCTTCCAGCCTCTAGAGTATAGCTATATTGAGATACAAGAGATGATCGGTGGTGCTTGAGAGGGAGCTGCAGGCTTCACATGTTCCTGAGGAAGAGTGCTAGCCCTAAGTTTTTTTTTTGGGGGGGGGGGTGTAAATTTGGGATCGAGCTATGACTAAATCAGCAAAACAAAATTAGTTTCACAATGTTAGGGACCTGTGACTAAAATAAACTGATTCTTTTTAAGCCAAATAATGACTGAAGGTATTGAGATGGTTGAGCGTTTCGTCGTAGTGCTGAGGGTTTTCCTCGTTCCAGTCTGACCGACCACATCCTTGTTTCAGATCAAAGGGGCCTGGTCGTCCAAGCGGGGCAAGGACAACTACAACCCCTACAGTTCGGGCAGCATCCTCACCAACTGCTGCATCGCCCTGTGTGGCCCCTTACCGCCCAGGTGAGCTGGTGCCAGTTGGATCAAACCATTCACTCATCTTTTTCTCTATCTCCTGTCTTGTGGTTTTTTTCTGTCCTCCCTTGTCTCTGCACTAAATCTTACTGTCAGTACTTAAACTGAAGTCTAAAAAAAAAAAAAAAAAAGTTTTTCAATTAAGATTCCCATCTGTACCCTCAGGAGGTAATTACACATGCTCGCTGATTCTGGGAATTGATTTGGCTTTGTTGGAAGCACTGTGATGAGTTAAGCAGTTTGCAGTGCCTGCGTTTGAGTATGAGAAAAATAGACCAGCCCAGCTAACCACTCAACTCTGCTCCTCAGGGCTGCTCTATTGCAAGCAAGTTATTTGTAGGCACGTTGGCAATAATTCCTAGATTACGTGGCATTATTGGTACGTCAGCTGCCTCTCTTCATTGTTGTTCATGGTGAATACATAATTGAGGATTTTTTGTTTGTTTATTTGTTTTTGTGAAGCATGGTCACACACCCACTCACGCTCGCTCACATTGACGCACACTCCCAGCACTGCTAACGCCATTAGCAAGTTTCCCATCAGCACGGGGAAATGGCTTGGTACAAGAGTCTGGCTTGGTACAAGTGGTTACCATCTGTTTCATGTGTGGGTGTGCAAAGTGGGAGGAAGTCCCAGTTGCTTCTCTCACACACACACACACACACACACACACACGCGCACACACACACACACGCACACCCAGGCAGGCAAGCAACGCGGTGGCAGGGACCTTCTTGATTCCCTCAACATCTCTGGTTCTGGAGCTCTCACCCACGTTCGATGACTCACGGACTGTGTTTGCCTGAGGCTGCTAATCTCCTGTCCTCTCCTCTCCTGTCCTCTCCTCTCCTCATCTCCCTCACTCACTCTCTGTCCACCCTTTAGCTTGATTGACAGGCGAGGCTTTGTGGAACCAGACAGCGCCCAGACCATTGCTCAGACAAACGGCACCAACTCGTGTCCCTTGACTCGGTTCCAAACTCATATGGTAAGAGTGTGAAGATACCTTTTTTTTCTGTGTTTCACTGTAGCTCAATATAGTCCACTGGAGGTGGAGGCCCTCCATTAGAAGGAACAAATTAGTAAATCTTGTGGAATTAAGAAAACAAAGTAAACCATCTAAACACTTAACCTTTCTCCCCTGTCAGAGTGATTAGTGAGTGATTAGTGCACAGCCAGATCAATAGGAAGTAGCTCAGTTCTGTTCACTCTTTAATAATCTGTGTGATTAATGCTGTAAACTGTCCAGCATAATACTTTATTGATGTGTTTAATCTGTTTTTGGGCCCTGAGGGGAGTCCAGAATAACCAAAACAGGAACAGGAATACCCAGCAAATATTCAGTAGACTCATAAGCGGTGTGATAAAATCATGCCATTCTTTTGTTGTTTATCCTTTACAATAATGTGAGAAAGCATAAACAACACTATCAAATAGGATTTTAGCCCAAGAATGTGTTTTCAATTTTTGTGATAATACCAGTGTTCAAACAGTCTGACTAGTTGTGGCTGCTTTGTTGCGGTCTTCTTTCCACCAGCATTCTTCCCTGATGAGTTATCTATCCTATTCCATGTTTCTCTGTTAACTACTTCTTACTGTCATTTCTTTGTGTTTGTCTGTCCTTACTTCCGTTTCCCTGCTTTCTCTCTTCTTTTTCTCCTCCTTCTCTCAGTGTCACCAAGACCAGTGCATTCAGAGCACCAAATTCGTTTTGCAGGCTGCCACTACACCGCTGCTGCACACCCAGCCTGCGCTGCTGAGCGGCGGAGGGCCTGTCCTGCATGGGAAGCCTTGCTCAGCGCTGGTTCCTAGCCAGCCTCCTCTTCCTCCCCTCCCTTCCTCAGTCCAGGGCATGAGCTGCGGAGGGGACCTTCTGCCTCTCCATGACTCTGAAAGCCACTGTCCCCACCAGCTCCCCCACCAGCGCTTCATCAGCCCAGAGGAGACGCCCTCACCGCCCTCCACCATGCCCTGCTCCGCCCACCTGGGCCACCACATGCACCCGCCGCTGCACTATGACCCTGCCAGTCAGGACTCTCTGCACGAGGACTCCGTGCGTGGGCTGGTCAAGCTCAGCTCCGTGTGAGGAGTTACCAGGAAGGTTCGGCTCGAGCGGACCAGCCTTTGCTGGGCTCAGGCAGTCGAGTCGAGGCCAGAAGCCATACTTTTATCCTCCCAGTCCTATGACAACCACTTCTCGTGAGCTTTATGTCTTATTAAAGGGCCACATCAGGCTACATCCCCATGAGACCCAAACCAAAAGCAGGTCTTCCAACTCTGCTGTTGGTACAGGAGAGCTGATTGGTCAGATCCCCACCCCACCATACCTCAAAGTGAATCCTGTGCTTCTGGACCAAGTGCAGCATATTTTATCAGCCTACTGACACAATAACCAACCTTTGTTTCTATTAAGGATGTCATTGTGCAATTGAGTCATTCCACTATAGCACTGCAAATATGACTGTGAACAGTGGCAAAAGCCAGAAAGTTGACTGTGTTACTCTGTTGTACACACAGGGGTGTCACATGACTGTGGAGTGATGTACATTTAAAATGGAAATACATTGATTTAAATGCAATCTCACTGCCTTTAGCATCTCTGGGGTCCTGATAATATGACGGTGGTGACAGTTATCGGTGAGGTTTATGAAACATGCTATGGTCAAATTGCATCACATTTTTTTGGAAATGTTGAAATCAAGTGCCGACACATTATAGTGATGTGATTATGTGCCAAATACAAGTTTACTGATTTACCGTTGTAGAGGTGATATATTGTCAATAAATTCACTTTCATATGGAATCCACATTTTTGTACTTCATAAAAGGCCTGAAAAAACTCCAGCCCACCTAACTTCATGTGTGGAACTAATTTCTTTACATAAAATGTCTTTGATGTGGCCTTTTCTTCTTTTGTTCACCTCTGGGGTTATCCTGCTGAATTACACTACTGTGGAGACACTCTCTAGTGTTTAGTATGACCAGAGAAGGTGATTAGCAACACCATCTTAGCCGATGTGTGTGATGTAACCGTATCTTGGCTCTGATTACATCAGACACCGTTACACGGCAGACTTTTACTGGATGACTTTTTTCCTACATTCATACATAGAAAAATAAGCATTGTTAATAACACGTATTATTGACAACTCATCAATCCAGAGGCTACTGGTCTAACCAGGAGCCACAAACTTTAGTGCTGTCTGCACTTTTGCATTCTTAGAACTGAACTTGGTGGGCATATCATATGATGTTAGAAATCTCAATTGTTACACATTTAATGTATTTGGTCCAGGTTTTTACAAGCATTGGGAAGGCATTTTTTCTAAAGTTAGTGATCAGCAGTAATTTGTAGTGGAGGAAGAGTTGCACACTGTCTACACATGTACATTTCTTGTGTAAAAGG
Source organism: Tenebrosternarchus preto (assembly GCA_025802075.1). Lineage (NCBI taxonomy): Eukaryota > Metazoa > Chordata > Actinopteri > Gymnotiformes > Apteronotidae > Tenebrosternarchus > Tenebrosternarchus preto. Next base: position 19,669,902 of record JAOYMR010000017.1, on the reverse strand, counting down.
CCCAGCAAGCTTATTTGAGATAATGAGCTTGTTGAACAATGTTACAGAGTTCTCTTAACTCGTTTAATATCTTAAGAGTTGTGTAAAGGCTAAAGTATATAGGGGGAAAAAAACTATATTAAGTTGATACTATTTGATACTATCTACCATTAATTTGCATGTTTAGTGCCCAATACATCCAGTGAGTTTTAGGTCTTTATAAATGGAGACATTGATCTGTATAAATTTGTTAAATATTTGTGTAAGAGATATACAAGAAACAAAAGCCAAAAACAATTCTGCGTTATAATTTATATAGATTTTGGTAAGCACATTGCATACAGTAGAAAATAAATTCTAAAATATATTATTTCAGCATAAAATTAGAGGAAAAACAACACCAGTTACAATATTCCATAAAAAGAGGAAAGAACTGGTACACACACACGTTAGAATCAGCACATTTTCAATGTTCTGTTAGCAAACTCGGATCTAGCCCTGGGGTGGACATGACCCAGTTTCTGTACTTTCTGATTAGGGCTTAAATAGCCATGGATAATGGAATTTTACATACAAAGATTACAGACTGATGGAAACTTGCATAGAATCAAACTGTGCCCTCAGTAGTCGGGGGCTCCCTGACGTCCTTTAAGCATACAGGTGTCTGAAAAGTGGACTTCGGGGATGAAGTGTAGTAAGTATTTTGTTAAGCGGTCAGTATGAAGTACATGAACCGTTTTCTCCTTCATATACTTTCATGTGTGCTTTCATCCACTTTATCTGGCAGATCCCTAAACTCTATAAACGCAGTAATTAGCGAACAGAGCTCAGACTCTTCTTGACATTTGGATTTAATGACTGGAAATGCTAAACCTGGATCCCCATAACAATTTCCTGGTGTCCCAAAGCAATCTGAAAGGAGTCAGTGATGCATGAAGGGCTGAAAGTACATGGGTTCAGATAGCCTTCGGTGCCAAACACCTCGCTCATTAATGCTGGCCTGATCGGTTTCTGTGCTTTGCTGTGATAATCTCGTTGTGGGTTTCTCTATTATTGTCTTGAAGGAACATCAGACACTACAGCAAAAGTGCACAGCATGTACCACTTACTTGTATATTAATTCAGCTAAGAGCCATATGTACATAGGCACATAAGGTAATATACAGCTTCAGTTTAAAGTTTGATACACACAGACACAAGAAAGAACCAAACAAAAACAAAGCAAGCAGAACACCCTCCCAACCACGAGGCTTCATCGCCACTCATTTTGGTTTTGTTAACATGCTCAAGCCGTTAGCAGTCCGATCTTGCGGCGGAGATCAGGCGTGACGCGTCGTGCTGGGGTGTGAGCGCACGTGGCTGGTCACCACATCTTAACGTCGAGCAGCTCCAGGTCGCCCATGATTTCGAGCTCGTTCACACGGCTGAGGTCCTGCACGCGGTGTTTGTAGCTCAGCTGGTGAGCCCCATCCACTGCCACTTTAAAATCCTGCGCCTCGCATAGAATGATCATCTGGAGATGGTTGGAGAAAATTCCAGAAAATTGCATCACTGATGAGGAGCAACACCAGTCTCCTCTGATTCAGCGACACACAGAAAAAAACACTTGACTGATAACACCCCCCTCCCCTTAGTGGAGCCTCTACGTTACTAAACACGAAAAAAAGGCTTCTCATTGTAACATAGTTTGTTTTCTTATTTTATATTTTGTAAGTACAAAACCAAACAACTATTTTCCACAGAGGATCATGGAACATAGTGCCATTGTAGCTCTATTTGCAGCTGCACGCCCTGATAGAGCAGCTTTACCTCAAAGTATTTCCCTGGCTGAAAGGGGAAACTGGGTAGAGCAGTCTCCTCTGGACCCCAGCACTGAGACAGGTAGGAGTTACGAACAAACACTCCAGTCTTTAGCCGTGGGTTTAGGTGCAGCGCAATGTCTTCGGAGCCCCCGACGTGCAGGTTCACGTTGAAGCTACACACAGCAATGCAAAGAAATCAGTAAATAAACTCGCCTAAATCATAGCTAACGCTATACGTTTTCAGACCACACACATTAAACATTTATTACCCAATCAACATTTTTCAGGTTCATACCTGTGTGAATAGGCACTAATCTGGGCCTTGATTGTAATCATGTGTCCTGGTCTCAACCCATTCACAATCTTTCTTCTAAAAGGAAGACTCTAAAAAGCAAGCACACAAACTGAAAGATTACACCTCGTCATAGGCCAGATCCCACATGGACTTTGTTGGACTTTATCCATGTCCCCCTCCATGAACCTTGCAGCCTAATTTGATGTTGAAGGGAGTTTCCTAGAGCTTGAAAAGAGCTTTGCTTGCAGAGCTGGTGAAGAACCTCTGATCAAAAGGTCTTATTTCTTTGCAAACCCTGCATTCTTACTGCCTTTACATCATTAACTACACTACAGTGCAGTTATTTATTTACTTTCCCCCTTACACAGCTTTCTACCAGAGGCCTGACAGTTAAGAGTTTGAGGGTGTGGTGCATATTTTCTCTGTTCCTATGAATGTTCTTGTGGATTGAGAGTGTTGTATTTTCTGGGATCTGCTGGAGATCACCACTGGGATCTGCTGGAGATCACCACTGGGATCTGCTGGAGATCACCACTGGGACAAACTTGGTGTTACCTTCCACATTCTCTCTTTTTCCATCCCTGTAATTTCTCATATATGTTACCATCATCTCCTGTATATTATATTCATTTCAGAGTGAAAAGTACTCACCATGTCGTGCAAATCTGGCAACATAGTCTGCAGGACAAAGGAGTGCACACAGAGCATGTTAAAGAGGCTGCCTTCATTGTCTATTTCACTATTTAAGTATACAGAAAGAAGCCCAATCTTGATAAGAGCTTATTCTAAAGGCTATATTACAGTCAGTCACACAGTTCACTCTCAGTTTCTATCCAAGGTTCTCATTTTTTCCCCTGGTCTTACACAACTGATTCAGCTGATGAAGGACTCAGTTATGAGCCAATAAGTGGAACTGGTATGTGACTGACACCTGAAACTGTGAACCACGTCCACAAGAAGTCGGTACCGATTTGAGTGATTTCGATTATGGTGGAGGTTATGGGTTGCTATATAAAAAAACTAAACTAAACAAACAAGAAAACACAGTGTATATGTGCGCACATAAATGAAATGCACATAAACAAATAAAAAAAATGATGTGCAAATAAAGAATTCCACTCACGTCAGGCTGTGTGCCCAGCCGAGCCACAGCAGCTGGAGAAACCTCGGAGATCTGTAAGCAAAGACACGGCTTTCACAGCTCCTTCTTTTAAATTATTTAATATCTGAGCAAATGCCAAACTGTTGCTCCCTATTCCCCGAGCCTCTTTGCCAGGCCCCGTTTATGAAATGTGCCCAACTCCTGTTGCCAACAAACCTAGACCAGCTAAGCTAAGCTTTGAAACGTAAATGTGCCATGGCCTGTGATGTGTACAGCATAATGAAAGAGCGCTTTGTGCTTATGTTTTACATATTGATTAAGATAATATTCATGATGGTTACCCAAGGTACTTACTGTACTTGGAATGAATCCAATGGCCTGGATCTGAACCTTCCCTGATATTGCCAGTGTATCCACCTTGTCCAGATCTAATCTGTGCCTATATTCTAGCACGTGAGCACCATTTACTGCCACCTGGAGAGAAGGAGAACAAGACAGAATTAGGGCAGACTTTGAGGAAAGAGTCTCCTTAAGTTTTAGTAAAGCATCCACCTACTAAAATTTTATTCCAAAACCACTTTAGTCGCATCAAATTTGCACAGAAGGCCTGCAAAGCCTTGCTAATTTGCAGTGAGGCTTTTTGCTCCATAACAGCTTATTACTGATGCCGTAAATCGAAATCTCTGGACTGCGGATCCATGAATTCTGGTCTCTGGAGAAGACCAGAGATTTAGATTCACTGTTTCTATTTAACTTAGTATATGTATTATTTTAAACAACAATTTGCATCCTTACTTTGTATACATCTTTCTCTACTAGCACAATGATCTCAAAAATTGCTCCTTTCTTGAATGGCATTTGATAGTGGATCTCCTCTTTACCCCACTGCTCATTCTGCAGTGTGTTACAAACGATGTGGGACTTCTTGAAGCGCGGGTTAAAATGGAAGGCCACGTCCGCCCTGGGCTTAACACTGCTCCCACACGTGAAATCGACCTGAAACCTACAAGACATTATGTTCCTCTTTGGTTCGATGCTCACCCTTATCTATTTAAGTAAAATCAGAAACCATCCATCCATCACCTTAAACCTTAAATACATGTGAAATCATTCACAGATGTATCCAAACATAACTTAAATGTAAGTCATCATGCACGTGAATGTAGTGATGTCTGAACATGATGCATATATTATAGGCTAAATATTGACACAAAAAGCATCACTCACCTGTCTGCTTCACTTGGAACAGAGCCTTGAATAAGAACCATTTCACCTGGATGGAGTCCCCCCAGAATGGTTACAGCAAACGGAATTGTCTGAGAAGAATTAGATTAGTTTGTTAGCTATCTTATATAAAAAAGCAAACCTTTATTCTCCCATCTAGTTAGATGAAAACAAAAAAATCTGTGGGGAAAAAACATTATTGCTACACCTTTCAAGCAGAGAAATATTTGTCCGAAATATGGTCATTTTAAAAGTTTGACTATGAATTGCACATTCAACGAAGCCCACCACTACTGACCTGGCTGAAAAGGGTTATCTATTGCGTAGGAAAGGGTTAGCAGCTAGCTGGCTTACCTATTTTGCGTCATGACTTTTGGGATCAACGTGCCATACAGACAACACAGTAGTAGTTAGGTAATTACAGTATATATTCGCGACAAAAAACAGAACAACCAACATAAACACGATGTACAGCAAGCAGCATTTCGCATAGCTTGACAAACTACGCAAGTTAGCTAGCTAGCTAACGAGCTAGACATTACCTTTTTCAGTTCGTTTATTAGCTGGCTAAAAGACTAACAACTACTGGTGGATAATGTATGAAATAAGAGATTATCTTTCTCACCGGGTTCAAAACAGTTTGTTTCGGATTCCTCACAGACATGTTGTAATCCTGTGCAAATGGCTCCTGATGTATGCAGCCCAAATATATTTCCAAAACTTATGGAGGGTATCCCTAGACTTTCTGCTATAACCTAAATGTCTGTTTAACTTCCTTGTTCATCGACAACGCTTTTGACGAAAGTGACCAATGACAATAAAGTGCGTCTTGTGACGTAAGCACGCTACATTCAATGTTAAAACTAATTTCCCGTTTTTAAAGGTCCGCTAATGCTCTCTTCGTTAAAATTATATTTTTGTGCAGTTTTTATAGTCACTCATTTCAATTACATTTTTCTAGTATATACGCCGTGGTGTTCTAAAGTCCTCCAAACATGAAATATTTACACGCAAGTTGAGTATGTTTTGGTTTAATAGTCCATGTAACCTGCTGATGAAATGTGTCTTTAAAAAGTTGAGTGTGTCACGTTGTCAAATAAGGAAGTAAAATGCCAGTAGTGAACCAGACAAAAACGTCATGCTACTAGCAACGTCTGTTTAGGAGCTTCTAACATTCTGTTGTTTGAGTACAACGGGGACGAATCCGCAATGATCGCGCGCAGTTTCTACTTATTTCTTATACCGTGCTTATGCGTTGCTGAATTCTACATTGTGGATGATAGAATCGGACTGGGAAGACGATTTGATGGTATAGGCGGCTTAAGCGGCGGAGGGGTAGGCTATGTCTCCTAAAATCGCTTGCTACTTATTTGAATGAACTTCAGCGACAGAGACATGTTTTTAAATCTTTGTTCTTAGGCGACTTCACGACTTTTGATCAGCTACAACGAACCTTATCGGAGTCAAATACTGGATTACTTGTTCAAGGTAGAATACTAAACTAAATAATTGTTACACTGTCACGAATGTTAGTGAGACAATCCAGAATATAATACTGTATACGGTATATGGATGATAAGTATTTACTGTGATGGCTACATTCTCTCCTAGCCTAACTTTGGAGCGTCGTTGCAAATTCTTAAAGTAGAAATTGGTGGTGATGCTCAAACTACAGGTAAGAAATCTGTGCATGTAACGCTAAGCGGTAATGTAGTAATTTTACTGAAAATAAGAAGTGAAAATAAGAAGATGAAAGGCATACATAAAATCTTTAAAGCACTGCCGAGTCAAGTCATCCGCTGAAAGTCAAGTGATCAGCTGTCAAGTCACATGGTTTCAGGTTGGCCAGGTTTAGTCACATGGTTGTCAGATTGTCAACGTCATCTTTCACATAACTGACATAACATATAGAATTTTTAAATTGGCGCTTTTAGTAAAGGCTTTAGGAGTACAGGCAGAATTTACATCATATTACAGTGATCAGCAGACGATAAATGACAATGTTCAGTTGACAAACCATAAAGCAAAGAATCCTTGCTTAACTTATACTCTTCACTTATATATATTATACTATGCACTTCATTGTTTTTTCCTGTAAGACCCTCTCTATAACTCTTTCACTCATTTAAAAGCCAAATTGGGACAGAGTTTGTTTTATATATATATATATATATATATATATATATATATACACCAATTCAACCATCAGTGTGATTTTTTTTCTATTATAGATGGAACAGAACCATCACACATGCACAATAAGAATGACCTGAATTTTTTTCGCGGTTATGAATGGTGGTTAATGAAGGAAGCCAAGAAGAGGAACTCAAACATCAGTCTTATTGGTAGGATCTAAAAATACAGCAGATCCTGAGAAGGGAAAATGACACAAACATGCCATGCATCTTTATGTGTCCTGGTGAACATCATGTTGGGTGAGTTGATGCTTTGTTGGGTTTTTTTAGGCCTGCCCTGGGCGTTCCCAGGATGGGTTGGTCAAGGGAGCAACTGGCCATACACATTTCCAAACATCACTGCTAACTATGTTGTTTCTTGGATCATTGGAGCCAAACAACATCATGACCTTGATATCGATTACATTGGGGTATGTTATTATTCTTCTGTTATGCTGTATCTTCACAGTTATCCCAGACGAGTTCGTATTTAAGCATGCAATGTTTTCTTTTTTAGATATGGAATGAAAAAGACTATGATGTAAAGTACATAACGGTGAGAAACTGGCAGACTGGCATTTCTTTTATTGAAAAAATTGTAAAATCTTTCACATTCTTTTCAATTAGTATATCATTTGAGAATACGTAATCCTTTGATAAATATTTAAAAAAAAAAAAAAAAAAAAGTTTGGTATATATGTTTGTTTTCAAAATGCTGTTGCTAATATTTTGTACTATGACTACCCAGGTGCTTCGAGACACATTGGACCAAGCTGGTTTAAAAGGTGTAGGCATCATAGCAGCAGATGGAGGCTGGGACATTTCAAAAGACATGCTTAAAGATCCATATCTCAATGATGCTGTTGACATCATAGGGTATGCAACTGTTCTCAAACAATTACACGTACGTTTTTAATATATGATTTGAGTTACAATGGAGGGGGTGGGGTGGGGCTAAAGACTTTTCTTCTGTTGCCAGTGTTCACTATCCAGGCACCATTACAGCCAAAGAAGCACTGATTACAGGGAAGGTGCTCTGGTCCTCTGAAGATTACAGTACATTTAATAATAACATTGGTGCAGGATGTTGGGCACGTATTCTTAACCAGAACTATGTAAATGGAAGGATGACCTCGTGAGTAGAATGTTTTGGTGTGTTGTTTAACATTTATGTTTTTATTTTCTAGTAATAAATGTAATAAACAACTTATAAACTCTCCATTTTGGGCCTCTCTTTTACCAACTTAGGACCATTTCCTGGAATCTAATAGCAAGTTATTATGAAGATCTGTCTTTTGGCCGGGATGGTTTGATGACGGCAGAAGAGCCGTGGAGTGGGAATTATGTGGTGGAATCCCCAATATGGATAACTGGTAAGTTAGTTATCAGCAAAACATGCAAAACGAAAGCACTGGTCGTGAGGTTAAAAAATGGGCAAAGGTCAAAATGTCAAGCAGTTAACAGCTTCCTTTTGTATTTATTCTTTTTTGTATGTGCTGTGGAATAGCTCACACTACTCAGTTTGCACAACCTGGTTGGACCTATCTGCAGACTGTGGGCCACCTCCAACATGGTGGAAGCTATGTAGCATTAACAGATGGCAATGGGAACCTCACAGTTATAATAGAGACAATGGTGCGTATTTTACTTCTTGCTTTTGTCTTGGGAGGAGTCGCACGTTTTGCTGAAACAGTTAGATTTTGTTCTCTTTTTTCTTCCTCTTTTTGCAGACACATAATCACTCGGAGTGCATAAGGCCTTGGCTTCCGCCATATTCCGTTTTTCCCCAAACAGCAGTGTTTCAGCTCAAAGGTTCCTTTGTAAGTGCACTGACTCCTCATAAGATTTCCAGGTCACCATTTATTAACTAGAAAGTTTATCTGTTGTCCACTGTGTTTCATAGGGTGTAATCACTGAACTCCAGCTGTGGTACTCAAAATTACATTTTAAGAACAGCAAAGACACACTCTTCCAGAACATCGCTCCTGTCAAGGTAAAAATGAGTACTCAAATTCTTAAAAAAACAAAAAAGAAAGAAAATGAAGATCAAGATATTTGAGTTTTTACACATCCATTGCAAACACTGCACATCCTTGTAATTCTATGCCCTGTTATAGATGGTGTACTTATATTACTACTTTTCTGAACAGGTTACAAATGGCTATTTTACCTTGCAACTGGATGTTGATGAAATATATACAATCACAACGATCACTAGTGGACAAAAAGGCCGCCACCCTGATCCCCCAAACTCTGCACCATTTCCCACAAAGTACTTTGATGACTTTAATGTCAGTACGTTCCTTTACTCATCTTGGATTACTATGCAATGCAAACTGGGTGGTAAAAACATGGCTCAAGCTTTCTATCCATTGATAAAGCTTTAGATTAAGCTTTCTAACAATGTCTTCCTCATCATATCGCTTTCACGATCAGGTAGCCCGCCTTTCTCTGAAGCCCCGTATTTTGCCGATCAAACTGGAGTGTTTGAGTACTTCAGGAATCTTACGGATTCAGGGCCGCACATGTACACCTTCCGCCAGGTGGTAACTGAGCGGCCAGTAACATGGGCTGCTGATGCTGATCATACCATCACTGTCCTAGGAGACCACAGCTGGTCAGTCCATTATAGTTTGTCTCCATCAGCCATTATGTTAATGCGGGAGGTAGCAATAGGGCAATATTTTGTGGCCTTTATTAATTTGTTTAATTTCTAATTCTGATTTTAAATAAGCAAGACGGATTCTGTAATTGCCTTTGGGATTCATTCAGTGCTTTTTATTTTATCAGGCAAAACCTGACCGTGTCCTGTGATGTCTACATTGAAACTGAGAATGGAGGTGTTTTCCTTGCAGCAAGAGTTGATCAAGGAGGGGAGTCGGTCAGGAATGCCATGGGTGTTTTTTATTGGGTATTTGCAAATGGCACATACAAAGTGACCAATGACCTAGGTGACTGACTGTTATTTCTCTATTTTTTTTTTTTTTAAGTTGCAACATTGCTGCTTCTCAGTTTGCCACAACTCCCTAAAAATAGACTTGAGTGTGATTTTCTTCTTTAAGGTGCTGAGAAAGTTCTTGCCGAGGGGTTGTCTGGGACAAGAGTGGGTGTTTGGCACACATTAACTCTAACTGTAAAGGTAAAGGTTTTATTCTTTATAGACCTGCATGTCTGTTTGCATGAGAATTCTTCCCTAATGTTGCACTTTATTTCAACAGGGTGATTTTGCCTTCGGGATGCTAAATGGTTATCCTCTGTGGAAGAATGCTGTGGTTCTTCGACCACAAAATGGGTGGGCTGCAATAGGGACAAGTTCTTTTGAATATGCACAGTTTGACAACTTTAAGATTAATGCAGATTGATTTCCAGTTCATTTTGATCTCAGGTTGCATACAAAATATTCCCACTTGAACACTGAAAGTTAGCGTTGGGTCTGAGGACAAGGATCAACGTAAATGCCATTTAAATTCCGGTAGATGTGGATATATCGTTTCCCGTTTGATTTTTCATGAACTACAAATGTGAATATCCAATGAATGTACTGTATGTACATAAGTATTTTTGTAAGATTATTTTGTACTATTAATAAAGATGTATGATTCATAAAATGTTTCATTCAGACTGTAAGCTTCTTCTAACCAGAATCAGCATGTTTTGAAAGAAGGCCGACAACCCTTAGTAACCGAGATGAAGCGTCATATTTGCCTAGTAACGAAAACATGGCGACTGGCCAGAAGGAGGTTCGCCGCGCTAAACGCATTTTTATTAACAATATCGATTCATACTCGTCGAAGTACATCGCCAAGGTAAGCCCACAAGTTTAGTCATATTATTTGTAGTTGCAGATTTTAGTGAATATTATTTTTATTAATGTTCGTGCGCTGCAGTATCTGTCCACTTGCGTTATGGGAAAGTCTCTTGAGGAGACGGCAGAGGAGAATGAGAAAGTTACAAAAAAAGAAAATAACCTACAAGACGACCAATTTCAAATCGTTGGAACCGTTACAAGTAAAGATGAGGCTAAACGATTTGCGCTTGAAGAATACTTGGTGAGCCTTGGAGTATTTTCACTGCACAAACATTTCTCTTGAAGAGTATATAGTTAAACCCAGGCGGTTTTATGATAAGGTTAGCCTAGCTAGCGACATACCTACATGCATTTCCGAACACTTGGTTTCAGGCTCTAAATCGAGATGAGCTTCTTCAACGTTTGATGGAATGCGATGTAATTGTATACAATATCTCGGAGGATGCTGAAGTGACTGATGAAGCTACGTGGGCCATTTCAGGTTACAGCTCCGTAATAAATTATCGTTTAATTATCCAACTAGCGTTTGTCTGTTTTGTTTTTTGCTATATTACATTTTGGGTATGCCAACTTGTTTTTTCATTGTAGCCCTCCACACTGAAATTGAACACTTTAGTTTTCCCAAGATGTTCATTTTGGTGTCAACGTTAATGACCTGGGCAATGACTAAACCAGCTGATCCTGTAAGTGTTCAATTATTAGTTTCAGACATATTTAACAGAGTGACGATTTTTAAAATAGACTTTTTCCCCTTAGGATGACCCCGAAATGCCTTTAACTGAAGATGACTATAGAAGGAAAAGGCCACATCCCAACTTCAAAGAACAAACTAGCGCGGAGAAGCTAGTCTTGAAGTTGGGGAAAACGGTTAGAATACAGACAAATTCATGTTAATGATGAAAATGTCTTTCTTGTTCACAAAACGTAACAATCTTCCCTTCAGAAAAAGTCCAAGCTAGCCACTTACGTTGTGGCTGCAGGTCTGCAGTATGGCATGGGTGAAGGTTTATTCCACTTCTTCTTCAAGGTACTTTAACTCATATGGATATTTTGAGCGTTGTTTAATTTTTGGCTCAGGACTTGGGGAAATCTTATATATATAAATTTATTTATATATATAAATTTATTAATTATCTCAGGCATCTTGGCTTGGAGAGTGGAGCAGCATCCCTATTTTTGGGCCAGGAACTAATTTCATTCCTACCATCCATGTCTATGATCTGGCAGGGTTTGTGGAACTGATATTTCTTCATTTTAATGATGGTGCTGACAGTTTAAGGTTTTTTTCAGGCACATAATTATTTCTTGTACAAACACAGTCTATAATTTATCTCCAGGGTAGTGCAAAATATAATTGATCAAAGACCCAAAAAGCACTACTTTGTTGCTGTGGATGACTCCAAGAATACATTTGAAGACATTGTAAAGGTAACAACGCTTCACATTCTTTGCCATCTCAAAGACATGACATGACATCTATTGTATATAATATATTTAAATAGGTTTGTCCTTCATCCACCAGGCCATTGCATTTGTTCTGGGTCCTGGAGAAGTTACGAAACTCTCCAGGGACAATGCATGCCTCTCAAAGGCACTAACGGTACACCTGTCTTACCTTAGAAAAAAACTCTGCATTATTTAAAAATTTGTGAAATATTTCTTGGACCAGTATGAAAAAATGCAGTTCTTTTTAGAAAGCTGATCTAGATCGCCTGAGTATAAACATCCGGTTTGAGACTGTTTTCCTGAAAGAGACGCTCAACATAAATTGGGTGTGTGAATCAGGATTTATTGACAACATCAGCCGTGTTGTCGAAGAGTACAAACAGACCAGGCAGCTTCTGGTAAGCATGAGAGCAAACAACGTGCCATACATAACCAGCACAAAAGGGCCATGTTAGACCACAGCTGTTGTCTGAGAGTTGTAAAGTGAATGAATATTTAAGAAAAATGTCATAGGTAATCTGATGAAATGACTTGTCTCTAGTCCCTCAAGATCTGCCTTCTTGGGCCACCTGCTGTTGGGAAAAGTTCAGTGGCAGCAAAACTATGTGATCATTATAAACTTCCTCATATTAAAGTCAAAGAAACTCTTGAGGAGAAAATCAAAAATCTGGTCAGTGTGAATCACAGCAAAATGTAATTAATACAACTTTTTTCTATGGCAAGAAACTAAAACTATTTGACCTCAAAAATTAACTATGCACATTTTAATAAATTTTATTACAAAAGAAAACAGACCCGGAACTGTGCTCTCAGGTAATGGGTTATGTGTACATTTTTGTTTTGCATTAGGAAGAAATGCTTCAGTGGGGTTTTGGAGAAAATGGCAGTGATGAAGCAATGCATGAGGCCAAGGAGTTGCTAGACACTCTGAAGAACAGTCTGTCTCAGAGTGGTATACCATGCCTTCCTCAGACTGGATGAATACATTCCTCTGTCTAAATCATTTCTTCAAAGCAGACTTTGAGGACTTTGCTCCATTGGGTCACCAATTTGTATTACATTCATTTTATGATTATAATTGAACAGATATGGAATGTAACATGTATAGAATTTAGTTTTTGTATGTGTTTGTGTGTATAGGACAACCGGATAACCAGAATGTTTTACGGGTCATCAGGGAGAAGCTTGACTCAAAGCCTTGTAGAAATCAAGGGTTTGTTTTGGATGGTTACCCCAATACTTTTGAACAAGCTAAAGAACTTTTCTATGGTGATGTACCTTTTTTTTACTACAGCCAATAGGAAAAGTAGTAAAAGGTTTAGAGACTTTGAGACTTTTCATTTTTAACATGTCCAATGTATCTCAGATGAAGACGTGCAACTGGAAGAGACAAGATCCAAATTGCAGCCCTTTAACAAAAACATAATACCAGGTTAGTAATTAATAGCAACACTGAAGTATGGCCTTACTTTAATGCATTCAGCATGTTTATGATGCATAAATTGATAAATACAGGCTAATATGTCACAGATTTGTTTAATTGCAATGACCCAAGTATATAATTTACTTACTTGGCTTTAGAGCAGTATTAAACCACTAACAACTGTGTTCCTCAGTGCTCTCACAAGGACATGTGGGTCTCTTTCTCTGCAGAATATGTCTTCTCTCTAGATGCCACTGATGAATTTCTTAAAGAGCGGGTGCAGAACCTTCCACAAAGTGTAGCAGAGAACATGCATTACACTCAGGATGAGTTTCTGCAACGCCTTTCCAGATTCAGGGAGGAAAATACTGAGGATGAAACAGTGCTTAACTATTTTGATGAGCTGGAGATCCACCCTGAGCACATAGGTGAGTGTCGTTATTGATACATAAAGGGAATCACTCAAGATAAAGCAGTTCTGACAGAAGTAACATTGGCAAAAATCTTTTTGGATGACGAAATTATCCATATGTTTGCAGTTTGCTGTTGATCTCTCATGATCTTAGCTATTGTATTTCAGTTAGCAGATTAAAGCTCCTTTCAGTCATCAATTTTTATAGTTCTTGCTGACCTCTCCTTCCTCCAAAGACTTTAATGCTTAACCAACCTTTCTTTATGTTGCGTACACACACACACATATGCTGCTTCCTAGTGGAGTATTTCCTAAATGGTTAATAATGCCAGACATCAGGATTATAGTGCACAGGACAATAAAAATTATTTGGGTCTCTAAGACCAGTTTAGACCAAGTGTTCTTCACAACAGTTGTTATGTATTGTTATGTAAACATTAAAGCCAGCCAAGTATTTTTCCCCCCAGAGATAAATAGCATTAGTGACACTGACAATGAGGCTGTGATCAAGAAGATAGTCCAGATAGTGGGAAAGCCAATGAACTATGGCCCCACTCCAGAGGAACAAGCAAAAGAAGAGCGGAAAAAGACTGTGAAGATGCACCAGCAGCTCCTGCAGGAGGCAGCAGAGAGCGTGCTCAGGGAGGTTGAAGACAAGGCCAGAATGACTGCCCTCCTAGAGGAATGGGTAAACCAGAGGCAGGGCCTGACCATTTCTTTTGAGTATGATGCATGTGATTTGCATTTGGACAGCATAGTGAGAATGTTTGGATTTTTTCCTTGTTTTACCATGTATTGAGTTGATTCTAAATATAGAGTTACGAGAACCTCCACGAAAAAAAAAAAATCTAAATTAGATTCCCTTGATTGTAAAGAACCTCATTGTTTTTTTTAGATTCCATGCTCTGTCAGGTTGTGTCTTCCGGGTCCTCTGGCTGAAGCTGTTCATAAGGGGCTTTTTGTGTTTGCCTATAGAATAAAAACGTGACAGAAGTGAAAAAACAGGAGCAGGTGCTATTGGAGACACGCTCTCTTCCCATGAGACACTACCTGATGAAGAACGTCATTCCAGAGCTCACCAAGGCCCTCCTCGAGTGCTGCAAAGCAAAGCCTGATGATCCCGTTGACTTTTTGGTACTGGTTTTATTTTGCCATAGTCTTTTCTCCTTTGTGAATTTTATATAGACATGGGTATTATATACTTCTCATGTTGAACTTTGATTTCCATTTTAGGCTGAATATCTTTTCAGGAACAACTTGGAAGATTAGTCATCTGCTCCTGACTAGATCAAGAATGGATGGAAGGAGTGTGACTTCAAACTCCATGTTGTTCATGCTTTTCTTGACTGTATTTGTATTTGTGTTTAGTATTTACATCATCTTTTAGTCATAAAGTTATCAAGTATTATATACTGAACTACTCCCATTGTTAACAAAACAGAATATTGTAGTAACAAAACAGGATATTGTAGGTATTCTGTGGTCAGAGAAAGTAAAATTATAAATCTGAAACATGCATTTTTGGATTTTTGTCCATTGAAATCTTCGAGAGTGAATGTGCAACTTAATTTCTTAACGTTCAATGAAAATGCAGTGCCATGGTTGAAATCCTTTGATTTCAAGAATTCAAATTGAAAATCTTTATCACATTTTTTAAACGTTAATTTTCGTTAAAAATGTAGTTAATTATTTACATTATTTGTTACTTTCTAAATTTGTGTTTTTGCTCTTTTTCCCATTTTACTCCATCCTACATAAATCCTACACAGATTTGGTGAAACACTTGATGTTGATTTGCAATTTAAGTTCCATAAAAGTAAAAATCTTTAACAGCATTGTATCAGATATGAAACTTACCCCAAATTGGGCATGTGCCCCTAATGGGTGTGTTATGCAGGCCTTATTTAATTTATATTGGTTTTCTTTTAATTAAATACTCATATTAAACTTCACATTCATAACCTATAGTTACAAATTGTAAAATAATAAACATAATCACTGTCTCAACCTTCCAGTGGGTGGTCTTATTTTTTTTCTTCAAATTTGGACTTTCTGCTAGATGCCTGGAAGTTTGAGGGGGAGACACAGTGTTTTTGCTTTTCATTGTATTGCACCCTTCAGGACTGAGGTTCATGTTGTCATTCTTGAGATGTGTTGAAACTACTGTACTCTAAGTACCTTCCTTATCACTGGGACAATCTTGATGATAACTAGTACAATTTCTGGGAAATGTCACCGGCCAAATACACACATGTGTGTGTAAATACATGTGTGTGTATAAATCCACTTTGAACATTCAGTTACTTATAGGCTTTCTGTTTTCATCATGTCTCCAGATGAAATTTAAGCAATATGGCAACTTTGGGATAATGTTTAACAGAATTATGAATTATGCCCTGTAGAACTCTGTTGAGGGAGATCTGTTCAAACAAATAACAAAATAATTAAAAAGAAAGGTTTCTTTAGAATGTTCAAATGATCTCGTATTTTACTTTATATTTTATTATTTGTAGTAATGTGATGTATTATTTAATGTATTTTTATTTCTGTCATATGAGCTATTATTTTCATACATTATTGTAAAACAACTATTATTGTAAAACAAACATACAACTCTTTAAGATTTTAATATAATAATATTAACAACGATAACAGTGACGTTACGATCCAGCGATTTTGCTTTATGTCCACATGGTGGTGATATGCATATTCATTTTGGTAGGAGCCTTTTTTATCGTAGAAGAAGAATAAGAACTTCACCGTTCGCGTTGCTCGCCCGCCATGTTTGTCCAAACAAAAGAAACACTTTCCGCACCTGTATACTTGCTTGGCTTCATGCATGGCTTGCACCTCGTGATGACCACAAAAAACATCAAAATGTAATATAGCCAGTGTAAATCTTTGGATTAGACGGTGGCTATCACAATGCCGTTGTAAGTATGTTGTCTGATTTCAAACAGGGTAATCTATCGGAACCGATTAGGCCTGCGGTAACTTTGCTAACTAGCAAACTAGAGATAGTTAACTCATTCTAGCTAGCGAATCGACCCGTTGTTCAACTCTAGTTAATAGTTGTATTAAGACAGTGTGATGTCTGTATTATATTGCATTTGTGCTTGTAAATTAGCCGTATACTATGTAGTGTTCATTTGAAAAGTAGCTAGCTGGCTAGCTAGCTAGATAACACAGCTAGGTAACTGACGTCATTGTAGGCCAGGTAGCTAGCTAACTATTTCGAGCGACACCAATATCGGTAAGTATCTGTAGCAAACACGGCCATTAAAAACACTGATATCTGTGAAAAGTGATAGTTAATGCCCCCACCTATTCAGACGTACTTGCGGGTAACAAATTGGAGAGATCACAGTTAGCTATGCTAGGTAACTAGCAAACGAGCTACAGTAACGAACCTGAAGATTATCTAAGGGATTGAAAATACCTTAAATTATGTTTATTTTTTTGCGAGTTGAAGTTTCTGACAGCCAATATATATGACTGTACATACGAAATATTTGTGTTCCATTCGTAAAGGCCGTTTGTATTTTTGGCTACATTCATTTCGCTCGGTTAGCTAGACAGCTAGCATGCAAGCTAAAAAGTAACATTTCGCGAGTTTTTGTCCATACATTCTGATTGGACATTTTGTTTTCAGTGTTCTTTTCATGCAGCTTCACAACATTGTTTCAACTTGTCGCTAATATCGCCTCTAAGGAAGAAGTAAAATACTTTTTTTTACAGTCATGGATGGTTAAAAAGCCCTGTGGTTGAACCAAGTATGTGTCAAATAAATTACTTTAGTTACTAGAGCTCTTTTTTAATATTTATAAATTAATTGCTTGCACAGCTGATTGAGGACCTCTGTCCTAAACGTCCTGTTTCTTTGGAAACCTTGTGTACTTCCCACATTTTTAAATATCTTATAAATATATAAATGATCAGTTTCTGATGTTATAAAATATCAGAAACTGATGTTTTTTAAACTTGCCAGATCTTATTTTATGGCTTTGTCATGCGTTAGTCTCCATGCGTTAAGGTAGTTTTAGTCTTTATTTTAATCTGTTTGACTATTTATTGCAAACATAAATGTAATACAAAAGGTAGCAAAACCGTCACATTGTATTGTAATTGTTGCCTGACTTTCCGCGCTCTCTCTTCCCCTCCTAGTCCAATCACTAATCAAGTGCAACTGGCCCCGCAGACGCCAAAGCACTATGGGATAACCTCTCCCATCAGCCTAGCCCTGCCGAAGGAGTCAGACCTGGTCCTAACTCAGAAACTGACTGAGGCGTTGAAGCCTTTCGGGGTGTTTGAAGAGGAGCTGGAGCTGCAGCGGAGGTTAGCGCTCTGCCTTTTTCCTCATTAATCTGTGCTCAGTACACGAGCTGGCAGCTGTGTTGAGTTGGGATTGGTGTGGCACTTTGTTTTTAGGGGGTTAGTTTTTAGGGAAAATTCTGAGAAGTTGAAGTCTGTTGTCTGTCTGCAGGATCCTGGTTTTGGGGAAATTGAATACGTTGGTTAAGGAATGGATTCGTGAGATCAGTGAATCCAAGGTATGATGCCACCTTCTCACTAAGCAAAATATTTATTGCAACTTAATGACAGCAATGATGCAAATTTTTATCTCTTTACAGAATATACCAGCATCGTTGATCGACAACGTTGGTGGAAAAATATTTACATTTGGCTCCTACAGGTTAGGAGTGCATACAAAAGGTAGGATAAATTCATGAATCACAGCACAGCATGTGAGCAGAGTTGAGCAGATAGGAATTTTGCTCTGTGGTTAAACAAAATGAACGCATATTTATCAATGAGTAACAAAAGTTCTGCTGCTTATGTGAAACAAACAAATTTGAATAGACTAATAGCTTGAAGCGTTGCAAGTCTTGAATCTGTAATATTATGCATCAAATTTATAATATGTTTATTAGCTCCTACTCCATGTCTGAACTTGATGGCTTAGACAGTGATACAACACCTAGAAAATGAGCAATGCATGATGGGTAGGACAGTACATGTAGTGTCTCTTGAGTGCAACTACAGCGATGTGGGGGATGTTCCAGTCTGTGGGGAGAATCCATTGAGGACTCCTAAGATGATCTGGCTCTCTTTGTTCACACGAGCTGCGCCATTTGCCGCTGTTTTGCTAATAAAGTGAGCCTGTAACATAGTTTGATTGTGAACGTCAGCATGACGGTGTGCGGCTGCTCCTGCAGGTGCGGATATAGACGCCCTTTGTGCCGCTCCTCGCCATGTGGAGAGGTCCGACTTCTTCACCTCCTTCTATGAGAAATTAAAAGAGCAAGAGGAGGTCAAAGACCTGAGGGTAATGCTGTTTAGGGAATGCACTTCACCTTTAAAGTGTCCAGAATGGCGGTAAAACAGTGGAGTAATTCTGTAATGTTTTGCTTGCTTTTCTCTAGGCTGTGGAAGAGGCTTTTGTTCCTGTGATTAAACTGTGCTTTGATGGAATTGAGGTATTGTAGTGTGTTTTAAAAATGTTTAAATTGTCGAAATGAATGTTGGACAGAGGACTGATTGATTTTGGTTTTGTTTGTTTGGACAGATCGACATATTGTTTGCTCGGCTGGCATTACAGACCATTCCAGAGAATTTGGACCTGCGAGATGATGGTTTACTGAAGAACCTGGACATCCGTTGTATAAGGAGTCTGAACGGTTATTCATTTATTTTCCGTCACGTGTTGCTTTGAAAGGCAAGACAAATAATGCACCCGTGAGCGTTTGTACTGAGAGGCGAATGGCTGATGTGTGACTTGTGTTCAGGCTGCAGGGTGACTGACGAGATCCTTCACCTGGTACCCAACATCGAGAACTTCCGACTTACTCTCAGAGCCATCAAGCTGTGGGCCAAACGTGAGTGTTTCCTGCCGATACGTCTGATGTCTTTTAATTTTAAACCATGCTTTACCTGGGTGGGTTGGAGAGAGTTCACTCTTACAGGGTTTGAAGCCCCTAAAACTCACAGTACCTGTGAAGCTCATCGTCATGAATAGTTTGGATTAGTTTGACGTGTATTCTGATTTTTTTATTATATATATATATATATATATATATATACATACACACACACACACATACACAAAACAGCCAGTGACTGCATTAAAGCTTTTAATGCATCTTTAGTACTTTTTCAACACCACTTTGTACAGTTTGTTGTTGGATAATATATTACTGAGGGAACTATTACTGTTCACAACCATTTTGAAAATGTATTTATAAGCATCTTTCCATGTGGTGGTAACAAGACTGTGTTCATTTTGTTACTTGGCTTGTGATTTTCTTGAATTTGAAAGTTGTTTCATCTTTAGTTAAAATCCCCCTTAACGATGGCTCTTAGAAGTTTTTCATTGTTTAGGCTTTGTTTAATGTGTGCATAAAATTGTAACAGTAAACTGAAATTTTGACTGGGGGGAAAAAAAACTGAAAAAACACAAGCTTTCAAACCGACTGTCAGGCGTTGACTTGGAAAGCCCGAGCTATCCACAGTTTTATTTCACTCCGTAAATGAAATTTATAACGTAAAATTTGAGGAAATTGAAATCATTGTGAATTCCATTTCAGGTCATAACATTTATTCAAACATCTTGGGTTTCCTGGGTGGTGTGTCTTGGGCCATGCTTGTGGCACGGACCTGCCAGCTGTACCCCAACGCTGTGGCTTCCACCCTCGTTCACAAGTTCTTCCTGGTCTTCTCCAAGTGGTGAGTTTCTCCTTACAGATGCGAAGGGGAGCAAAACGAGCCCAGTGCACAGCCGGACTGTTAGTGAGCACGTGCGACGTGATCGTGTTTTCCTTTGTGTTGTCGTGTCGTTAGGGAGTGGCCCAATCCAGTCTTACTGAAACAACCAGAGGACTGTAACCTGAACCTGCCAGTCTGGGACCCAAGGGTACTGCTGCTGCTCTTTGAGCATAACTCTGTAGACTCAGACTCTAGTTGCATGGAAACCCATGTCCGAATTTAATAAATGTCTTTTTTTTTTTTTTTCTTTTTCTTCTTTCTTAAAATAGTATCACTTTGTATTAGGTGAGTGGCATTATTATAGCAAATGTCATTTGGGTGCTCTTGGGTTTTGCAGGTAACCCCTAGTGACCGATACCACCTCATGCCCATTATCACCCCGGCCTACCCTCAGCAGAACTCCACCTACAACGTGTCCGTGTCTACACGGAACATCATGGTCGAAGAGTTCAAACAGGGTCAGTCGCTTTTGGCAAGAGCTTTCGAAATAACACGGACGAGCCCAGTTGAACACAGTTTGTGGGAGCGCGGCAGAAGAATGGGTCGTTTTATCACGCGGTTCTTTTAAAGTTATGAGAACGGGAGACTTTCTCCCCAAACAGACGTGTTGTGGTCCTCATCTTTTGGCTTCTTCTCATTTCCAGGTCTTGCCATCACAGATGAAATATTGCAGAACAAAGCAGAATGGTCCAAACTATTTGAAGCTCCAAACTTCTTTCAGAAATACAAGTATGTATTGAGCTGCTTATCCTGTTGGACACACATGGTGAGATTCAACTATTTCAATAAAGATTTCTTTTTCAAAGTTGCGCACGCACGGCCACCTCCACATAGTATCTGCATAAAACACTATTGCGCCATATGTTACGTACTGACGTTATTTGAGTTTGAAAAAATAAAATTATGGATAAACTATGCTCACATTTTGAAATACTATGCGCATAAAAGTGGGCTTGACAAACAGCTATAGCATTTCTGTGAATCTGAATGTCATTATTCTGCTTTAATATTAATTATTGTAGTTCCCGCAATGTACCACTCTCGTCTTTGAAATCGTACTGTTTGTCTTTCCTAAGGTAGGTATTTAGAAAACGCAAACTGATTTTTTACTGGTTTTTCTTGTGCTTTATAATTGTATACAATTCAAAAATAAAATGTTTTAGTTCACAATTTGTACAATGTATTTCTTGTTAGTCTTGTGGTTTTATAGTGTCCCCGCCCCCCCCCTCCTTTTTTTCCCTCCATAAACATTGTGTGCATGTTCTCATATCATGATAAAAACAATAATAACATGAAGTTAACACATTTGGGTTTAAACAGGCTAGATGTCTTCCTCTAGTTTTAATGCACACGGTATCTAGTGAACCACAGACATCTGAACACCCGTTTGTTGGATCAGAGCCTCTTTAAAATCCTTTTGGAGGGGGAGAGAAAGGTGAAGGTCATAGTTGAAGCACTTCCTAGGTTATTTGTTTCCTTGTGCATCATGTTTGTCTTTTTCTGTGTATATAATTATTAAAACTCTAGCATCTAATGGCCTGTTATTATGTTTTTATTACCATTAGATTTTTTTTATTAACGTTATTACTGTTAAAATAAAATTGTGCAAGCTGCTCCTAGTTCCTAAGACAGTCTAGCAGTTTTATGATTCTTATAAATTAGTTATTTTGTTTTTAGAGCATGTAATTAAAAAAAATAACTCCTTTTACAAAATAGGCCCATAATTCTTTAACTGATGAATCAGTATTGCACATATGGTACCACCAAACTGCAGATGACGGTTTACCTGTGCATTTTAAAAATGGGTTTGTGTACAGCACAATAAATTCAAGTCTTATGCTAGTTCTGTAAATTAGACAAACGTGATGTATCTGTGTTTTTGTTTACTTTTTACTCCCATATAAGGTGCCTTTGTTACCGTGGCCTTTTTTTGGACCGGTGTGATTGGAGAACTAAAGCATCTTCCTGCGCTGAACATAAGTGATGTTGGAAAGTGCATTGGGTTCAGCTGACTTGCTTTACTGGCTCCTGTTGTGTAGTGATGCGCAGCCTGGCTGCGTTTAGCCTGAACTTTAGTGACCCCTTTAGGGAGAGCATTGCAAGGGGAGAATAGTTTTCAAGAAAAAGTTGCCTTTTATTTTTTATTTTTTTCCCTTTCTACAGGGTCCCTAATGTAAAAATAAATTTGTGAAATTGTGTTGATTTTTTTCCTTTGTCGATTCCACTGATACCTTCTCTCATACTTAAAATTCAGTGTTTACATTCAGTTACTTTATTTCTATGTACATATTACGTTAGGTCATAGCAGGCTAGCCATTTTATTTCAATACAATATTGCAAAGGACCGTTTTCTTTAATGTAAACTTTGTTTTGGGGAAGCTTTTATTAATGGTGTACAACTAGGTTTTTAGAGCAGAGTACGTTAGTTTTATTCAATTTGGATGCGTACGGTAGTCTTGGATGTAGTGATTCAGCTCTTGGTCCGAGTTCCGCTGGACTCCCAGAGACGGGGTTGAGTTTAGGGCTGAACGCCCTACGGCGCGTTGCTTTCCCCGAGAGTAGGTGAACGGCTTCTGCTAAAAGGGTGTAATGGCATTGTTCTGTCTTTTATGTTCCAAGGCATTATATTGTGTTGCTAGCAAGTGCGTCCACAGAGAAGCAGCACCTCGAGTGGTGAGTGTACTGCCCTCCTGTCCCAGTCACATGATTGGTGTGTGATTGAGCCCTGATTCTGCTTTGCAAACGTTGTCTGCCAAGTTTGCCTACCTGTTGATATGTATGTGGTGTATGTGATAATCTAGGTGTCCTTGTCTGGCGTATTTTCCAAACAGGGTTGGCCTTGTTGAGTCCAAGATCAGAATCTTGGTGGGGAACTTGGAGAAAAACGAGTTCATCACACTTGCCCATGTGAATCCTCAGTCGTTCCCGGGACCCAAGGAAAGCAGCGATAAGTAAGTATTCAAATGTTCTTTTCTCTGCGTAAACTTTTCTTTGGGCACTTGGCTACAAATGACTTCAGTGCAAATTCAGAACAAAATGTCATGTTTGTTACTCAGTATAACATTTGGATACAACATTTTAATTAAAGATGGTTGAATGCCCACCCCCCTGTGAGCAATGTTGTAACTTTACCCCTTTTGTCAATGTTTGTAAACAGGGAGGAATTCAGCACAATGTGGGTTATTGGCATTGAGTTCAAGAAAATGGAAGGGTCTGAACATCTTAACGTGGACTTGACATTTGATATCCAGTCCTTCACAGACACTGGTAGGACATTTCCTCCTTGAATAGTTCAGTATTCAGCAATGGCTGTTCAGTACTTCGTTAAGGCAATCCTGTGTGGGCACCTATTTATTTATTTATTGTTGTTTTTTGTTTTGTTTTTAAAGTTAGGCAGGGTCAGTACTAATGTAGACTCATTCAAACTAAATTGTTCACTATAAATGTTTTCAACCCCTAAAGCGGAATCTACCAATTGATCAAAGAATAGTTTAAAAACAGTTGTGATCAGTGATATGACAAGCAGACGGTTCTCGGTAGTGTTTGGTGAAGTGTTTGAGGGTTTCTGGGCAAATCCCTGATTTTCTACCTAATGTTGCTTGTTGTGTGTGAGTACAGTGTACCGGCAGGCCATCAGCAGTAAGATGTTTGAGCCCGACATGAAAATAACAGCCATGCATGTGAAGAGGAAGCAGCTTCACCAGCTTCTGCCAGACCTGGTCGTCCTGAAAAGAAGAAAGGCAAGCAGACCTCTCGCGTCCGTCCTCTCGGCATGCGGGACTGAGCCGCCCCGCTCTGCGTGCCCGTGTTTGTCCGGCCTGTGTCGGTGGTGACGTTTTGACCGTTTCGAACCTCCCCCCCTCTCCCCCCCCCCCCCCAGCACTCCACAGAAGGCCTGCGGGTGATGAACGAGAGCAGCATGGATCTGGCCCTGGACAGTGACAACAGTATGTCCATGCCCTCCCCCACTGCCACGGCCCCGTCCTCCTCCTGCCTCACCGCTGCCAAGAGCGGGACCTCCTCCAGTCCCCACGGGTCAGTCCCGCCGCTCCCCTCACCACAGCAACCTGACTTTTGTACGACCAAACGTAAATTTCCGAGAATTCTTTCGCATGCTTCATGCTTGGCCTTTAGAACGGGTTGCTGGTTAGACAAAACTCAGCCTTTGCCTCCTCTGCTAACTCCTGCTCTGCTAACTCCTTTGGTCTCATCTGCCTCATTCACAGCTCCATAGGGATCATAGCCATTTCGGATCTGCAGACGAAAGCTGATGTTGCGGGAGGTGCGCCTGCAGTTGGAGGTAGCTTTGCAACCGCCCATCCACTCCCCCCAAGCCAGTTTTTTGTTTTTCCCCTCAGGCGCTTAGCAACAAGCTAAACCTGCTGTGTTCTCTCTGCTAGAGGCCAAGGCCCCCGGTGCCATGAGCTCAAGCAGCAGCCCGGGCCCCATGGGCCCCCCTGCAGGGAAAAGGCCCGGATCGCCTCTCCAGTCAGACAAGGACAAGAAACTCAAGATGGAACCGGTAAGTCCTCCTCACTAGGGCTCTTCCCCAGAACCTTCATGCCTTTTTCATGACGCGTTTCATTTCAGTTCGGCAAAAGCCTCTTGCTGTTAGTTGACGGCCTCGTGTAATGGTTGAACATGTAGCTGGGTCTGTAAGGTTTCGCTGCGAAAGCGAATAATGTAAACAGTGGAGGTGTTCTTCCCTGAAGGAGTCTACCTCGGAGGCCAGGAGCAGAGATCAGAGGGACGGTCAGGCCCCAGTGGAGGCTGAGGTACGTGGGATGAGGCTGCTGACGCGAGTGTGTGCTGCTCATTGAAAGCAGTGTTTCAGTTGTGATATCGGTGCTGTTCGTGTGCGCCAGGCAGCAGATGCGGCCGCTGAAGAAACGGACCTGAAAATGGAGACTGTGAAGACGGTACGTGCAGAAATGGCTTTTTGGTTCACTTAAATAAGCAGATTGTGGGCAGACGTAAAATGACTTTGCATGTTATATTCATGAGGTGTGTGTGTGTGTGTGTGTGTGTGCGTGCAATCACTCTTCATGCGTAGGAGTTGGACATGGAAAAGAATATTCCTTCAGCTCAGGTAGGGTGTAATCACACATGAAGAATATTCCTTCAGCTCAGGTAATTACACATGAAGCTTTGCACCGGTGCTCTTCAGGCTCGTCAGCTGATCGCGTCCGTTCTGTTTTACAGAGAACGGCCAGTGCGGATCTGTCCGACGTCCCCCTCCTCCCTGCCAACCCCATTCCTGTGGTGAAAAACTCCATCAAACTCAGATTAAGCAGGTAGAGACTGTAACCTCCACTGCCTCTCTCACAGCGGCCAGATGGGAGGAGCTAACGGTGGCGCCGGGCCCGTGCGGAGTCACAGACCGCCTCAGGCGCAGCCTGTACCCGAGAGCCCAACATGCAGTGCTCAGCTCGGTCCACTAGGGGGCAGCTCTGCTCTTCCTTAAACTCCCTGATGGTCGTCGCCCTAGTCCTTCCCTCCATGGAGAAAAAGTGATGCATAAATATGATGTCATGCTCTTACAGCCTTCCTGTAATGACTAAACATGTGTTTGTGTGAGCACGTGGGCATAAAGCTTGTATATTCCCACAGTCCTATCTTCCTGTTTGCTCCCAAACACCGGTAACATTTCCTTTACGTAAGTGTACATTTTTTTTTGTGTGTGTGATTCTGTAATAATGTGGCATATTTTTTTTTAGACTGCAGTAGGTTGATTGGGAGTCAGTCCACTGTATATGAAGCTCATTTGAAGATCAGGTTAAAAAGGTGCTGTTAATGAAACTACATCAGGTTAGTCAAGACTAATGAAAGTAGATGTTTTTAATAGAAAACTAAGACGGAACTAAAGCTCATTTGAATGGATGAGAGAAAATATGACCAAATTAATCTCTAATTGGAGATTATTCTAGTCTAAACATCTCTGCTGTTTTGCCTTGAAAGCATCAACAAATGCTATGTGTAACATGGGGTGGTATAGGTAGTATTTTTCCTGCGTCGCTTGATTCCTGCTGTCATTGTCTTGTTTTATCTCATTTTGTCTTTAATTTAAAAAAAAGAAAAAATGCATCTATTTGCTTCAAACCTTTTCTTTAGTGCCAGGGTGTCTTGTGGGGGGGGGGGGGGGGGGGGGGGGGGGGGGGGGGGGGGGGGGGGGGGGGGGGGGGGGGG
>JAOYMR010000017.1:19622027-19632961 GCA_025802075.1 Tenebrosternarchus preto | reverse complement strand
CACACTCTCCCTCATACACTCCCTCTACTCACACACTCTCCCTCATACACTCCCTCTACTCACACACTCTCCCTCATACACTCCCTCTACTCACACACTCTCCCTCATTCACTCACTTGTACTCCCACACTCTCCCTCATTACTCTCCCTCTTACTTTAACTCTCACTTATTCACACTCTCTATCTTACTTTAACTCTCACTTATTCACTCTCTATCTCACTTTAACTCTCACTCATTCACTCTCTATCTCACTTTAACTCTCACTCATTCACTCTCTATCTCACTTTAACTCTCACTCATTCACTCTCTATCTCACTTTAACTCACTCATTCACTCTCTATCTCACTTTAACTCTCACTCATTCACTCTCTATCTCACTTTATCTCTCACTCATTCACTCTCTATCTCACTTTAACTCGCACTCGCTCACTTATGTATATGCTCTTACACAGACGTGCTCTCCTGTTCACATTTTGCAGTTTCTCACACATATTTTCTGAGATGATCCAAGGAAATGAGTCATTTTACGAGCCTTCTGCCTGAAACAAAGCCAGCGGAATAGAAAAAGGAAGATCCCTGACTGAAAGCCCCAGGAGACCTTCTTGACTAGTAATAACTTCCTGCTGCTAGGTAAAATCTATAAGCATTAGTTGACTCACGATACAGACTCACAATTGCAGGCTTACAATACAGAGCCCCTATATCCCGGATTTCCATCTGTGATGCCTTAACTCACCTCCAAGGATCACCTTAAAATGTGATTTTACTGGCTTATAATTGACCATTTAGTTTTAGAGTACGTCTCCCTTCCAGTCTTGTCTCACATAGCTTCACACTTCTGGTAGTTTTTTCTAACACACAGGTCTTGCACGGGTCTTTCAAGCAAGGTGAGTTTGTGTATAAAACACGAGTCCATCACTTTATGTAACTGATTAAATAATTGCAAAGTCATGCCCAATCAATGCAGATGTAATACTGTTCCTTGAAGCTCTAGTCCCTCTGATTGGCTGTGAGGCTACATTTTCCCTAATATTCAAATTAATCCTTGACTACATTCATATTCTGGGTCACCCGAGCAGGCATTTGCTGTTGACAGCACATCCTTACACTGGAATACAATTACTTTTCTGGGGCATTCGTTTGTGACACTGACAAATCATCTCACCCTCAGAATACAACGTCTCTGTACGACTGTATGTGAGGGATCATGTGAGCGCTGCTGAATGTCTCCCCTAACACTTTTGTCAGTCTTTTTTATTTTCTTGCTCTGTTTTTGTGTGTCCTTTGCTCACGTAACCCTCCTGGCAGGAGCTCAGTGTTCCTTTGAAATCTAGCTGCTGGTGTCTGTGGCTTGCATGCATGCAGGCGCTCTATCAGATTTGCATAAATAAGCTCCCAGCATGCCTGCACCGCTGCCCAGGTGCAAGGACATTTGCATATAGAACTGTGATAGGGCTCCCCAGGGTCCCCTTAGCGACTGCTGAGCGAATAGGGCGTCAGTAGCGGCACAAATGAATTCAGTATTGAAATCACACACATGTGCCCTGTGTTTCTTGCACTGAGGAGCGGAGGTGTTCACCACTGAGACTGAGTTGAGAGAACTGCTGTACACTAACATCAGGGCTGATAAATGCTGGGATAAATTAATTGATAAGTCAATTATGGCTTTTCTTTATAATGTAAAAAAAAGCGCAAATCCTGAGCTTCCCATTGGCTGGTAATGTAATCCAATAGGGGACACACATTAAGTGATGAACTCTTGCCCATGAGCATCATTCTTAATTCATTTGAAACAGACATAGGGTGTAGCCTTTTTGGCTGCCCAGGGCTGTGTTGGAGTGAAACGCAGCTCAGGGTGTGTCCCAAATCAGGGTGTGTCCCAACTTGGGGCATGTCCCAAATCAGGGTGTGTCCCAACTCGGGGTGTGTCCCAACTCAGGGTGTGTTCCAAACACAGGGAGTGCCCCAAACTCAGGGTGTGTCCCAAACTCAGGGAGTGCCCCAAACTCAGGGTGTATCCCAAGAGCAGTGTCTGTGGGCACTAACGAGTGGTCTTGCAGTAATGACAGATCTACAGAAAAACAGCACAATGTTGTGCTGAATGGTTAAATTACCTGGCAGACTGGATTATAATAGCACATCACACAGA
This sequence comes from Tenebrosternarchus preto, assembly GCA_025802075.1. NCBI lineage: Eukaryota > Metazoa > Chordata > Actinopteri > Gymnotiformes > Apteronotidae > Tenebrosternarchus > Tenebrosternarchus preto. Next base: position 19,630,811 of record JAOYMR010000017.1, on the reverse strand, counting down.
CCAGAAGGTGATAATCTATGTGTTTGTAGTTCATCTGTTTCTAGTCAGTAGCATGGTCAGCTTTGTCTGTTTAAGCTACTGATTTGTGTGCTGTTACGGTGTCATGCTGTGTGGATGACAGAACGTGTCTGGACTTCCTCTCACTCTTCACCTCAGACATATGCAGCGTCTTACTAAGCACAGTGCTCATTACACAATGTCATTTCACCATCTCATACAACAAACACCACAAGCTCTGGCTTTTCTGGCAGGCCTTCCATGGCACTTTGAGCCTGTGGAGGATTCCCATTTAAATGTTTACCCTGATTCCCCTCTCAGGAAATGGGGAATCATCTCGTAGATGTGCTCATTAGCAGATGCGCCGTGCCCAGCCGGGCTTAGGCACAAGACTATTCCCATATTGGCTTTGGGAGATGCTGAAGAGGCGAAGGCGCCAGCGGAAGGCGGGTGAGCTTGCCAGCAGGGGGCCCCGCGGAGCCGCTCCACAGATAGCGGCCGATAAGTGTCATTAAAGCGGGTCGACCCACCATAATCCGCACAACCAGCGCGGAAATATTCCATAACATAATTACATTGAGTTTATTATGAAATGTAACGCGATTTGGGACGAAACGCAGAGACGGAGTGGGGAGTTTCGTGCGGCACGGGAGAGGGAAGCTGTTCCGCCGGCCGAGAGTATTGAAATGCAGAGTTATAGGCTGAGACACGAGACATTGATATTAACGACATCAGTCTCTGAGTGCAGGGCTCCAAGCTCATGTTATTTGCTTAATATGTTCTGCTCGAAATCTGCATTGTCTGGGGCCATTGAAGTGCACAGAAAAGAGAGATCAATATAATAGGTTTGGCGGCGAGCCAAAACGATCCCGACAATGCAAGAGACGGGCATTCGAAATCAGCGGCGCATATCCGTGCATTTTTTGGGAGGGGGGTGGGGGGGGTCGGTAGGAATAATTTGCCGAGCAGTGCCAGAATGCGGGAGGCACAATGCCCAGGTCTGATGGGATGTATGCCACGAGGGCTGGCAAATTGGCTTGGGCGATCAGACACAGAGCTTCATTCAGGGGAGGAGATGAAAGAGAGCCAGGATCACTGATTTCCCCAACCTGATGAGCTCGCCGGGATAAAGCACCTCTGAGCTCCCTGAGACCTCGCAGGAAACTTTACACCGCAGACACTGCTGTTGGCTCCAGAGCACGGCGTGTTAGCTTCTCAGATGCCTGACCAGTTGTAAACCCTGCCCTTTAATCGAATAAGACGGGCTGTTTAAAAACTGAAATGCTACGTTGGAAAGCTAGACCTGATGCTAACGATATGGGCCACTCTGTCAACCTTGCCTCTGTGGCAGTGAATATGATCTTTTAAAGAACATTTAAAGCTAATTTAAACTGTTATGGTGAAACGAGCGCTCATTCAAATTACAGTTTAACCGCTGACATCACAGCGTTCTCCCCCTGCGGCCTTAAAATTTTGATGTGGACTTTATGCGCAGACAGTGATTAAACCGTGCAGCGGGGGTCCTGTCGGAGCCAGGCCACTGTGGAACGCTCAGTGAATTCTCATCGTGGTGTTCACACGCCCGTCGGGATCCCTGTGGTCTCCCTGAGAGGAGCGGAGAACGCAGCGGGAGGAGCAGATTAAAAATGACAATCACCGCATGTGACGCTCCCCTCCGCAGGAAGTGCAGGTGTCTTTGTTGAAATATGCTCACGCTACAAAAGGGTCTAATTATCTGCAGTTATTTTGTCAGTGGCTGGCACGATGAGGCTCCCCTGCCTGGATCTTCTTCTGCCAGACGAATTTTACTCAGCTCTTCGCAGTTTGTCGTATTTCTTTCAGTTCTGCTGGGCTTTGGCTAAATGAGGAACTGAGATTATGACAGACAGTTCTGATGCACTGAAGATGCACTGGGATTACGGAATGGGTGCTTTCTCCTTTTCCTCTCACTGTAAAACACACACTCACACATACATGCACTTTTTCACTGTTGCTGTGTCTTTGAGCTGTAGATGGGTGGCAGTGTTGGTCGTTATTTTATATTTCTGCTCATGCACAGAAGAACAAAAAAAAAACGTATCGTGTATAATCATGTATTTCCCATATAATAACAAGTATTGTAACATGTCTGAAAATGCACAGTCACAAGCAAAGCTTTATTTCGTTTAGCATTGTTTGTGCAGTCTGAGTTTCATCATCAGTCTAATCCGTTTTACACAGTTAAAGACATCATCCCTCCTTCAGTGCTCTTGGCCTAAGCCTGTTGGAACCCCTTTTACGAAACTTTCTTTCTTGACTTCATGCAAACTGTTGGAAATAGTTTCGCCGTGCCGGTCGGCGTGCGGCGCTCTGGGGGCAGGGCCGCACCTGTCACGCTGTTTCTGAGCAGGTCGGCAGAGCCACGACTTTACTTTCCTCCAGGTGCGAGCTGCACTTCGGTTGCAGGTCGTAGGAAAGCACTGGGGACTCGGAGGAGAAGAAATCTGCCTCGGCAAACGGAATACAGTCGAACAACAGAAGAGTGCCTTTATCTGGTATAGAATTCTGCTTCCAGATACAGTGGGAGGCTTTTGCCAACGGAGTGGGATGGTTTGGGCAAGCTGCCACTATTGGGGGCCATGCTCTGTGTGTTTCTGATGAATCCATGGTACCCCAATGTCACTGTGTTCTGACCAGGGTGTTCATGTTTGAGAAAAAGAGATGTGGCCCACGGGGGGCGCTGTAGTACACTTTTTAAATGTCTGACTTTATTTCTTGGAATCCAGTTGTTTCGGTTTGTACAGTACTAATGAATCTCATACATACACATATACACATATATGAACACACCCCCACAGACAAACCCTCCCCCCCCACACACACATACACACACACACAGCATTTACCCTTATCTGCCTGCTTTTTCCATGTTCATATAATTTCACATTGACGTCGTTGTGGTGAGCATTTGCTTTCTCTGAATTTGGGGGTGGGGTGGGAAAACAGCATATTATATTTACTCAGAATCACACAAATTCTTTTGTCAAGACATGTTATTGTAGTCATATTACTAAAAAACAACTGTAATGTGCTAACGTCAAAGTTGGATTTAGTGAGCAAATTCAAGTTGCTTGCAGTGTGCTTCGAAGGGCTGTAAAGGTTTTAACAGTTTTATTCAGATTTATTAAAAAGCACATTTTCTGTGACTTAAACCAAGTCAACATCCTCCATTTGGGTAAGCCTGTGCTTGAACTACGTACTTCAAATGTTTGCTTGACTTCCTGCATATTTTTTAGTTTCAGACAAGATATAAGTGAAGTAATGGATTTCCATTTAGCCCCCAGTTAAAATGCACTTTATGACATTTAAGTTCTGCATGACATTTGCCACATTATTCCATGATAACATCTTGTTTATGTTTATACTGATATCTTTCTGACCGAAGCCATGATACTTACACACTATGGAAATTAATAAACTTAAACAAAATTAGCAAAAAATCTTTAGGAATCAACTAAAATAGAAAAAGGAAGACAAGAGAGAGGACAATTTTTATCACAACTCCTGAAGCATTTTTAAGCTCAGCATTTCACAGCGGTAACCAATAATGTGCTCCAGCGCACTGGGCCCGTGTCCTTTGACAAACTTGGGCGTAACACTGAGTTCTGCATGCAACTTCTCTGTTATTCCTGTCTGAACAGCTCGCAGGACTCCTGCCTTATTGAACTTCAAAACAAGAATGTGATGGCTGGTGTTGACACTGCCTCCAGCAGAGTGCCCCTTTCTTTCCTATCATTTGATCTCATATTGTAATCCCAGGTGTTTTGAATAATTTATGAAATATGGCATCTCGTTAAACAGTAATTTATATGTGTTTCAGAGAATTGATTTCCACAGCAACGCACACTTAAATAATGCGAATCACCACAGTGTTTGTGGAAGTTATTATTATTATTATTATTATTATTATTATTATTATTATTATTATTATTATTATTATTATTATTATTATTGTTGTTGTTGTATTATAATTATTCTATATATTATTATTAATACAATAATAATAATAATAATAATAATAGCAATACTACTACTACTAATAATAATAATAATAATAATAATAATAACAATAATAATAATACATTTAAGCTTAATAGTTACTAATAATGATTTAATATTTGATTATATTTAATAATGGTTACTGTGTTATTGATTTAAATGAGTTAGAATCAGTGTCTAATAAGATAACTTTGGAAAACAAGTGCAAATGTGAATAAGTGTTCTGACTCTGTGCCTCAGTGTTGTATATAACTCAGACTAACAGAAACTCAGACTCTTCAGGTCTAATACAGCAGTGTTTTATATCTCTTCTCTTAGTCTTTTCGGGTTCTAAGGAGCAGCCAGAAAATTAATTAATTCATTCATTCATTCATTCATTCATTGATAGGCAGATAAAACATGCATAAATTAAAAAAATATAAGTTTTTGTGTGATATTCTTGATCAGCTGAAAAGCACTTTGTTACACTGCCAATGAGACATGGGGAGGGGGCTCATTTTACAGTGTGAGTAGCTGGAATTATACAGTTGGTAAGACTGTTGTCTTGACTCATTTGAATGACTGTTTTTGAAATTTAAAAAAATGCTATGTAACTCAATGTAAAAATGACTACTGTAGGCTTATTTGCCATATTTACATTGACTTCCAATTAAATAACATTAATAAGTTCACATTTGGACATGTGTAAAATGCTAGGGTGAAACAACCAAACATAAATAAATCTGCATTATAAACATTTAAAATGTGAGAATTAATATTTGCTCTCAAAATTTGCATCTAGAAACTTTGCCTTCACTCTCAGAGAGAGCGTTGTTTGGTTCTCACAGGAAGGGAGAAGGTGGCCTTTCTGTGAAGCCGAGGAAATCTCTCCCTTTCAGCAAACCTCTTGGCACATCATAAGTGATATTCTCTCTCTCTCTCTCTCTCTCTCTCTCTCTCTCTTTCTCTTTCTCTTTCTCTTTCTCTTTTCCCCTTCTCTCTTTTTTCAAAAAAAGCTGTTGATGACTTTTCACAGCCACTGCAGAGGATCTGACTAGACGGTGCCTTGCACAGGATTTACACATGTGCTTTTAATTGTTTCTAGATGTTTGGTGTAGCAATGCCTATCTAATGAGCAGTTAGAACGTTCCTAACTGGGCCTTAACTTCAGCCTGTTATAAGATGGGGAGCTGTTGAACAGGAGAGAGGGATGTTCACATTTCAAATGTGAAGACAAGAAAATGCTACCACCTCCCTTTGCTGAAAATTGTCCTGCAAATTGTATAAAAATCAGTAAGATTGAAATAATAAAATATAGATTAGCATTTTGATACTGGCTGCTCTTGCACATCATTTTGCTTCAAAGAAGGGAAAGATAAATGATGATGCTATTAAAAGTGAACTAATTAAGGAATGGTTCTTTTAAAAACTCATTAACGGCCGTCTCATTTACATAATGATGCATATTAATTAAGTTTTAATGAATCCGAGCTTCAATCAAGTCATTTTTGGCTGTGAAACAATTTTGACGAATGCAAAAAAGCCAACAACAATTGCTCAAATGTATTTTTCATATCAGATAAGGGAGGATTCTTTTTTTTTTTTTTTCATTTTTGTAACATGACATTCACGTTTTGTTTGCTGCCAGTTCCTGTAGGTACAGAGTTATACGTTAATTACTTTAACTGAGAAATGCACTATGCCACTAATAAAATAATTAAAGGAATATAATACTGCTCTCTGCACTATGCACGTACTTTGGAATTCTTATTCGTAATTCCATAGGTTATGAAGACTGCTGCTTCCAAGTGTACACACATTATCACGAGAACATAGCATTTAATTACACGCTTTCTAAATTCGAAACATTTGCCAGATGAAGTGTTTTGTGCATTCGGTCCTTTTTTTTATTATTAAAGACAGTATTATTACAGCTTGATTTCATTTACTGTTCAGTTGACGTGTGGAGTCAGAAGTAGACATTTTTCCTCTTGCGTTTGCAGCTGTGCTGATCTGTATCTTTGGACGTGACCCTCCCTCTCGTCTGTGTTGTGAAAGCTCTGTGCATGTCTGCTCCTTTTTAGCTCACCGAGTGCGTCGCTCGGCGCGGTGGGCGACGGCCGTGTCCGCGGGTTAGCTCGGGTCAGGGGTCAGTGGGAAGCGTGTAAATGAAATGAGGAAACAGATGCTTGTTAATTAGGAGAACTGTGACTGACAAGATTTGATGAGCGTGGGTACTCTCGTCCCTCGTCACACAGCAGCTGTTGTCACCCGCCGTGCTGTGGGCTCTCTTCTCCCCCACAATCCCCTGCAGGGTCGCTGCGTCCTGCCCGCCCCTCGAGCAGAGCCAAAAGCAGCCTGCATGCAGAACGTGCTGCATCGCTTCAAATCCACTTCGCTCACCTTCACATGACACTCATTCAATTTCTGATGCATGGGAGTGTCTTGCAGTCTGTGTGTTCACATTATGTTATCCTGTCCCGAGGTCCTTCAGTTTCCACTCACTGGATGTATAGACACAGAAGGCAGGAGTTCTGGAACAGCCACATACCTGTGCAATGTTTTTTTTTTTCCATTTGCTTCAACACACCATATTTAATTCAGTAAGACAAAAGTCATAACAGTAGTGACTTCGGTGTTTTTCTCATTTCTTTTTTAAGAACACGCTAGCAGCTGTTTTGATTTGAATACCTACCTGTACAATTTCAATAATCTGCTTATTTAACATAAAAATGTTCCAGACAGCCTAAGAATGCAAATGCTTATGAAAAAAAAAGGACTGTTGTCATTTTTAATACATTCAGTTCTGCAACAATGGAAACTTTCTTAAAGAGGGGGAAAAAGAAACATCAAATGGATGAAGTAAAGCATCATAGGTCCAGCCATATCTGGGAGCTCTATCATACAGATGCTCTTCGTCTGCCTCCTTTGAAGCATTTAAATAGGGCAGGCATGTATTTCAGTCCTACATCCCCCACTCCACCCCACACCTGGGACTTAAGGTGTTTCAACAATACTATTTGGCTGAGAAAGAGAGACTGAGAAAGAGAGAGTTAGAGAAAGAGAGAGAGAGAGAGAGAGAGAGAGAGAGAAACAAGAACCACTTTCCTCTTCTGTTGAAATCCCACACCAGAGCACACCAAAGGTATCAAAACAAAGAAAGTGAGGGAAATAAACCCAAATGCCTGATGAATAATTTGAATGAGGAAATGAAGCAACATGAAGTGCTGGAGGAAGACAGGCGGATAAGACTGCATGCAATTAGGTCAGCATCCAGAATGCAAAGCTTATCTCCTCATAGACTCCCTTTCTCCATATACACCAACATGTCTGAGTCCTGTTGGTGGTAAATCTCCAATATACATTTTATCTGTCATACCAAAGTTGACTGCAAATGGGTGAAATTCTGATTATTTTTTGTAGGCCAGTAAATAACATCATGTTTTGGTATTAGTCACCTCTTTCACCGTTCCCCAGTGACAAACAGAAGCTTGAGACACGGGATTGCTGGCTTGTTGAAAACAGTAAATTACAGCAGTACCGAGTCATTATTTAGTATCAGCTAGATATTCAGTTGTGGCTGTTTTTGGAGGGCGGGGGAAGCATTTCCGATGATCTTTCAGGTAAAGCAACCCTGCTCCTGAGTCACCAGACTTAGTCACCTGAGTCATCAGGTCAGCCAAGCTGTGAAACACTTACACATCAAACTCCGTGTAAAATGAGGGCCAGACTTCATATGAATGGGAGTAGTGACATTTTATCACCTGTTATAGTTTATAAGAGTCTAACATACACTAGTCAATAAAAAATATTTACCACAGCGGTGAAATTACAACGCTAGAATACCGGGGGGGGGGTCTTTGAAATGCCTTCCGTCATGAAGATCTATCCAAATGACTTAGGCACGTGACTCAGCCTTTAGAGCACTGCTCTGCTTCTCTCTGTGCTCAGAACTCTGAGGAAAAACTTGGAGAAAAATAAAACTTTTTCAAATTGTCAGTTCCCTGACAAAAAAAAAAAAGAAAGTGAAAAGTCAACAAAGAGCCTCTATATATGAGACCCCCGAAGAGGAAGGAGAGCCTCGTCTAGAGATTGCAGTGGCACATCTCCAGGTGACAAATATGTCAGCGTCTAAAACCCTGTGGCACAATTATGCCACCATAGCTCTGAGAGCAAGCGATAGAGGAGGGGAGAGAGAAAAAGAGAAAAAGAAAGCGAGAGAGGTGCTGCTTTGGTGTGAGAAAGTCATCACAGACCATGGCTTATGCTGTGAGACAGCCCAAGGGATGCAGTTTGCTCGTATAACAAAGCATTCCTCCATTTTGAATACGGTTAAGAACATTCTGGATAAGTCTGCTGGCTGTGCTGATCCCTTGGCGGCGGCAACTTCCTCAGGGACGCAATAAAAAGACATTCATTAGTGGAAACATGAACTATGTTTGCAGATATAAAGCATTAAAAAAGGAAAACCCACAATCAAACCCATTGAATTTATTGATAACCTTTGAGTAAAAATCGATTTAATTTATGTAGAAAATAATTATAAATGCAATGTATTGGTAATATATGAATGTTGTTGCACCAAATATCCTCCATATTGTTGATTGGTTTTAGTGCCGGCAGTCATCTATATAGTGATTAACAATAGGACTGAGCACTGGGGACACGGTGGGGGGGTGGGGGGGGGTGGGCTGTAATCACCGTTATAAAATTCAATACCAAGAAGGGCTACCAATACTACAGTGAAGGCGACTGAACAGGTTAAAATGT
>JAOYMR010000017.1:19600130-19616316 GCA_025802075.1 Tenebrosternarchus preto | reverse complement strand
GTATGGTTTTTTATTCTTCCCCCCCCCCCCCCCCCTTTTACCCCGTCTTTCTCTCGCTGTTCAAGAACAACGGGCTGTAATGCTTCTAATCTATTGTGCTGACAGCACAGCACTGGAAAGATGTTCGATGGGAGATCTCGAGGTGTCTGGCAGACAGCTGCTCTTACTGTATGCATGTATGTGTGTCTGTGTGCCTGTGAGTGTGTGTGTGTGTGTGTGTGTGTGTGTGTGTGTGTCTGTCAGTGTGTGCGAGAGAAGGAGATAGAAGGGAAGGGAGAGAGCAGAGAGAAAGAGGAAGAGCAGAGTATGTTTCGAGCATGTCGGCGGGACGTTCGGGAGATTCGATGAAGACAGGTCTTATTTCCCTCCTTCTCTCTCCTACGGGGCTTTGTTATGTTAATGCAGCTGCATGTTGCGAATTCACAGTGATTTTTCATCTGGCGAGTGACAGGAGATAAAAGGCAAAGTGACGAGGTGCCTTGATTGTCCTCAGTGTTGGGCTCTGACTGTTAACAAGCTTCCACATTGTACAGATGCCATTTTCAACCAGCCCCCCCATTTGCATCCCCAAGTCTCCACTTTCTTTTCTACCACCCCTCCCTAAAAGTTTATGCCCTCTCGTTAGACGAAGAAGTGGTATAAGATTAAAAATGTGAAACACCTTTATTTTCAAAAGGCCCATGTCTTGCGCAAAGCCGTAAAAGCGTTCGCCACCACGCGTCCGATTCTATATTTATTACGCTGATCCTGTTTGGCTTGAGCTCGTGAGGTAGCGGCGTTTTGAAAATGAGCTGCTATATCAGCACTAGGTAACCGATTCTTAATCACATTTGCATTTTTATCTTGAGAGATTCCTCAAACGTTTGCGTTATTGAGGATTTATGGTGACGTTCTTCTCGTGATATTCCATCAACTTCAATCATAAAGAAGCCAACTCCATAACTCAATGCAAGATGAATCTGCTGCCCCCTGGAATAATTAAATACTAGATTTTTGATACTGAAACTCAAGATAAATCATTTTGTTTATGAGTGCCTAAGCCTTGAAGATAGTGTTTCCTCGTTGATAGCAGAATGGAAATCTCCTTTCTTGTCTGTGAGGTAAAAGTTTAGTACAGTCCATTATAAAACTGTAATATCAGTTCCCCTAACAAAGCCCAGGAAGTGTGGTTTTAAGTGTTTCTCCTTGTCAAATTTTCTTCTGCATATCTCCAATATCACTAAGCAATTTTTAAATGCACCAGTGGATACCCTTTCTGATATGGTTACAACTCAAAGAGTCTTCGTAAATACACAGTGTCAAAGGGACATTACAGACTACACGTGAGAATGTTCGTGGGGATCACACTGAGTCTTTCTCGCTCATCGTGGTTTACTGTTTTGCCTGGTTTTCCTCTGTCTGGACTGTGCGGATGCCATCACTGAGTGTTTGAGTGCAGAGCTTGTGCACAAGTGCTCTCATAAGCAGAATAATTGATAAAACACCCCTGCAGTACTGTTTATGAATGTACGGCAAGATAATGCACTGATTAATAATACATGTGATTTAATTTCTGCCACCACTGAAATGCAGAAATAGCAATACTAAAATAATTAAGAATCCATTACAAGTGAATGATACACCCTCCTTGGCAGTGAAAGCATACCTCTCTTCTCCATCACTAAATGAAGGCTACCTCTGAAGCTGAAAGAGATTCTTGAAATACAAAGCTCTTTTAGGAACCACCGACACTCAGGAACGAGAAACACATTTTAAAGTGACTGGAGATAAACACCAGTTACCATGGCTGCGAACAAGATTAAATTGAATTCTACATATTCAGGAGATTTATTTAATTATTACTAATGAGATTTTGCACATGCACTTTGGACACATAACTGAAGTGATGTAATTGTGATACAAATCAGCTGGGTGCAAGTTTAATGCGTGTGAATAGTTAGATAGAAGTCCCGAGAGTATTTCATCCACTCTTCTGGGCGCTGATTGATTTTAATACACGTGCAGACTCTTGTCAACAAGCCCACCACTTAACGAGCCTAATTGTTTTAGCCAAGGACCATTTGTTAATTTGCACGCTGGTTTGGATGGTTGCCCCTGACTTCCTAAAAATCCTCCCAAATAAACTGCAAGCACTGAGCTGACTGCCACATGGATCTATGTGGCCCCCTTCATCTCTCTTCATCTCTGCTCTTTAATGAGAAAAATAATAAAACTGTCCTCTGCATTTGAGAGGGCACCAGATATTACGCCCAGTCTGTGCCAAACTGCCCGTTTTTCTAGTCTTTGTTGCTGTGTTGAATTGTCATCACATGGAATTATGTGGTGGTATTGATGTGAGCCAACAGATCTTCAATAAAATAAGCAAACACACAAAGGTTCAACGGTTGCCACTCTGCATATACAAAATCACTCTCTCAGATTTAAATGATGATGCCCTCTCACAGTCTGAAAAAAGTATGTTTTTAACGACGACTATGGGAAAGAGATCAAGCTGACTTTTAATGAATATTCAAATATTCAAATGAACATTTCACTGATCTTTTGTTTGAGTCTCTCTCCGTCACTGGTTATTAGATCAAGAGGCTGAAAACTTTCTGGTATTTTTTGGAGAATTTTTCCACAATTAACTTTACACCATCGGAAACTTTAATCATGTTTTGTTTGCTTTGACTCATTTCCATTTAGTTCTCTCCAAGAATCTACGATTCAAGGTTTTGAACAAACTTTAGGACTTTACATCTCCAAAAACCTTTTTTGCAGCAGTGATTATGTTTACAGAGATATAACTGGGGAACCTCCAGTAAAATCCAAATGCTATGTTTAATCTCTTGGTTTTGGTGTTTTGTTGGAAAGGTTAACATTCCTTTCTCTAACGTTTACCCTCACAAAAAGGTCTATAAAAGGTGTTCAATTGTGGTTTATGACCCTTTCCATTTAAAACACACGTGGAATCATGGCATTGTTTCTGGCAATTCAGTTCTGTCACTACATTTTTTAATGTTACTTATATACCGATCTTTATAGCATAGTGTAGAATTCATATGAAATAACTGAACTAATATGTTGTTCATGTTCCCTGCTATCTAGATCATGGATATGTTTATTTTCTTTTGTCCGTAATACATGAACTCACCCTCCACCCTTTATTTTTAGTAAATGCATTTGCATGGTGATAATGTCCAGGCAGAAATAATGACATTGTCATCTGACACAAGGTTGATAATAAAAAAGACAGATCCAGTCCCCCCTTCTCGCTCCAGCCCTATGATGAACCCAAGTTCACTGATGTTGAACAAGTGAATTTTGCTCAGTGATTCAAATAAGGGCATTGTGCCCTCAGTTTTGAGATGAGTTAAACAAACCAAGAAATAGAGGAAGCCTCTGTATTAATTATGCCTGAGAGCATTTGCAGTGAAGCCTTCTTTGTTGATGGGGAATTGCATACTTCACAGACAGTGCCCTTCTGATGGTAGTTTTGGGGCTGGTAAATTGATTGATGGATAGCTATTTGCATGTGAGTAAAAATGAGATTTTCCCTTTGCTCACAGAAACCTGGAAGCAGAGGCACGAGGGCAGTCGTATTAAATCATTTGTTTTCCATTAAAAATCCTGATCTTAGTAAAGGCCGACAGTGTATGAACTGTAAACAGCTTCACTGTCACTTTAGTCAATTTTCTCATCGAAAAAAACGTATGTTTGAACATTGACTTTAATTTGTAGTTTTGTCATTAGACATGCCCTCCTGGATTCTTGGATTCAAGGGACATGTGTAAGCTACACTTTGCTTCTCTCTGACAGCCCCTGACATCAAGAGCATGATTTTAATACAAATATGATTTTACTTTTAGCGAACAGTTTTCAGGATTACAATATGACAGCGTTATTAGATAACCCGTTCCACTTAGCGTGTTTGAGAGCCTAAACGCAAGAATAAAACATTTCAAATGACTGAAAAGATCTGAGTGTGTTTTTCTCCCACCATTCGACCTTCTGGTGTCACAAATCCAAGAGAAGATAGAGAAGGCAATGAGTTGACAACGGTATCCACTGTCTGTGCATTTGAATATTGATATATTGAGGTGGAGGTCCATCCCTGGGCAATGCAATGAGGCGAGTCTCCAGACGTGCACTGGTCAAAAGGGCTGGATTGGTTAATGAGACTGAAGTCCTCTTCCACACGCACCCCATGTGGGATATATGACTTCAGAGTACATGAAGACCCCCCCCCCCACCCTTTATTCAGCGCCTCTCTGCCTAAAATCCATTTGAACATAGGATACTGATTTATGACCTTATTTGGTCTGTCTTCTGTATGCAAATCCTGGAAGCCTCTTTGGGTGTATGCATAATGCGATTCTCAGGGTCATCCCTTCCGAGTGTCACCGGTGTAGTGGAGCAGCCCTTGGGGGAAGGGGAGGTAGGGATGGCCCAGGAGTCATGCCCGCGAGGATGTGTCAGCAGTGGGCCAGCTTCTCTCAGTAGCTCCCCTCCACTCTTCCCCATGCTGAGCTGTTAACATCTCCTGCTCCGAGTGCATAAGCTTTATTACAATTTTGCTAATTATGGATTTGGTCTGTGTGTGTTTAATAATTGCCTGCTCCCAGGGCATTCAATTGCTGCCCCGTATGGGGATAAAATTGATTTTTAACTGATTGCTTTGAGTGCCCAGATCTGAATGAATTTGAATAATTGTTATTCGTGTTATCTTTATGAGACATTGTAAGAACATACAGTCACAGGGAAGTTCTCACAGAGATGTGAGAAGACTAAATGCTATCAGGAAGATATAAATGACTTCTTTAACAGTTGTGAGATAACATTTGTGAACTCGTTGCACTTATGTAAACTTACCTATTAATTAATTCATTAATAACACATTAATAAAGAAATGTGCTTTTTTTCAACTAAGTCATAATAATAATATAGATATAAAATCTGATTAAACCGATTGTCACAAAATATTGTACTTCTTGTTAATGTTGAACACATAATTTAACCTAAACTTTCAGAGAACAACCCTTGTATTTAGTAACTGGCAAAGTCTATAACCGCAATAACGGTGAGCGGCCATTTCTCATAAATGTTGAGGAGTTAAGAATCTTCGGGTTAAGAGTTTAGACCATTTTCCCTTTCAACAACGTTTCAGTTCAGTTCAGTTATGAAACTCTTTGCATGTTCTCCTCAGGTCATGCTTCAGCATCTCAGATGGGTTGAAGTGTTGACTAGGAGAACACAACTCTTTTGCTTTTTATTTTTTTATTTCATTTTCTGGTCAAATCAATAAACTCTTCTTAAATGTCAGGCAATATTTTGCCACTATTACGTTCTTCATAAATTTTTTTATGCTGTTTTGAAGACCACCCCCCCCCCCCCCCCCATGAGGTTGTCACAGGCCTAGGACAGACCACATTGCTCCCTTAGTCATACTTCATGGTTAGGATGAGGTTTTGCAACCAGCGTGCTGTACTTTTTCTAAACAGAATAGTGTTGCACATTTCTGACAGTGTTTGACTCCTCCATCCATAGAACACTGACCCTAAAGCACTATGGAACATCCAGGTGATCTGTTTGAAGCTTCAGATGTGCATTAATGTATTGTGTGTGTGTCTGTCTTTTTAACAGAGAAGTTGACAAGATTTCTACAGATCCTTTGCTGTTGGCCAAGGTTTCTTTGTCGGCTCCTGTCATATTCTTTTCTGGGGCACATCCATTTCTAGGGAGAGTAGCAACCATCTTTGTAGCATTCTTCTTACAGTGGATTGAACAACATCCAGGTCTGTAGAAATACCTTCATAGCCTTTTCCAACAATCTTTCTTGAGGACTGTAACCACATGAATGCGTTTTTACAGGGCGGGGCTAGACCTACCTACACCTCTAATCTTAGTCCATTGATGAGAACAACTCACTCCGTTTCACTTTTGAGAAGCTCTGAGCTATTTCCAACCTAGACTGTGAATGTGACTGTTATTCAGTATTAGCATCAAGAGGCACAGTTGGTTGTGTGTTATTGCTTTAAGCAAATTGTGTTTATTTATTATTGTAGTTTGTAGTTGAATATATGAACACATTTTCTGTTAATGCAGACATTTTGGAAATTCCAAAATGCTCAGAAACATTTATTTACAGTTTTTTGGCAATATATATATACCTAGAAAGGAAGTCAGTATTCAAAAGAATTAAATTAAAAGTACATTATTTGTTTTTTTTTTAATGATTTCAGGAAAGACAAACAGAACCTATCTTAAACAATTCTTAGTCTTATTAATTCTTGTTTAGTGTAAGGGGAATCAACTGATGACCTGTGATCTTGTCTAAATTTTTCATCTAAGTAAACATGCATAATGCCACAGTACTCAACAGATAAACATTCCTATTTTAGCTGTAATACTACGATGATGACTCAGTAGCTAACAAGTTCTGAATGCTGTAATTGAATGATGCCTTTTCTTCTTTAGGAGAATACTAAGTTCGTTTGATGAAACTGTAATAAACCTACTTTGGTACTCTTGTACCAGTTAAAATCTATTGCTTCCATTTAATCCCATATGCCCAGCAGTAATTTTTAATAACGAATCCATGTAACGGAATGCCTGTTGTGAGAGACAGCGGGGAATTGATTGATTTATTTCTTTATTTTTGGTTGCAGTACGGAGGACACATTTTTGTTGCAGATCAAAGTGGTTTTATGTAGGGGGGCTTCCGCTAACTGCCACATCCGCTGCAAACGTGGGCAATTTTCCCCATCCTCGATTTATCAGGCACAGACTGTCAGGTACTTAAAATATTAAACGTCCGAATATGCACCACTAGGGTAATCTGCCACATCAATATTTAAGATCTTTTTATGCATGTGTGCTGAATTGTCCAATTACATTAAGGTCATTCGTCAGCCCTTAGGCTGTGGTCTTAGAATGGGCGCGATGGAGATGAACAGGTCATAGGTGACCACTCGCTTCTTCAGAGTGGGCCACTTTCACCCTGCCACACATTTCAAACGGACTGGAGTCGTTCCTCTACAGCTGTGTGGGCGGTAGTTAGACTCTGGTATTAGAAAGAATAAAGACAACAGTCAGATGCTGTGGCTTTAGACATCAGACCGACATCAGACCGACATCAGACTGCATCTTTCATCGCTGTGGAGAACCTGGGCACTGTTATGTATTTTATATGCAACCAATTTCTACAGTGTACAGTATGAAATGTTCACATCGACTTTGTCTGTACTTGTATATTTAAGTGTAGGTGATGCACTCTTTTTCCTATGACAGTTAGAAAGGTATGATTGGAATGTATGTATGGCATAATACAGTACAGGGGATGTTTATTACGATTATTATAAACTTGTAAAAATGTATAGTAAAAAATGATTGGAAATATGAAATATGAAACTAGCAATTTGAAGGGTGGACATCTTACCAATAATCACAGTTTTACACAATCACACAATTCTGTCCAAAATATTTTCTCTGCAAATGCTCTAATCAGCTTTGAGAGGCAGGAGATGTTTCTAGAAATACACACCGTATCTCATTTATTGATGGTTTTATTTCCAGACCCCTCGACTCCCACATCACAGCTGAACAGCGTGGAGGCACGACATTTTAAGAGTCCTAATTCCCAAGGCACACACCTCCATGTTCTCCTCCCACTGAAGTGTCATTTCCATTTCAAACCTGATTTACCAATTTGTCTTTGTAACACACACCATTTACATGAGCCCCATTTTTCTATATGCAGAATGTGAGGCGGCACTGTGCCGGACAGCCTCGTTTTGCAGGGCTATTTCCCTGAATCTAATTTGATGCTTTTGAGAGGAGAAAAGGGCCTCAGAGGGACAACTGTACCTCTTGCGCTTGCCATGCTTTTGTGACGTCCCGGTGACAAGTGTTTTTAATATGCACGAGGCAATTTTCAGCGTTCTGTCTGTGGAGTTTTGCGTGTTGAACTGAACTGCCTATAGGACATAGAGAGGGAAGTCAGTCAGTTGTGATAAAACATGCGTTCTTTATGATCATTACTCCACAAAGCAAAATGGAAGTCATATGTACAGTGGCTTTCTCACGCTCCTGTGTTGTTTTCTGATTTGGCTAACAGAGAAATCATTGGACGTTTGTGTCTCTGTGTATGGCTGGTACAGAGAGAAGGGGGGGGGTGGAGTACCAGTTGTCGGCGGTTGAGGTTGGGTGCGGTAGTAGACGCTGGCAAAGTCTGCGGGGTTCGGTCGTGTGCGCCACATTTTTCACTCCACTGGGTCTGTCACAGCAGTGTGCCTCCCCACACCGCCCCCATGCCTCATCCCTGCACAGCCGGCTGCCTCTCAGCACAAGGGGCCAATGGCACAGAAAGAGTCCACCATATTTCCCATGCCTGCTGCTCTGAAGAGAGGTTGACATCCAGAGGGCAACTCCTTCTCTCCCTTTCTCTTCCTTTCTCTCTCTGACTCTCTCTCCCCTGACTCGCTCTTTCCTTCTTACTCCTTCCCTCTCTCTTTCTCTCTCTCTCTCTCTCTCTCTCTCTCTTTCTCTCCCTGTCTCTCTCTCTCTCTCTCTCTCTCTTTCTTTCTCTCCCTCTCCCTCTCTCTCTCTCTTTCTTTCTCTCCCTGTCTCTCTCTCTCTCTCTCTCTCTCTTTCTCTCCCTGTCTCTCTCTCTCTCTCTCTCTCTCTCCCAGGTCTCACTGACACTCTGAACATTCCCCTCCACACCCCCATCCCACCCACGCGACTCCTTTCACTTTGTTTACCGCTAATCAATCTCACAACGCCTTTTAATCATCTGCACAGCACCAGCCGCCACCACAGAGAAGGTGAATCATCAGTTGAAAGTTTTACTGTAAAAAAGAAGCTTCTGTTCCAAGAGAGATGGAGGAGAGAGACCTCAGGAAGCTAGCACTGCTCTACTGTATATGCAATATGAAGAGGTCAGAGGCTCTCCACACTCAAATGATGTAATCAAATCAGGGGAACAGCAAGTGTAGCATTTCAGAATTTATTCACAATTCAAACCGAGGGCCTCCCAAATACTGCATGGGTAAAATACTGTAGGTTTCCCTGGTATGTGGGTGAAAGCACTGTTTATAGACACAGAGGAAAGCGGAGAGGAACACCAGGACCCCAGATCAAACTCTGGCTGTACCATTTCCATCCACACTTGGAAATCTTCAGATTGCAGTTGACCACAACACTGAAAGGAGTGGCTGGACAGTAGCACATAGCTTCTTAGATTATAAACAGGTGTGTATTATTTTAATTAATTAGCAGCTCCTTTCAATACAACATTCTTTAGGGCTAGTGCCTTGAAGACATGCAGCTACCTCATACACCTTAGATAATGAATACTGGTCTCACTGATCCATGATGAAGGTACAGGGACTGACTAGCAAAACATTAAAATTCTGTTTTGGAGAGACGTGGATGAAAAAAAAAATCTAATAAAAGTTCAATTTATGATATTGTAATAGCGTTTTCTGAGGCAACAAACAAAAATACTTTTTTGCTCATTATATTTTAAGAGTTCTCTGCACATTTCTCTACACATTTTAAACCATTAAACTGGCTTACTGGCTTAGCATGTGTAATTTTCTCTCGCTAAGTGGAGTGGCTTATCAGGATGCCGTTCGAGTGCATTCACGCAGGAGTCCGGTTGTGGTCAGATTAGCTTTGCTCTCTCTTAGTACTCAATATTCTACCTCAGGGCTTTGGCTCTGATCATCCTACTGCTCTGGCTTTGTTCTGGAGCCACATCTTCAGCCAATTTACATAGCCTCAGAACAAAAGCGTGGACCAGGAGAAAGAGCAAACCTTCTAAATCCCATTTCACTGCGTCGGAGATCGTAGAGGGGGGTGGGGCTGGGCTGGGTGTTGTTAGTGGTGGAGGGGCCACAGTCACCCAGAGGTCTACTGGGAAGATCTTTATTCAGATTGGAGTCGGAATTGTTTATCACGGTGACAGAAGCGTGCCAGAGCTGAGATAAAGGCAACGCTCCATCACACGCTGCCTGACAGAGGGTGTGGGGGGCGGGTGGGGGGGGTGTTCGCCCACACGGAGGAGCCTCCGAAATATTATTAATAGATGCTGACTTGATTTGCTACGATTGCGGCGTCTTGCTACGGCTTGATTGTGGCCTATGAAGTCCCATCCAAAGGGGAAGCTATTTTTCACTGGCTGACAGAAGTCTGAAGAAGGCTGAAGATGGCACACCCACCTCCCCTTCCCTCAGCATGTCATGATCCTGGAGAGCTGCTGTCTGTATGTGTGTGGCGATTCATGTCAGATGCAAAAAGTTTGTGTTTGTACTCGGATGGTCAAGCATGCAGTTTATTTGTGTTTTAAGGTGGATTTTTATTTATGCTGGTGCACACATAAGATGTGCTGTGTGTTTAAGGCATAAAGTATAACTAAGGCATAACTACATACTAATTTATTATCAGCGAAGGATTATCTCTTTCAGTACCTACAGCAACTAATATCTAAAGGAGACCAGTCACAGGCCTTAAGCAATAACTGTTGTGTATACTCTTCCTAATTAAACCTAATTAACATTATAGATGCTAATCTTCGTTTTGCTGTGCATCTACATTTACTAAACTATCAGTAAATGTTAAAGTTTGGTAAATATTTTTTACACATGTAATTTTAATGACATGATCATAGATTGAAGAGCCTGTAATAGATAAAATGTGTACGTTCTTACTGTTTTGGTTACAGCAAAACAGTTTTATATGAGTTGGGCCTACATGGTTTTATAAATCAGGCCTCCAAAACAAGAAACACTTCAAAGCAACAAGAAGCAATTAGTGTATTATCTGAGTCAAAAATCTTCACAGAGTCGTGCCGCTGACTATAGTTAGAGAAAAACGTGTGCAGTGGTAGAAGCTAAAGGACTGGTAACTGACTCAGAGGTCACCTAAGGAGGTGAGAGAGGGCAGGAGCAGACGTGATCACAATCTGAAACCGCCTTCTCAACGGTAACACCTCACTCCTTGTGAGGGTATGTAATCAGATTACACATGAGACCAGAGGCGCGCGGAAGTTCTCAAAGCAGTTCGCAGTGAGGAGCACCTGGGCGTCTAACCACACGCATATCTCTGGCGGGCTGAGGAGGAGCTGGTAGAAGTTACCCTATAACAATGATCTGAGATCTGTCCTGTGGTTTCCGCCGAAGTGTCAGATCGTCGGGTTTAATCAGGAGGCGCTGGTCTCACGTCAGCTGGCAGTGGGGGGGGGCGGGTACGGCGGCAGCGACTGGCTGCGGTTTGAGCACTGCAGCAGTGAACCGAGAGACGACGCAGGTTTAACCTCACACAGGAAGGGAGCTCACTTTATCTCCCCAGCCGCATGCTCTCCCCGCCATGGGGCCAGAGCGGGGGTGTGACACCTGCCACAGAGACACAGAGAGAGAGAGAGAGAGAGAGAGAGAGAGAGAGAGAGAGAGAGAGAGAGAGAGATGCACAGAAAAGACAACAGTCAAAGATAAAAAAAAGAAATTATATTTCCAGAAAACTTGTGCAGCAAGTGTTGTGTAGGCAGAAAAAAAACAATAAAAGGCTAAAGAAGTAAAAACCGAGAGAGATGTGTAAGAGTGAAAGAAGAAGTCTGTAAACCTACCTTTTTCTAAAAAAAAAAAAAAAAAAATGTATAAAGTAAAATATGAAAACTGTACCTGAATCTTCACCATTCTCTAACTGTTGTTCACTTTTTCACTCTCTGTCAAAATTCTTTTAAATCAATCTGTTCTGACACCCACCACCATTAGAATAATCTTTCTCAAATTTTCTGCAGTGTTTGAACACTGGAGGCAGAAAACTACTGCCACAGTCTCACACATTTGAGAAGCCATTTGAGTAAGTATCCGTTTGAGAATTTGTTTAATTTGTCACACCCCATCATTCACTCCAGATATGACTAGATCAGCAATATGCCAAAATGGAATCACTTATGAGTCGTTTGGCAGGCCTTGGTGTAAGTAAACAAAAAAAAAAACTTTGGCACTTTCTTCTCCTGGTCCCCTTCTATTCTGCAGATATATGAGTGCAATATGTGGCTCTAGTTGAGCCTTGTGAACTACGTGCCAGACCACATCTGAGAAGCTCAGGGCAGGCAGATTGCAAGGAGGCATCTCCCTCTCTCCCTCTCTCCCTCTCCCCATCTCTCCCTCTCTCCATCTCTCTCTCCCTCTCTCTCTCCCTCTCTCTCTCCGTCTTTGTCTTCTCCCCTTTCTCTCTTGTTGTCCCTTATATTCCCATTGATTCGGGAGTGATAATTCATATGTGCTGTGATAAGATGTGGTTTGAAAACAGCACATGTGGAACGAGTGTCGAGGATTAACATGACCACCCTTAACGAGGGGTGAGAATGATGTAGAAAATATGGGCCGAAAAGCAAACGCTTAACTTAGCCCCGCCCCCCCCGCGCTAATATGTGTCAGATGTCTGGAAGAGGGTGTTGACGTGTGAAGAGCCTGAGAATCAGATTGGACTTCAGTCACTCTACAGTGAGAATTCTTGTGACCTGCTTCTAACCACCACAAGAACGTACAACCAAACAGAGCGTTTTTTCGCATGGATTTGTGCCTCTGCATCTGCCTGTCTAAATACGGAGCAAAAGAAGTTGAGGAAAGTTTTATGAAAATATTAAATTCATATGGGATTGATATGAAAGGGTCTAGCACAGTTGTCTGGGAAAGAACAACCTGAAAATATGCCTTGGTTGTTTTGCTAATTCACATTTAATATTGCTTTTATTACTGGATTTATCAAAATTAAAAAATCCTAATTCCATGATTAATGGCTCTTTAGAGAACTGCCTGACATTACACCGTTTCAAGTATACATATCTCACGCTCAAAAAAGATGCTCACACACCCTACCAGTTCTCTTTTAATGGCTGTAGTTACAACAGAGCAAACTCTCATAAATCGAAACATGCTGAAGTAATCACAAGCAAACTAGCGTCTGCCCGCTGCAGCGATTTCTCCCATCTCGGCTGGGTCTGAAGGCGACTGGTGCCGGCCCTCGGCCCTCGGCGGGGAGGAGCCCCTTGGGTCGGCCCTGAACGTAGCTCCTTTGAAAGCTAAGCCCTCGTTTGGCTAGAGTGGATTCAGATGGCTTGGCCGCTGCTCAAAGGCAGACGGCTCTCCGGGTCAGCTTATTACTTCAATAGACGCGAGACGCTGATGCTCTCCAGTGTGGTGCCTTTCAATCACCCTCCAAAGACGTCGAGCACCAGGTCAGTGCCGTGGAGACGGAGAAGCAGGGGGGCCGAACCTAACCCTGCTGGATTTGTCCCAGTGTCATAGAGGCTTCAAGTTGGCAGCTGGACTTCAACCAAAACACACTCTAAATTAGTATCGTCTGTTGCACAGGGAATCCCAACTCCTCTTCCTGTTGCTTTTTATTTTTTTTACTGGAAAAAAAAAAACCGTGAGGAGTGGATTGCTTTCCATTTGTTTAGCAAACAGTTTGTGCTGCACTAGAAGCTAAATGTTTTCCGATCTATCAAATTTCCGTACAGGCCATTCTAGGTTTTCAGGGGATTATAATTAACAATTCGCAAGGCTCTCTCAAACAGAGATTAAAAGTAAACGATTAAACTGCTGAAAAGATGAAAATAAATGTTGGAAGTAATGGGTGTTTTGTTTTTGGTTTTTACCAAGCCATTTTTGTTGCCCTGTTTATTGACATAAACACATATGTGTTTGCCTAGTTGATTAACAATTTAAAACATTGGCTAGTTTTATTGATTTCTCTTTCAGGTTATGTTTAAAGGGTTCTAGGCAGACCAAGTTTAATTAAATCTGATAAAGTTAATTTGATAAATTTGGCATATTATTAAGGATCTGATTTACCTACCAGGTCAACTGTTTGTCATTTTCATGTCCATAATATTATTAGCATTACCTTTGTAACATGACTAAACGTTCTTGGCTACAACAATATTTTTCATAGTCACAAAGTTGTGTAATGAAAACATAGCAAAGCATATTGTTCACCCTCACGGTCTGGTGCCCCCTTATGCCTTCCACTGATAGGCTAATTTGGGGTTTAATGATGACCAATTAGAGCGGATCAGTGAACAGGACAAGCAAACAGAACTGTGCCACAATTAACTTGCCTCTGGACTTCACACTGCAGGACTGGACTGTGAGAGGTCTGAAGTTACACCCTGAGGCCCTAGGACCACACACACACACACACAAACACCCCCACACACACATGACTGTGAATACAACCCCCATCCTTTATCCAGAGTTGGGATCTGTGCTCAGATGCATATCTGTGATTTTACAGACTAATCCAATTTCATAGAAGGTCGTCTTTGGTCTGGTGAACATATGTGCCAAGCCACTGGAGTGGGTTTGATAAGAAAAACCTCAAGTACATCAACTTGATTGTAAGGCCTGATGGCCAGTGGCTGAACCAAAATATATGAGGAAAAATAAACAGTGTGTAAGCTGCTTTCTCTATAAATCCCAGTTGGTCAGTAATAGTATGTTAGAGCCACACTAAGCAACGTGCTGGACCAAACAATCTTACCTACTCTTACTGTTTATTGAAACAATATGGGGTCTTGTACAAATAAATGTAATATATCTGACAGACATTGTTAAGCATTATAAGCTACATATATACATACGTGCAAACTTGGCACCTATGAGGATCATTTCAGATTATATATGCGGAAATCTTTGCGTTAAAAAAAACAATTATTCCTGGAACTTTGCTAAGAGCCAGACATCAGATTAAGTGCTAAGTAATGTTAGTTTATTTAAACCAATATGCTCTGTCCTGTCCAAAAGAAACAAACAAAAACACTGACTAGACTTTCCATTAAAGAAAATATGTATCAAGTACATATTTTATTACTGATATTCAATTACAAATCTTAAAAATTCTGTTATCTATGATCATTCCCCAAATATGTTCTTCTAAGTTACTGAGAGAGGACAGGGAGTCTTACACTGTTGAAAGAAAATGCTGAATGAATAGCATGTAACAGTGAAGGCAATTTGATATTACTGTGATATTTGCTTACTGGCTTAACATGTATTGAGATACATATTGTGATTCTATTGGAATAATTTTTTTGCAGTATATTTTCTTTACATTTTTATTTAAATGTACAATATAAATATTATACGAAGCTTGTTTCCTATACTCATCTGAGCTATTTTTTTGTAACTGACTGGAACCAACATCAGGCTTCATGAGATCAGATTGCTTCTGTGATTGGGAGGGGGGGTTAATAAACGACTGTTTATTAAAACAAATCTCTCCAGTAGTGCTAGCAAGCACACATTCAAGGAGCAGAGAGAGAGAGAGAGAGAGAGAGAGAGAGAGAGAGAGAGAGAGAGAGAGAGAGAGAGAGAGAGAGAGAGAGAGATAATCACAGGTTGAATGCTTACAAGAAAAAGATCAGGAGTAGCACTGCTTGGTATTTTGTAGTAGGCCATGCTGACCTTTAAAAGTGCTTTTGTTAGCATGATTCAGCATTACCAACAAGCCCTTCAAGTTGTATAGGAAATAACCCTTGTGACTTTAAATGGTTTGCTAAGAGTTTTTATCCAGTATACATTCACATGTAATGGATCAGACCACCTATCTCTTCCTGTGGGTAACACCATGCTGAGCAATATTAAAGTTTATTTTGGATCAAATTTCAGAAATACCAATGCTTTTTTAAAAGATGTTCGAAGTGTTTTCATTAAAGTGTTGAAGTTAAAGCACCCACAAGTTAGAGAGACTTTTAAAGTTTATATGTTAGTGATAGATATCATGTGGACAAAGCAGTGTCCATTATAAAATGTTTACATCAGCTTTAAATAAAATTTCAAAAGAAAGTACACTCACTATAATGTGACTTACCAAAAAGCAGTTACAGTTAAACAGTTAACAGTTACAGAGACTTACATGCTAGGCTGGATGAAAATAATTACATCAAAATCAAATGTGTATGAACGTATACTGTAAAAATGTCAAAATTTGGCAGTCCAGGTGTGTATTGTATCTCCAGGTGTGTGCATTCCTTGGCTGACCTGGCACTCTAGTCTGCAGCTTCCATCAGTGCCCCGCCTCTCTCTCTCTCTGCACCACCTCCCACCCTCAGTGCCCCACCTCTCTCTCTCTCTGCACCACCTCCCACCCTCAGTGCCCCACCTCTCTCTCTCTCTGCACCACCTCCCACCCTCAG
>JAOYMR010000017.1:19555284-19565550 GCA_025802075.1 Tenebrosternarchus preto | reverse complement strand
AACGCACACTATATATATATATATATAGTGTGCGTTGGTGTACAGTACTACGCTAAACTCACAGTATTCGGGAACCTTTTCACATGATGCACATTGTATATTGTTAACATAAGTGAAGATTAAATGTGCAAAGGCTCCCGAACACTGAATACCTTACATGGTCATTAAATTTTCAGGTAGAGTAGACGTTTAAGCAGATTTCAAATTCTTCGCTATGCTCTGTGTGCGCTGTACTGTCAGACCTCGTCTACGGTCAACACGAACGGCACAATCGCCCTGCGATTAGCGGTGAACACGAGCGCAACCACTCTGACAACAAAGCGCGCGTGAGTGGCAGCGCAGTAAAAGACGCGCGATGATGCGCTCTGTAATTAAGCCAGTCCGTGCTTGATGAAAGCAAATTCGACTGGCGGGGCTCGCCGTTTCACAGCCAGTTTACTTTTACGACATAATTACGGTTCAAATCAAATGAGAAGATTTAATATTTCGTCGGGACAAGAGCAGAGTCCAATATCAACAATTACTCTGACCCCCCGAGGTATAACAACAGCAGCCCGAATAACTCAGTAATTCACATCTGTTTGGGTGTTCCTGAGAGGTCTGGCTGCAGGAATTCAGATTACTACAGCTTGGAGAGACTATTGTATGACCATTATATGACTTTGAATGCATATGTACTTTTCATTTCTTTTCATTTGGTCTTTCCATTCCAGTGTGTCATCCTGCATCTCCAGAAGCTGCATCGATGTAACCCAAACTCATATTTTATTTGTATAAATGAAATAGTTCAGTGGGGTAAATTCTCACTGCAATATGGCAAGGTAAGATAGTTAGGTGTTTAGGCATTATTTGTTCCCCAAAGTCTTCAGCATACTTGGTTGTAAAATATTTTAAAGCCCGTTGTTTGTATTTGACATGAAAAATGGCAGCACAGAGCTGATCGTAACCAGGTTATTTGTATGAACATTATATAACAGTGCACGGTGTGATGCAGTGTGGCATGGTGCTTAGTGAGTGAAGGCGTACTGTCTTGGCTGGACTGTCTTGGCTGGACTGTCTTGGCTGGACTGTCTTTTGTGTGCAGGAAGCACTCCTTCCCTTTTCTGCGCAGAGAAACTGCGCAGCACGAAGAGGCCTTTGATTCCTCCGGGTCAGATCCTCTCGCAGGAAGGATCCACAGCTGGGGAGTGAGCGCAGAGAACGTCCGCGCACGCCTCCGCCTCCTGCCCCGCCTCCTGCCCCGCCTCCAGTTCCGCCTCTTTCGGAAACTCCACTCTGCACCTTCCTTTCCTCCGAGGCCCAAACAGCTGGGTCGGATTTGCTCAGTTCCCCGGTGCTTCTCTGCCCTGACGTCTGTGGGCGCTTTGCTGGGCGCTGGCTCTTTGTGACTGGATATAGACACCGGGGGCCTGCTGGGACATGGTCGCTGGGATCCCAAGAAAAACCCCGGACTCTGCGGTCGATCTGTGTGGCCAGAGGACCGACCACAGCCACTGCTGACACCCTGTTCCCACAGACCGCTGTTTTACCAAGGCCCATCATTTCCTAAAGTCCCCTTGTGTGACCAATTCACATCATGGCTGTTTAGGCCTGACAAATAAGAGCCTACCTCACCGCTTGTGAGAACCCGCTTTCTTTCCATGGCGTCGGCCACACAGCACAAACGAGACCACCTATTACCCGAGCTTAAAAGGGATTTTAAATGACATGTCAGATGTGAACTCTGACACTGGCCTGTGTGGAACAGTGGCCAGAGATGCAATGCACTGGTATGGTACAGTCATGTAATTAGAGTGTGAAAAATGGTGAGACCCTGAGGGAAGGCTGGTGCCGTGGGAGATGCTTTGGGAATCTGTTCTCTTTTAATCTTTTGTCAGCGTCTCGCTGGGACAGAGCCGTCTGAGGGCTGAAGATGCGTCCCAGATATCTGGCGTCACGGTGACCATATTCATGCTTAGCTCTGGCCAAAGAACAGTCACGTCAGCACAAGGCTTGAAAACATTTCAGGGACATAAAAACTATGGATTAATTGCCAAAAAAGTCAATGTGGAGGTTGTTTTTGTCTGTAGGCCTCAGGAGAGCATTATTCAGTGGGGAAAGGCTATGATTGGCTATAAAGGTTTCCTGAATAGCTCCCCTTCACATTGTTGGGGCTACAAAGGCCCACCTGCCTCACAAAGGAGACGAGGAAGACAGACAAGGGGACGTGGAGGGGGTCAAGATAGGTCAGACAAGTCATTGTAGGTGGAGCATCTCTCACTGGGAAAGGGGAATGGCAGGTGCAACGTGAAGGAAGAGTTTCCCAAATTAGTGAACTCCTAAGGTCAGAGGTCATGCATTAAGCAGCCATGTCTGGAGGCTTCCATACACGCCTATGCTGATTAAAGAAAAAAAAAAAAAACTGAATGAGATTTGTTTGAGCCTTTAAGAACCTGTGTTTACTTTTAGCCAAACCTGAATTTGAGCAACACATAATAATACCTGGTGTCAGTTAAATCTGCCTGCAGCAAATCATTTAAAAGGTTGTTTTTTTCAATTCTCCCTTCATGAACTTGACCAGTTTTAAAAGGTTATATTGAACTAATACTGCTGATAAATGTTTCTCTGTAGCACATCAACTCCCCCAAAACAATGAATTTTCATTCATTTTTATTTCCTTTTTTTACATCCTCGAAAGGATGGATTTACCAAAATTATCAACAGATATAGAGACAAAAACATTTGGATAGACTCACAATTTTATAATGGACTGCAAAATATAAAGATTTTTTTTTGCATCATAAAATGCCACTGGTATACAAATACACTGTGTATTTAACAGTGAACGAAACATACGTATATAAACATATACGTATATAAACATATACGTGTATAAACATATACGTATATAAACATATACGTATATAAACATATACGTCTATAAACATATACGTCTATATCCACTGAACTTTATGGAAAAAAAAACCCTGCACCAAAAAACAAAACAAAAAATAAACAAACAAACAAAGTAAACAAACAAACAAAACCCTGCTATGGCATTCAAAAATGATAGGAAAATGAAAGAATATTTTCTTTCTCTTTTAAAACACATTTACACAGGAATTCATTATCCTTGTACTTCAACACTGTAAACATCATTTAAAGACAGAGCGTAATTTTTTTCCCCTCTTTTCCTATCGTGGATTTTCTTCCGTTGCTGCTGGTGAAGAAGCAGCAGCATGGTTGTTAATGAAGAGACAGCTCTGTCATCTCGACTGTGGGACCCAAACCTTTGAGTTAAGTCTTACTTTGAAAGGTATCACACATACTACACACATTAAATGCATAAATATTTTACCTCTTATTTTACCCCCTAAAGTGATCGATTTGTCATTTTAATGGATTTCATTTTACAAATGCGAACCGATACCATGGGTCAGTTGGCCACGTTTGTTAGCAATGTGAGTTCTACGATGGAGCTCTGTGGCACTGGAGAATCCCACACTGCATATTAATCCATGTGCATGTCAAATTGAATAGTGGTAAACACTAGAGGCCAGGATGCCTCAGGGTATCAGGACTGGTACTTTCATTTGGCATGCCTTCTTCACTAAAACCCTTGTGCACCACTTTGCCCCTGTGTTTCACTTAAATCTTTAACTGTCATTCACGTTACGGCCACTTCTTTCCGCTCGCGCTACTCGAGACGTACAGAAAATTCGTATCCGGAGGATGACAGGGATCAACGGAACATGGTAGGTTATTTTCGGAGATTATGAATTTAGAAATTATTCGTATGGTATGGTTTCATGTTTTCATGTGAACTTAGATGACATTAAATTAATTAGAAAAATAATAGTAAAAAATACAAAATCCACAAAAACAAAAGCCAACATTTGACCATTTCTTTTGAAGTGCTAACTGTTAGATTTACCTTGGGAGTAGAACAGTGCTAAAACTGAGCAGCAGGACGATATGCTGGTGAATGGCAGTGAGTGGCAGTGTATTCAGGACACAGATGAGAATACACGAGGAGCAGGCAGGCGGACCTCGACCCCTCCGAGCAGAACAGCAGAGAAACAGAGAACGTCACTGAACTCCATAAAGCTACGGAGTGGGATGCGGCCTTTCAGGGATCTCCCCTAGTGCTACCACACGCCCTACACTACTGAACACACAACGTCCATTATAGCAAGTTCATAATACTGTGAGACCAGACTGAACGGTTCCTAGCTGGTGTTGTGATATATAAGTCATGGGTTGGATTTAATACAGGTGAACACTTCTAGTCCTGAGACATTCTCAAACGATTTCTCTTCGCCAGAAGTGTTCGATCGGCCAAAAAAACAAGCTCACGGACATTTCACTGCATCATAAAGCCAATCCCTTTAACTTATGTGTTAAGAAAATGTACACTGGATGGCAGCTGTTCAAGCTACATATGGAGGTTAGTTTGTGGTAATGTAAACATTTGGATCTTTAAAAGTAAGATATATGCTATCACCTTACCAACATTTTGAAAAATTTATAATAATATATAAAATCAACACTGGCTGAATGAGTACATTATGGTCAGAAAGAAGTACTTTTGTGGTTTGTTAGCAGTTGAAATCATAAATGTCATAAAGAAAAATAGTGACCATATGGATGATCTGATGGTGATCAATTGTGGGAAATTTTCAAATACAGTCAAACTGTCCTCCAGCTGCCTGAGTCAATCCCTGATCATCCAAACCTCTCAAATCAGTTTAATATTTATTGTCAAGTTGACATTCAGTGCTTCACTCTTTAAAAATATGACCCAGGTCAGGTGGGACTGCAAACAGCAGTAGTACACTAGAACTCCCTCTGATTTTAGAAGTTGGCCCCTTCTTCAGAATTTATTAAGCTAAGGTAAAGGATTTTTTTCCCCTTTTAGGAAATTGGTCAAATATAAACATGGCAGAATGCCAGAATCTCAGTATCCGTCATATCTTAAAATGGTGTCTAAAAACAAAAATTCTAACAAAGGAATGCATTGAAGACCCCTTTGATAATGTACCTGCACTTGCCATGTATCATTACGAAATCCAATAAATAGAGAAATTATTGCACAGTAGAAAGGCTCCATGGGTTTCTAATGGACAGCTCCTCTGTTGGTCACTGGGAATGGCTACAGGACGTTTTCAACCTGTCCACAAATATTTACTAATGTCCTTTTTTCTCAGGTGGCAGTTTGTGTTCACTAGGAAAAAAAAAAGCCCACAAAAACAAAAATGAAAAAAAAAAAAAAAAAAACCCATCAAATTATTCAAAATAAAAAGAGAAAAAAATAACTCAGATAGTCAGAATTATCCAAAAAGATTATCCAGCCGAGCCAATCGTACAGTCAGAAATGCGACGGTTCAGCCTCGGTCAGCCTGTTCCAGTTTGACTTCGTTGCTCATCAAATGTTCTCCGTGCCACTTTTTCATGTGTTTTTCCAGGGTGCTGTACACGCTGAAAGGCATGTGACAGATGTCGCAGCGGTACACCTCCTTGCCGAACTGACCGTGCGTTTTCATGTGGCGTGTGAGCTTGCTGCTCTGGGCGCAGGCGTAGCTGCACAGGTCGCACTTGTACGGCCTCTCTCCCGTGTGGCTCCGCCGATGAACCGTCAGGTTGCTGCAGTTCTTGAACACCTTGCCGCAGTACTCGCAGGTGTCGCTCCGCCGGCCCTCCTTGGAGCCGGGCGGCCTGCCGGGGCCCGGGCCGCGCAGCTGGAGGTGGGGCGTGCTGCCCCCGCTCCGCCCCTCCGGCAAATCGCCGGGTGGAGTGGAGAAGCGCAGGCTGCCCGTCTCGGAGGAGGAGTGCTCGGAGGAGGTGCCGAAGGGCGACTGGCGGGAGTCGCCGAAGCTCAAAAAGGGCTCCCTGATGAAGTGGCGCGAGGCGGCGTAGCCTGCCAGCAACTGGGAGTACACGTTTTCTGAGGAGATGAGGGGCATGGGCGGCAGCTCCAGGTCCTTCTCCACCTTGATCCTCTTGGCCGAGGAGCTGGAGAGGCTCGGGCTGGAGATGGGCATCGGCTTCTGCTGGAAAAGGCCCCCAACGGGGTCTTCTGGACCGCAGCCTCTGCCGTTGACC
This sequence comes from Tenebrosternarchus preto, assembly GCA_025802075.1. Taxonomy (NCBI): domain Eukaryota; kingdom Metazoa; phylum Chordata; class Actinopteri; order Gymnotiformes; family Apteronotidae; genus Tenebrosternarchus; species Tenebrosternarchus preto. The sequence goes on along the minus strand of JAOYMR010000017.1, from coordinate 19,559,469 downwards.
ATGGGCCGGCCCTCCTCCCTGCCCGCCTCCCTGCCAGCCGCATCAATGCCCGGCTCCTCCCGCCTCCTGGTGCCCAGAGGCACTCTCAGGTGATTGTCAAGGCTGTTGAACTGGCCCACTCTGTCAGTGGCGAAGGCTTTCTCGTTCAGAGATGCCCGCGTGTCACCCTCCCTGTTCCTGCTCAGCTCAGAGTCCATGCTGAGATTAGACTCAGGCCTGCTGCTGCTGCCGCCGTTCTGCTGTTCTTCCTCCTCTTCCTCTTCCTCCTCCTCCTCCTCTTCCTCCTCTTCCTCCTCATCTTCGTCCTCGTCGTTGTCCGGCCCGCCGCCCGCGCAGTTGCCCTCTCCGCCCTTCGCCTCCTCCCCCGTGGAATCCCGGCCCCCCGGCTCCGGGGAGCTGCCCATGGACCCGGGCTTGTGCATGTGAGTCTTCATGTGTCGTTTCAGCTTGCTGGCCTGAGAGCAGGCATGTTCACACAGGTGACACTTGTATGGCCTCTCGCCAGTGTGGCTGCGCCTGTGCACAATCAGGTTGCTCTGGAACTTGAAGGTCTTACCACAGAACTCGCAGGCCTTGACCTTGCCCGGTTGGCCGGAGGGCGGTGAGGGACCGCCCCTGGGCGGGGCCGGGGGAACCTGCGGGGGCGCGGTCAGGAATGTCGCAGGCTTTGAACTGGGCTGGAAGAGGGTGGGGCTAAGCAGCCTGTGCATGGGGGGCACGCGATTGGGCGAGAGGGGAGGGGTGGGCCCGCCATTGTTGTTGTTGCCGGCCAGTTCGCGGAGGCGCCGGGAAAAGTCCATGGATGGAGGTTCGATGGGTATAGGCGCCAGCCGCATCACTCGCTCGAACGCGCTGGGGTGCTGAGAGAGGAGGCCCATCTCCTCCGGGCCCAGCCGGTCAAGGGGGTGACGAGGAGGTGGTGGGGGGCTCACGAACGGAGGTGTGGTGGGCAGGCGGGTCTCCATGTAACTAGCGGGCGGGGGCTCACGCAGGAGCGGTGCGGCCATGCGGAGCAGGTGGAAGGGGTTGGCACCATCCCCCAGGAAGCTGGCGAGGGGCGAGCGGGGCAGGGCGTCGGCGCCCAGAGGCGGGGGCAGGGCCATGCGGGGCGTGAGAGAGCAGCCGGTCGGGTGGTTGTCCAGGTAGATGCGGATGCCGTGGGTGTTCTGGGCGTGCTGCAGCAGGAACCAGGCGCTGGTGAACGTCTGCTTGCAGGTGGTGCAGATGTAGCTAGACGGCTCGTCTTTCCCTGGAGGACACAAAGGAACGTGGGATGAATGAACGAATCCACATTAGCACTTAGCTCTGACGGCCGGCTCGGGTAGCTTTAATGGATTTTCATGTCATTGCTGCATCTGTTTGTTCGTGGTGATGGCTTTGGATGTAATCAAAGGGAAGAATCCTCTATGATGAGGTTCATGGATCATTTCCCTTTAAAAATTAAACAGGCAACATGTGAGAGGCATCTCACCGCACTCCGGTGACAGCCATTTCATGAGACAAAATGAAAATTACTGTACTGTAAGGAGGAGTTGATACCCTGATCCTTTGCCAGGTTACCAGAGGCCAGGCAGAGCCTGTAGCTAACTACAGCCCCAGCAGAGAGAGGATCTGCCCCTACGTGGCGGCGTGGAGATCAGGGAACTGGAGGGTGGAGGGTCTCCCCAAGAGGCCCTGACGGCTGCAGTCTTATGCAGATGGCAGGTACAGCCCCGGAGCTACAACGCATTATGCTAATGTTAACGTCAGGCAGGCTTTAATATACAACTCCATTCACACACACACACACACACACACACACACACACACACACACACATGCACATTTGCTATTTCCATATGGAGATAAATATGTAGCAAAGGCAGGAGAGGAAGAAGAGATGGAGAAAAATGAGGGTGGAAGTGATTTATTTCAGCCCGAACTCATTACAGTTGCTAACATGATCATCTATGCACAATGTATGGAGCAGATTTTGGTGTGGAATAACACATATAGGGTTGTAGGGTTCGTGCATCTGGAGATGCATGCCACTAAATACATGCCACTGCAGTAATATTCAGGGCAATAAAACATTATTTTAAAGGTTTATTTTACGTTTCAAACTAACAACAATCTGCAAAGAAAATCCTCTGGCCATGTTACAAATGTAGCCCACTGTTTATCAGCTGTAGTGAAATTTCAATAGATGTATCAGTGTGTGGAATCTGCACCTAACAGAAGACATGTAGATACATCGAACTCATATAGCTACGACTGTTATGGTTAACATCATGCTTTGCTGGAAAATTCCGGCTTCCAAAATCATCACAGCGTGGTTCTGGATTGCAACTACTGTTCCGAAACTGAAGACTTCGTTAATGTACATGGAAAGACCCTCAAGAGGACTTCCTCCTAGGACTCGCCTGGAAGGCACGTGTGGAGGTGCTGCTAATGGTTTGTGTGATGTCAAACCCCCCCCCCCCCCCACCCCTGTCTGATGGAGGTTTGGTGTTCATGTGACATTCTCCAGCTGGTGCCACTGTTTTAGGAAGCGGGAGAGAAAGGAATCGGTCTGCTGGCCGTGCTCGGTTTGGCCGGTCTTCACACGCACGCCTGACGGGGGGAGACCAAAGAGCCCACCAGAGGAGATGGAGCTCAGGGGTGGGGTATGAGAGGGAGGTGCGTGTGGAAGGAGGAGTTGTGGTGTAGTGGAGGGAAGGTGGGAGGTGGGTTCTGGATACTGAAACACAAAGGTTCTGCCCTTTTCTATAGTCAGTGTGCATGGAACATACCAGTACCAGAGCCTGTGTTAAATCAGGAGTGGACATAATCTATGCCCCCTGTGAGCACCAGTGATGCTTTGTCAAAATCACACATTCCTCCAGTGGCTGCTCCAGAGTCAAATGGGATTATTTTAAATAGAGAGAAGAGGGGATGAGAGATGGCAAAAAGACAGAGAGAAAGAGAGATGGTGTGAGGAGAGAGAGAGAGAGAGAGAGAGAGAGAGGAGTGTGTGTGTCTGCGTGTGTGTGTGTGTGTAGCTTTATGAGTGCGCGCCCCTACTCTGCCATAAATGTGCGCTCAAGCTCTGGCAATTTGCATCTTATCACATCTTACAGAAAGTGCCATATGTTGCCAAAGAAGCGTGTCAGCTAACAGACAGGCAGGCCTAATGACGACCAAAGACAAATTTCATCAACTTTCAAAACAAGCTTGAGAGAGAGAAAGAGAGAGAGAGAGAGAGAGAGAGAGAGAAACCCATCATGAATAAGTTAAAATATGCTAATGACCCATCAGAGAGCCATGTCTTGCGACGGCAGCATGTGTGGTGTGATCGTGTGAAATTACCCATCAGCCACCTCAGGATCACAAATCTCCATCTGATCATGGCCCATTGGCTCCCGTCACCCAGCGGGCCGCGCAGAGCCGGAGAGGCCCGCAGAGGCCTGTGTCATGCCATCGTGCTCCAGCCAATAAAAGTGCTCATTAAGGAACCATCGTCCCCCACTCTCTGATTCAATTTGCGGCAATTACCGCAGTCCGGGGCTGGCAAAACTGGGCACCGCCGGCTACACAGGTCAACTAGCAGTTAGTAGAGTGCTTTCTCTCCTCTGACTGTATCTGCACTGTGAACCTAATGGTCTAATCTCCCCACAACCCCACCCCCCCACACACACACACACTCACACACACACACACACACACACAAACACAAACAACTTCCATAAATATTGCAGGGATTACAGGTTAAATAGCTAAATTGAGTCTGGGCTGTTACATTACATGCAAGGCTATGTGACGTTTCCATGAGCTGAGCTTCCAGCATTAAATGGTGAGGAGGAGCTGTCTGCCTATCACTGTGTGTTTGTGTGCATACATGTGTGTGTGTGTGTGTGTGTGTGTGTGTGTGTGTGTGTCTGAGCGAGCGCGCGTGCGTGATTAATGACGTGTGTGTGTGTGTGTCGGAGGTGGTCTGACGCTAAAAGTTCTCCACCCTCTTGGGTTTGGAATTACAAAACCACACAGCCAATTAAGCCCTCCTCAGAGAGCCCAGTTTCAGGGTTTAACTTCCATTTAAAATGGGGATATTTCACCATTTCGGGGTGATTAGCTGAGGGGGGGGGGGGGCGGGGGCCGCGGCCCGCGGCGGCGGGGGGGCGGGGGGGGGGGGGGGGGGTGGGGGGGGGGGGGGGGGGGGGGGGGGGG